>OZ026629.1:67170357-67665785 GCA_964020975.1 Hermodice carunculata
CGGATGTACAATTCATCGCAAACTAAATTCCAACTTATTCCCAAACGTTCCTTTTTCAGATCTTTACGTGTTCAATAGAAACATGTAAACAACATGCACGTGATTGCTGTCATTTTTTTTACATATTTACATTGACATCTTTGCAAAATTTGCAAAAAGAATAAAAAGAAAAAAGAAAAGAAGGAAAGCAGATGTATGTATCCTTTGAATTTGCGTGAGCCTGATTTACAGGTGCTGATTAAAATATGTTTCTCAATGGCTTTTCCCCATGAACAAACGTTCCTGGTAACTGTTGTACCGCCTATACATGGAAATACTTTCGTTGACAATTGAAATGTCTAAAATGAGAGACGATCATGATAAAAAAAGAACTTGTTTCATCATCGTTTTCAGTTTATTTGGTCTATTTGAAAATGCGATGATGTGTCAGATTTTGACAGGTTGTTGAAACTTGAACCAAAACTCGCAGTAGTTGCCATTAATTATGTAATTCAAGGAGTATATCTAAGTTACAATCAAATTAATGTTGGTGTTATATAGTTTTTATGCATAGAGATACTGTGATGTGTTGAAGATCACTGTAAACAACCGAGAGAGACATTGGCAGAGAACAAGTGTCGGCTGCACAGAGAGCCATGAGAATACCACCCTTTCAAATTTGATCGTGCCATCCCTGACTGTGATGTGACAGTTACGAGATGTTAACTGACTATGCATACCAATGCGTTTATGTTCGTGGTTTATACGCGTACATGCCACAAAAAACTGCCACAGCATACTTTAAAGTCCTTCTGTATCATTATTTGTATCAACCTCATGAACCAAATTATCTGTATACTGTTCAGTCGGCTTGCCGGTACAAACAACTTTATGAAATGTAAGTTTCAAAGATATGATGATGATGATGATGATGATGATGATGATGATGATGATGATGATGACGACGACGACGACGATGATGATGATGATGACAAACAACTTCATGAAATGTAAGTTTCAAAGATATGATGATGATGATGATGATGATGATGATGATGATGATGGTGATGATGATGACGACGACGACGACGACGATGATGATGACGACGAGGATGACGATGATGATGATGATGATGACGACGATGACGACGACGACGATGATGATGATGATGATGATGATGATGATGATGATGATGATGATGATGATGATCCAAACTAGCACCTTGTCAAAGATATAGTGCGATCCAAATTCTTATTTGTCAATCCACTCAAAGACAATCCACCATAAAAAAAAATTTGGTACAACGTTCAACTATATATATATAGTTGATCGTTGTTCGCAAAACATGAAAAAAAGAGGTATTATGATGATCATCAACTTTGCAGTCTTTAATATACATATATATATATATATATATATATATATATATATATATATATATATATATATACATATATATATATATTGACATTCAAGGGTTTTATCCTTGCAAGAAGGATGGTTATAGATAGAAAATCCTCACAGTCATTGTGCATACTGTGGTTTATTCTATCTGATGGTGGATTGTCTTTGAGTGGATTGACAAATAAGAATTTGGATCGCACTGCATCTTTGACAAGGTGCTAATTATTATTATCATTATCATCATCATCATTATATATATATATATATATATATATATATATATATATAATCCCTATTTTTAGAAAATGGTCAAAGCAGTTCTTACTTGAATGCAGACAGCATTTTGGCATTGGCCGTGAGAAAAATTAAGTAAATGAAATTATGATGACTCTCATCCTCAAGTGATGATTTTAAAGAAAGAGTGAATTCGTAAAACTTCAATTAGAAAAAAAATCTTTCATTATTTTACACCTGAGACGCTCAGTTCATTAGTGATCCCAAACACAGTAATAGCAAAATCAGACTTTCAAACCCTCTCATATTTTCGATAAGCTGCATTTCAAATGCTGAAAAAAATGATATTTGTCTTAAACTCCAGTTCAAAATATGTTTCTAACCTGTACACTTTTCTTTTTAAGTCTTTTAAAACACCCCCTGTATGAAATTTGGTTTTTAGCAGAAATGTCACAAATTAGAAAGTAAGCTCAACACAACTTTGCAATCCAAGACAAAAATACAAAATCAGTTGATCTCTTATTTTATGCGTATATTGTTTCGCAAAACATGAAAAAAGAGGTATTATGATGATCATCAACCTTGCAGTCTTTAAATCTATGACCAAAATTTGTTTATGAGTGTAATTTGGTAAATCTCTGACGATTCATCGGAAATAGGAGCATATTGGATATTGGTGAGTGGACCACAGTAGTAAGATACCACTACGTGTCAGTATTTCAATGATGCAAACACCCATTAAAGGTACCATATGGTATGAGTTTTTTATTACCGTAAATTTGTCATGATCCAAAATAGCTTTAATAACATTAAATTATTTTGTTTCGAGTGGTTGACGATTTTTTTTGAGGGGGTGGGGGTTTTTGGGGGGGTGGTTTTGGTTTGTTTTTTTGGGGGGGTGGTTTGTTTGGGGTTTTTTTTGTTTTTGTTTTTGTTTTTTTGTTGTTTTTTGTTTTTTGTTTATTTGTTTTTTGTTTTGGATAACCCCTCACGGAAAAAACCAAGCGACTCAAAAGGACAATAATATAAGTGACTCTGAAGCCATAACAATTTATCAAAAGAACAGTGCATACTCTTAGCACAGGGTGTTTTTCATGTTGTTAGCGTAATACATACAGATGATGATGAAAATCCTTGTAACAGCAATTGCCAGTATTCATGTAATTGAATTTTTAAGCATGAATATAAATTTTTACTCTTTACGTTTACATGTCTTCGTGTTTACACGGATGAAATCTAGTATTTGGTCTAGCATGATGACATTACGTAATGTTACTTACTTAGGGTGACCCACGTAAGGACATTCTTCTACAAATATCGAAATGTCTTCTCCGTGACAGCAGGAAAATATATTATATTTTTTCTGCAAGGAAATCGTATGTACAAATTTTATCCTCGAATAAATATTTCTAAATTTATGGAGTCCCTCGTAATTGTGCTGTCTATTTTGGAGGGGGACTTGACGGTTTTTGTACAAGGTTCGTCATCTTGTGCCAGGTAAGATGATATAATGTAATGTCTTCCGTATAAGAGTCATTTGGAGGGGGACTTGAGGGTTTTTGTACAAGGTTCGTCATCTTTTGCCAGGTAAGATGATATAATGTAATGTCTTCCCTATAAGAGTCATATTCCAAATTCAAACAGTCTGTCCATTCCAACCAAAGGTAAAGTACCTTGAAATTACTGTATGTGTCGAAAACCATATCCCTCACATTTGCAAAACCGACATTACGTCAAAGTAGTGGTCACGTGTGTACAAACTTAAATCCTTTCACATCAAGCAGCACAATCTACGTGTGGAAGATCTACTTGAATTGAGCACCATAGGCCCAAAAGCCTGTACGATTGACAACGGTTGCATCTATAGGTTCAAATATTACGTGGTAGTATTTCGACTGCAGCATTTCTTAATTCTGACCGCTGGCAATGTATTCCCAGGTGTGGTAGACCGATCGAAGTCCATCGGGCCAAAACAACAATAAATATGTTCACAAGAGAGAAACATAGACATGGATCCATCGAGTAATGTTGTGTCATAATATATCAGTAGCATGCCTACTAATATACATGCGAATACCGACCCCACTCAATGGCCTTTAAATTATCGAATCTATCAAACATCACATGCCCAAATACCCAAAATTAACAATACCATATTCTATGAAACGTTGCTTTTCCATTTTAATTTTTTATTTGCATTTTTGTGCCATGAATTTAAATTTTGGTCATATTTTATTGTAAGCTGAATAGTAGATCTTCATGATCACGAACAGGTATGTTTAATACACACAACTATAGTCAATTGGTTAACATTTGGCTTCGTGGAATCTCCATGTCCTCAGACCTAAATAACATTCCTGGCCCTGAACAACATAATTGTACATGAACATGTGGCTGCGGGCACAAGATTACGGTATAAAAGTTACGCAAAAGAGGCTGCCTAGGCATGAATCCAAAAGTGAAAGTTCTTTTGATAAAGTGAAATGGGGACGCTTTCGTTTATTATTTGTCAACAAAAAGCATCCAGCACCCTGACTATACATTTAGTGTCATTGTGATCAGATGAACCTGGATAACCCCATAGACAGCAACTGGTAATTTTACAAGTCGTTCACTCCATCTATTTTCCTTGAAAGTTGTACTTTTACACAATATTTGAAAGACGCTCTAAGAGAATGCTGACGACTGTAAACTCAGCGCGAAAGAATCTTTACAGTATTGTATCTAACATCCGAGTGTTGTTTTAAACCGTCGATCTTGTGGGGTTATGGACGAACTGGGAATGACAAAAAACTTTCAATTGCAAAAAAATAGCAGTTAGTGATTAAAAAGAAGATAACTGAATGCCTATTCTCTGAGCGAGCGCTATCAGATGCTTTCATGTTGAAGAATGCAACGTGTGTTATCAAAGTGCTGCACGTGAGAATCACGTAAATTGATTTCTGTAATACTAATGCCCGGCGAAAATGTGAATATTTTACTGCTATTCTTAACACTTCAATGCAGAATGATTCTGACCATATACGTATCACTTATGCATAATTCTTTATGCCTCGTATTATTGTTATTGTTAGTACTATTACCCTAATCTGGACTTATAAGTGGTTTTTTTTCTACTTGTTCTTAAAGTAAACTTGTATCCTTGCATACGTTAAGACTTAAAGGCAGTGCCTGGTATATTATAGAAAAATGCCATTTGGCAGGTTTTGAGGTTTTTTTCCTTATACATAGCTGTAAATATCTTTAAAATACAATAAAGCAACGAAACAGTAAGGTACAATCTGCGTGTGTGTCCATCACCTGGTAGGAATTTTGCTGGTGTCGTGACAGCCACGAGAGGCAGATCCTTGATTGACAATTATTCCATTACTGTTGCCTCATAGACACATGGACCTGACTCGATGACTGCATCGCTTGTCATTTTTTTTACTGTTGGCACATGGGAGTTCAGTTGCATGAACCGCGGGTGACAGAATGGGAACACCACGTTCCTGCCAATCTGATAGAAATATACGAGGAAAAACAATGCAGGTCATCGACATGAGCCTGATTGTATGACAGTAAAGCTTCCATTACTCTGCCGCTGGCACTTGTCACTACTAATACAAGCTTTCATTTCTCACAAGTGTGAAGTTCACATGTCCCCGAGTCACAGAGCAAACATTTCTTTCACATGCTTTCTATCCGATTGTCCTTTTTTCCATAACGTTCAGCATCCATTGGACCATGTTGAGGATCTGCCATTTACCTTATTATTTCAGTCAATATGTCTTTTTTTTAAATCTACAGCTTATCAGACCTTTTGTTTTTACTCTGGATTTTACATTGCATTGATCAAAGTAAAGAGAACAGCTTCTAAAATGCCAGTGTGTCGAGTGGTTTGTGGAAGTGTGTTGCCAACAATACTGGAACCCAAACCGCCACTCAAAACAAAGCATAGAATGCACATTCAAATAATGCAGCACTTTGATGAAAATGATGATATTTGCAGGAGGCGAGAAAAATGCAATATAAGCGATCGAAAGAAATGATAGCAACAAGCTAATAACTATGTTTAATATTGCATTACCTCTTTCAGTGCTAATCAAAATAAATTTCCTGCTCACCTGAAGTACTATAACGACTCCAGATTCAAGTTTCTCAAAAGACATTTCATTTAAGAACCAGCACACTTATATCCCTCGAGATGTAAAATATATTAGGGTCAACAACTAGTATCGCTACAATTCTAGAGGAAAAAGGATGTCCAATCGACAGCTCTTCGGGTAGAGGAGAGCTATTGGCTCAGTCACCAACTTAGTACTGGCAGGGTTAAGCAATGTCATCATCGGCACCATGATCAAGGGTTCTTGGTATAGATGTAAAAAGGTATTAAATGAGTCACCAACTTAGTACTGGCAGGGTTAAGCAATGGTATCGTTGGCACCGTGATCAATAGTCCTCGGTATACGTGTAAAGATATTTACTGTCACTGACTGCAAACTGAAAGTGTTAAGCAATGACATCGTCGGTACCATGGTCAATAACCCTAGGTACATGTGTAAAAAGATGTTTACTGAGTCACGTACGTAGTACTGGCAGGGTTAAACAATGACATCATCGGTACCATGGTCAATTGCCATTGGTATATATGTTTAAAAAAAAAAGAAATTAACTCAGTCACCGACTTCGCACTGACAGAGTTAAGGAAGGGCGTCGTCGGTACCGTGGTCAATTTGTTCTTGATGTGTGTTTGTGTGCTTGATTTTCTCTTTCCATTGAACGGTATAATGTGGTAAAACATTGTCCTGACTTGTTCGAATCAAATTATTTATCATGTACAGACAATTGACCTGACCTCTGTACCATGAACATACAGTCATCCATGGTAGTATAAAGCCTAAAAATATATACAGTCTTATGTTGCAGCAGAGAAGAGAACAGACAGTTTCGCTTGAGTGTGCTTATCCAGTCTGTATCTGTCACCAAAAGAGTATGAAAGAAACAGTTAAACAGATATGTGTTGCGTAAATGGTCTGTGTTTAAGGGGCAAGCAACACCAGGCATGGTTTTATGCATAAACACATTAATGGTGACCAATTTTGACCTTAATGGTCGTAGTCACTTTCTGATGACTTCATCATATGGTGTTCTCCGGCCACACATCCACTTTTTTCACCCAGTGAGTTTGCCTATATTCCACACCCAACCATGTCGGCACAGAGTACTCCTTGATGACCCTGTCTGGCATTAAGGTGCCAAGATTGAACGTAAAGGCCTACATGCACATGAAACATGGTGTTAGTAAAGTTTTAAACAAATCATCACCAGTGCCGGTTGCGCATACGCATGCAAAAATTGAGCGCCGGTGAAACTGTCTTGCAAAACGTTAAAAGGCTTACATTCTTAATTTGCACGATGCCCAAAGCTTCCTTGCAATTTAAAAACGGACTTGTATAGTTTGCAACATATATGAACATTTAGCCTCTATTGACTTTTTGTATCTGGAAGGTCAATTATTATTATTATGTTTAAGGTGAAACGGAGTAGCGCTAAACCTATTGAGTTAGTACTTCCTGCTGAAGATCTCAAAATGTGTGCAATGTGTACATTTTAAATTATGCATCTCTGAAATGCTGTGGCAATATCTAACACACAGATAGAGTATCTTATACCACATTCATAGGCATTATAATTGATAATAAACTGACGTGGGAATATCACATCGATTACATTACGTTTAAGTTATCCAAGGTTATTTGAATAAACGTGAAAATTCGGTGATATCTACCAAAACATACCCTGCCAAATTTGTATTGCACCTTTGTGTCTCCCAACTTAACATACCGCAATCTACTGTAGGCTTGAAACACTACCAAAAAATGTGAGAATAATAACGTTGCCACACCAAATTAACATACAGCTTTCACTGTTCAACCAGTTGAAAATGCTACAGTTTTGAACAATTGCACGGGTTCTTGAACGGTATTTATATATACAAATATGGTAAGGACATGCGTCTTGCTGTCTGTAATAGTTGGTTTACCTAAACATCGTCAGTCCATATATATAATACAAGACAACCAGAGTCATTCTTCGTGCATGTATGCAGAACAAACCTGGGTCAGTTTTTGTACGGTGTCGGGGAATAAACTCTGGAATACAGTACCAGTGGAAATTGTCGTGCCAACAATGTTTGTAAATTCAAGAAGTTACTAAAACATCATCTTGTGAGTCAACAGTCAATATAAGACTTGTATCATTGTCTTTACAGCATGACCAATCTTCTTGTTCTTTGTTTAATTAGTATTTCTTGTCTTATATTTTCATTCTTGTTCAAATGTATTAAATGTTGTCCATATTCATTGATTATTACCAACATTCTATGAGTTTTAACGGTCCATAAACCCATTTGGGTTTTACCTCCCAATACATCAATATATCTATGTATTTATATGAATGTATTCATTTCTATCTTTGTGATAATGAACAAATAAATGCAAAAATTAAATACAAATGGAACATGCTCACCAAAAGTGATGACGATCTACCAACTGTGCCCGGCCAATCAAACATAATTCTGCCATGGCTTGACAGAAATATAAATAAGAAATATCTACAATCATACGAAGTTTACAGAGCCACCTGGTTAAAAGATGTGCCCTCGGGGTCCCAATGTAAGTTTGTGTATGATTAAAAAGGAATTAATTGTGCTGTTTTGGCAAATGAGTTTGGTGTTATCTCAAGATATAAGGAAATAATCTTCACAGATTCACTCTCTGCATATTAATGGTAGAGCGTTCCGCATGGCAATTATCAAAAATGTCTTCAAAAAAAATTCACGCCGCATTTTTTTTTAATCTGTGTATATCATACCATTACCATGAATCTGGTCCATATGATATAGGCCCATGATAATTTCATTGCTGTTACCAAAATCGTGATGCTATGTTCTTTCATCATATACATACTTGGGCGCCAGGAAGTTCGTCAAGGGTGTGCAGGCAGTCTATGCCAGTCCGCTACTACCTGATGTATTAGTCAACTTAAGTAAGGCTTCCAAACCCGAACGTGTCTTGAGTATATTTATTCACCATGCGCTTGGGCCTCTGTATTCTATCAATTGTGATTGGAAACTAACAGTGCAAAAAAAAACTGGTTTTCTCTTGTGGTTTATTGATATTTAGACGGGAAAATTTATGTGGCCATTAGGTTGAATTAGCGAGAAGCCAGACACAAACAAGCCACCAGTATTGACCTGAGAAAACATTTTTCATTTGAAAGGTAGTACCTATCTCAGTTTCTGTCACTTCTATTATTCAACTAAGAATTCCCGTTAAAATTATTTGTCAGCTGACCGCATATATATATCACTAAATTTACAGTATGTGGCAGACATAACGGAATTTTAGAGTTCCTCGACTCAATCATTAAACATGTATTCCACCCGATGAAATATTCCAGGAACGAGCACATCATGATACACCACGGTGAGTAGATTACAATATGCAACCACTGTATATCACTTCACACAGGCTTTTGAACAAAGCAACATGGTGAAATGCATGACCTTTTGTTCCTAGACAAATAATTCTGTGTGCTTTCGCTGTGTTTATTCTTAGAAAACCCGATGAAACAAAGGAAAACAAAATGGTCAGGCGGGCAATGTGATGAAAATCCTTAGGATCATCATTTTCACTTTTCCGCGCAAACTGAATGACAATGAGTACAAATAGCAGACGTATTTTCGTCAATGTTACGTTTTTATGGAATGTTTTGAATGAAAGGATGAGACGAAGCACGTCAGGTAATTTACTTCCTGTCAAAATGTTTACGTGGCGTTCCCCGAGTGCTTAGCTCGGCGGGTAAATCAATTGGCTACGTATTGCAGCGTGATATGCGGGGTATATTTTCTGAGAGGATACTTGGTGAAGGACGTAGTACGGCAGACACTTTAAGATCTATAAAACCAAACGTAAGGCATATGTTTGTGCGATATAGACTTTGTTTTGAAAAAAAATATCTTTGGTAAATTCTGAGAAGCAAAGTGCTGTATTTTGGCGGATAGGATTCCTAATTAGCCTCCCTTTAATAATAAGCTTGCATGAAAAATAACACAGCCAGACTGACTCCTGCAGCCAACAGAGAGGACATGCCTTTTCACTCAGCATTTGGTTCCAGGCTCATTTGTCAACATGATAGTACAAGTTTAGTACTGGTAGTCATTATTCGCTCAGAGAACAACCTGAACTCACAGTGCGCCAGAGGAAAAGTGAAGGTGATTCCCCCAAATAAACTTGAAAATGGACGCTTCTCTTGTACAGGAGTCTATCAGATTGTAAGGAGCTGTATTTGGAAGGAAGTACACAAGACGAAACAGATGCAATCTATAAAGGGCCTTACTTCCTGTGTTTTGGGGGCTGTTGTCGATGTGCCTATGGGCGCATATTCCTTACTTTTTGCACAAATCACCTTACGTGTTTCAAACAAAATCGTGCATACTGTTCTCACCAGAGGCTGCTATACGATAGAATTAGATCCATCTTTGTGTCTCCTTTCAGCACACCGTCATATCAATTCCAATTAACCATGTTGACTAGTTTTGTCTCTCCAGTTTATGCCTGTTCGGGAGGAGGAAAAAGTTCTGAGATCAGAGATATTATCTCTGGCTTCACACAATGCTGAAAAAATATGCAATGTACAGTTATAGATGTAATTTAGCCCACTGATAGCTATGTTTTGCCGTAGCTATTCGGGGAAACGTCATAATTTACGCTTCTGATAAGCTGCAGATATGTGTCATTTTGGGTGATATTGGAAGAACTTGCTGCAGTTGTGTCATCCAGGAGATACACGGTGGCTGGAACAACCTGAAGACCCACACTGTTGCACGTGTATTGGGATTGACCACATAGCATGTCCTGAGAGAGGACAAAATAGTTATGTCACAGCATAGAGTTCAGGTGTGTCATTGTTCGTAATTTGCATGCTTTTTGTTGCAAACTTGACATAATGCCCCTGTAAAACCTTAATTTTATGAGTGAAAACTAGGGCTTCACTTTCCAAGATGTCTTACAGATTATAAAACTGTAACTCATAATGTAGGGTTTATGCAAAAACAATGTAATGATTTCATGTGCGCATATATTTATACATTCAGTGAGAGGTGACCCCTTCAGATTCAGAGGCAACGCGTCTCACAGTCTTTACTCACTATTAGAGCAGAATCTGTTTCCTAAAACAGAGAAACTGACACTAACTTCTCTTTGTCTTTCTGTATGCAGCGTGCTAGATAGTGATGCACCAACAAAGTGTCTTTTCTTTTATATGGTCAAGCTTTCCACACTTTTTACAAGGTCTTGCCTTCCCCATGCTGCAAGCTCACCTATGCACAGGGGGCTCGGCCCAATTGTCTTTATTTAGTTCTCAAACCATTTCATGGACTTTGTTAACTGTTTCACTGCCAATCACGTCTAAAGTCAATCTACTAAAGTTAAAATAGTCTGATTTATCATTGGGATCTCAGATTTGTATTCCTCGTAAAACGACCTTTTATTCTAGTACCAGCATGCCTATAGTTCAAGAGAAAAGCTGTTGACTCAGTCCAATATTTGGCACTTAACGAGTTAATATCAACAGTTAATTATACCATAGCTGACATAGGTGAACACAACACACATGACATTATTGTTTTGATGTTTCCCCTATTGCAAAGCTGCCCTGCAGCACCACATGCGTGCACTTTTAAAACCGGTGTATATCATACCATTACCATACTTCAAAAATCTTATAAAAATTGTTCGTTAATTCAAATAAAACTTCATCATGTACAGTATTGCTGTGAAGATTCATATGAAACCATGTGCTCTTAGAGAAACTTCCATCGGGTTTGGCGGCCATTAAATCATATCTTGGATTTTAATATATTTACAACTTACTTTATTTCTGTGTATGTTTTTTGTCACAACACCATAATTAAATGGTTGTAACAAAAGCCAGATCAGGCTTCAGACATGACTTCAGTGAAAACCATCTTGCTCAATTCAAAGCTTTGTCATGTATATATCCAAAACCCCCTGGATACCATTAAGTGGCTGGTAAAACCAGTGTGTCTAAGAGCAACCAATTCTGTTCATCTGTGTCCAACAACGTATGGGTATCATATATTTTATCGAAAATAATCACAATCACGTTTTGTCTGAAAGCGTTAAATAAAGTTTTGTTCCACGCAATTGCATTCGTCTGGTACACATCTTTTACTTTCTAAAACGTGCGGTTTTTTTGAGATTATGTTTTTCAAGTAGCTCTATAATTGTTGGCTTTAAGATACATTGTTTGCAGTACAGACCCATCCTGACTTTGATAGAGCAGAGGCCTGTGGACTTATTCTGCACATTGGACACCACACATATGCTGGTCTTTTAATTCATGTCTCTTCTGCTCTAACCTCCCCATTCTTCTCCCGGTCTGTGTCAGACAAACAATGAATACTAGGCATCTGCGATATTTTCCCGGTATTTTAAACTTGGATAACAGAGATTATTTACAGACCATTACACAACACTTCCATGTGGGTAACATGTTGCAAAATGGTGAATGTATGTCGTTCTGAACGACAGAAATACAGGGAACAATTCCACACTGGAAATGTATCACCGGCTGGTCAGTAGCAGTTATAATAATGAGATGAACATGGGTCATTTCCATCAAAGAGTTTTAAATCACGTGACCCGACGAGACCGACGATCTCAAAACAGTCATGATGAGGTGAACACGGAACATTTCCGAGTCACATCCTTTCTTCAAAGCACCTTTTATTGAATTCACTCATATTTACATTAAGCAACACTGAACAACGTCACTTTAATTGCAAATATGATCATATATTTTAACCATTCTATTGTGTTAAAGTCGCGAGATAAGTCTGAGTATTTATGTCTAATCTGACCAAAGGCAGGACACACATTTGTTTACTTGAGGCACACAAAATCGTGAAGTCCATAATACTGCTATACCCTGTGATCAATCTTTTTATGTACATTTGAAAATGTTCACATCTATTCAAAAAAAGTCTATCGCCAGCAAGTCAACTTGATCTATTATTCCGAATTAGACAAATTTGGCCTGACTACTTTTATCACACGAAGACTTATTCATGTTGTTTTAATGTTTCAGTCTGTTCTGCTGGCCAAAAGTAGAATTAAAGAAATAATAACAACGTAAATAATTAAGAATGCATAATGATAGGTTTAAAGGAAACAGGAAGAAACTCTACATCCAAGGTTTTCCCTTGGGTCGAAGGTGAATGTTTGGTTTTAATTTTCAGTTCTCCTGTAATGTCCCTTTTGCAACTATGTTCAAACGTGTAAAAAAAAGTCTATCGCCAGCAAGTCAACTTGATCTATTATTCCGAATTAGGCAAAACAAAGTCTATCGCCAGCAAGTCAACTTGATCTATTATTCCGAATTAGGCAAGGTAGCGTTTTGAATGACAATGGCATAACTAGCATAAAATATCATAACTAGGCCCTGGATTTCACAAGGTATTGCTTGAAAATGCTGTTGTTCTTCATGTTCACCGTTTCAGGAATATGAAATGCAAAAGTAGAGAATGTACCAAGACCAGTATTGAAAGGCACGGGGATAATCAAGTCTTAAAAACGTTTGCGGGTACACCACTCTTAAAACTACTTTCATCCAGTGCTCCGCAAAAGTGTTATCAACGGATCAACATGGCGTTTTTACTGCTGAAAGCCAAAATTGCCTAATTCGGAATAATAGATCAAGTTGACTTGCTGGCGATAGACTTTTTTTTTGCCTAATTCGGAATAATAGATCAAGTTGACTTGCTGGCGATAGACTTTTTTTTACACGTTTGAACATAGTTGCAAAAGGGACATTACAGGAGAACTGAAAATTAAAACCAAACATTCACCTTCGACCCAAGGGAAAACCTTGGATGTGGAGTTTCTTCCTGTTTCCTTTAAACCTATCATTATGCATTCTTCATTATTTACGTTGTTATTATTTATCAACTTCTGAAAGTATGTTTCCACAAAGTTGGCGAGAAAAATTGCTGTATTTATGTTATTGCTTGTAGTGACGTCATTCAGGCAGTTTTACTGTTAGAATGCTGGAATGAACAAGACTATTGCATACAAACTGTCTCTGAAAATGTGCATTTATTTCAGGTAGCATGGTTGTGGAGTATTATGTGCTTTTCATGGAAATCCTTAACATGGAAAGTACTCATCTACTTACATTTCAACACTGCTATTAAAGTATTTGTTACCCTAAGTGACTATTATTTTAATATAAGCGGATAATGCAAGTGGGTGTGTCCACACTGCTCTTAGTCTGCATTTGTGAATAGCTTTTGTCTATAGTTTAATATTCGCAGATGTAATTTGGGTCAGCATATAACTTTTTACAAGAAGCTACCTTTCTGTAGAGACCACTTTGTTGTGTTGCCCTAAACAAACGGTATGGTTTATCCAGCGATGCCATCCCAACAATCTTCACCAATAGCTGTGTCCCTTCTCTCTGCAGTAGCCCATTGAGGAAAAACGCTTCTTTAGTTCTACTTTTGGCCAGCAGAGCAGACTGAAACATTAAAACAACATGAATAAGTCTTCGTGTGATAAAAGTAGTCAGGCCAAATTAGGGAACAGCAATTCTTTCATCTCGAGGCCGTTTCAAACATGTGACTGTAAAAATGCCTTGACAATGCACTGCAAAGGTATGCTACCATCTACGGAACCAATAACGACAGCAGCTTTCAGTCAAAGGTCACAAACATAAATACCGTAACATCCGTCATAAACCTATGATGGATAGTCTGTAGGACTAAACAGACAGAACTCAAAAGGTGCAGCATATTAAATCTTCCCACTTACACACCGCCAAAAGTAGGTAGCGTTTTGAATGACAATGGCATAACTAGCATAAAATATCATAACTAGGCCCTGGATTTCACAAGGTATTGCTTGAAAATGCTGTCGTTCTTTATGTTCACCGTTTCAGGAATATCAAATGCAAAAATAGAGAATATACCAAGACCAGTATTAAAAGGCACGGGGATAATCAAGTCTTAATAACGTTTGCGGGTACACCACTCTTAAAACTACTTTCATCCAGTGCTCCGCAAAAGTGTTATCAACGGATCAACATGGCGTTTTTACTGCTGAAAGCCAGGTAGTGTAAAGAAGGACCTTGCTCCGACAAAGAGCATTGGTAAAGTAAAAAATAGCCATTCGTTATATTATATTATTTCATAATGCATGGTTGATGTAAAGATAACCTTAACGTTTACGAGTACACTATTGATACTGTACAGAAACAGACTTGTTTTCATCGATAAGGTCTTGATGGTGTAAAGATTGCCAGTGTTTTTGTCAGTAAGACACTGATGCTGTAAAGACAGATATTGCTCTTTATCAATAATGCATCGCTGCTATAAAGTTAGAACTTATTTTCGGTGACAAAACACTGAAAAAGAAATCTTTTGACAACGTGACAAAGTATCCCCGCCCCCCCCCAATTAATTCTGTCCTTGGTAGCCAAACCTCCTGGTGTCATGATGAAAAAAATCCGTGGCTATGCACAGATAAGTGTCAGCAATATGAAAATCATGGAGCCTGGATCTCAGGGGCTATGTGAGAATCAAAGGCTTTCTGAATAAGTCTGCTACACCATCATTGATAAACGCCCTAATGTCATCAGGAATTGACTACAGCAAACCCCTTCCGTGTTGCATCCCAAAGTACTAAATAATTAAAGCGTTGACTTGTACTAAATACAGCAGTTAAATTGGTAACAAATACATCTAAACGCAACCAAATTACGTAATGAAACTTTCATACAGGGTTGACTTCCAAAAACGTTCAACTTTTTTTTTTAGTCACCAACTGTTTCAGCGCCTTCACGTACTACTGGACCTGGGTTTTTTTGTTTGTTTGTTTTTTTCTGGTCACCAACTGTTTCAGCGCCTTCACGTACTACTGGACCTGAAAAGCCGAAAAGCGATATTGCAGTGATGTAGTCATAAATAGCTGCATGTACACGGTAACCAACTATTGCTTTTCCTGCATGATACTACGACAGTGAAAAACCTTTTACACGGATATTATGTGAATAAAACGTGTATTCGTGGTTATGATGGAAAATATAGGTTACACAGTATTTGATTTTTGTCTCTGAAAAGCCGAATTAGAATGCTGATGTGCACACGCGGTAATATATCCACTTTTTGACGAAACATGCTGATTAAAAAATTTACAGCATTGAAATTAACTATTTGACTTTCCTTTTTGCACCCACACGCCATGCCTTAAACTGTAACTTTGTGTTTTTAATAGTCATTCCATAATTTCCTGGTGAATTTAGCTGATGTAAATATGTTTATAATTTATAGGTACAATGTTACTTGTTCTAAAAATTGGATTCATAACATGGATAAATTTCAATTTACTGTTTTTATTATCTAAGCACAAAAAAGCATCGTCACTGTGTAATTTTGTATGCACAGTCATTGGTTTTAACAACTGTTGGGAATTACCACTTTTCATCAATTTCCAGTCAACATGGCCAAAACGACTTCAATTACCAAATTTATGCTGCTTTTATCGTCATTTAAGGAAAACGTGACGACACCAAATACTTATACAGGTTACCTACGCTTTTGTGTTAAAATCTGGTAAAACCAAGATGATTTGTCGCGGATATAAAGTAACATATCACATAGTTTCATCAATCGGGAGCATCACTCGCAAGTCATGTGGGGATCACTATAGAAATACAAATGAACGGTCGATCACTTTTATTTCTTTTACTCTTTGGAAGCTGCATTGACCCAAATTCCATACTGATGCTGCACAGTGATGCTGAAAACCTTAAAGTTCCAAACAATGCTACAGGGGATTATATCTCTGAAGCCGTGCTTGGATATAAAATATAAGATCTCCGTCCCTTGAGCAGCGACTATCAGCGACATTTGACCAACTGTTGTATTTGTGGGTCTTGACTCGTCACTGTGTGCAGTATTCCGTTAAATTGAATTCCCGACACTGAAAAATACTAGATGTGAGGACAACATGATGTGATGATACATGTACCTCCCATTTAGATATATCCGAAAGCCGTAAATCCAACAAAATTACTAAACGTAAATATTTCATGAGAAAAGTGTTAACAGAGCCCAGACATGTTTTAAAGCAAGCTATCACTCAGCCTCATTCTGAAGACGAGCTGGCTCAATAAATTATATGCAGCATCTGTCTGCGAGTGATTCAGATTAATTTTTACGCCTGCTTCAGTCATGAATGTGAAATGCGGCTGTGCTCTGAACTGTCACACGCTCTTTGTCGCGGACATTTTCACTTGCAGCTATGAATCCACAAAAGGGCCCGGTCGACAAATGTAAGTATACATTGTTGATTTATACTGTAAAAATTCCTACAGACTAGATATGGCACTGACACGTCGACGTTGATAGAGATGCCTCAACATATTGTCAGAGTGGCTGCCACAGCAGACCAGTGTCAGCTTTCAGTCATAATGACGCCTGTACTTGGCCATTCTACTCGCAAGGACAATTACTGACAATCAGGGTTTACCCGTATAAGGTGCGGAAATTGCCATTTTGAGCAATATTTATGAAAATACAAATGATGTTTGTGTATAATTGCTGCTCTTAATATCAGGCGAGGCAGATTTAGCATATTACAAAAGAGAGCAAGGTTATGGTCCATGTGTTCGGCTGTCGATGGTGTATTGGACCCAGATCGATGGCACCAGAATTATTCTTATCTGGTCGATGTCTGCAGGCACACCTACCCAGCGAAAGCACGATGTAAATACAACATAACAGTTGAATGAAACAGTACTTTTTTCTAAGGCTGCATTTGAATATTTTTCTGTGGGGTTCACATGCAGCTCATTGATAGCGTTCTGCCATTCACCATTCTGCCAATGAGCGCCATGGCCTGTGGTGATAGCGCATGCGGCCTTACGTCACACCACATTCCCCGCACGTTGACATGCATTGGCAAGTTGTATTGACCTGCTCTTCCGTCATTATGGTCTATGAGACCCCATGCATGTCCGTATTCCCATGAGAATATCAACCGTGGTTATCTTTTATATCAGTGCAGACTTAGATTATTTTCTATTTCGATTTCACTGCAAGTATATTGGGTCATGCGATGTGCGTATGGATTGCAGTTCTAGGGTAATTTTTCAATACGGTATCTAAAACTGATTCCTTGATCGTATATGTCTACGAGGGCATATCGTTGCAGTAACTCAAGGTCGTGTACCATTTCCAATATGTACAATACTTGTAAGCGTCATGAGCCCAAGGAAAGGTTTTATTCCATACTGTGTGTAGACGTAAAATATTCTATAATAGTTCTTTTATACATAAAGGTCGTTTGTTAGAGGCGTTGCTCCTGGCCACAGTGAGTAGACTGTACACATCGGTGAATCAATTGGAATTCAAGGCTCTAAACAGTGCCGCCACTGCTTCTTTTGTCTTACACCAAATCCAAGCATACCTGTCTAATTGTCCATATCATGAACAGGAGATACACTCTTCCACTACAGATTTCTATATCGGCATTAAATATGTTAATGAGGTCCACTGCATAGATACTTCCGCATGATGAGTCCATATACATGAAATAAAAAAAACAGTTACATTGAAGCTGAACTCAATAGACAAAACATTTTTCAAAGCAACCCGTGCCAAACAAGGTCATGAAAATTCTAAACTGTCTTATTCTAACATGTTTTTTTATTTGTCAAACCATTTTAATTTAACCTGAACAAAGCACATCATTCATAATTGATGGACAGATTGACAAATGGACGTGATAACGGGTGAATGATTACTAACTTGGTAAAATTACCACGTCTTACCAGAGACGTATTAAGTGAAGCTAGAACGTGCGACTTTATCACGTTCGCCATCATCTGCAACTGTCTTGTCCAAGTGGAAGTTCACTGTGGTATTGTCAGTTCTGTGTATGCAATTACGCGTGCACACATTCAACCTGCGCGAGAAAGGCAGGTGCTGAGGTTGCCTTGATTTGTGCGGGCATGCCCACTGGGTCCGCTTCTCTTACCCAATTGCTTTTTAATTTGCACAGACAGCCCAAGAATCGATGTACGTAACGTGTGGTCACCTGTTTTGCCTTTTGCACGCGATCACCGCATGGCAGCCATACATTTGGTGGACATGCCTTAATATTCCCTTGTCAGGCTGGCTACACTCCAATATTAACTCTTTTGGACCAAACCAATGTTACAAGGAACAACGTCGCCTTTCTCTCTATCGGTAAGTTTCCAATTCCGAGAAGCTGATGCGAAACAAGCCACTGATTCATAACGGAAAAACTAATGAAAATACAAGTAATGACAGACTGGGCTGGCAATTGAATGGCACAAGGCGACATCTTGCGCCATTGATTTTTGCAGTATACAGGCATGTCGTATTGATCCAGCCATCCAGCCTCACGCATGTTGCTCCCCTTCTTCGTTCCAATAACCCGCAAATATCCACTACTGACTACTTCAAAGGGATAACATGTCAAATTTTACCGTTTTTGCGCAAATTCTCAGCTGCTGGACAAGCCAAGGTTTCCCCTAGAATTTCAAGAAGCACCTCCTTTATTCAAGTCTTTGTGGCCTGGAAGACCAAACAATACCAGAGGAGCATCCTGTTGAAGACCTGATGGGGGATTAGATGGTGAGAAGGGCTGAGTTTGGGCGACAGGTGGGTGAGATTACCTCGGCTCTACGAAGAAATATCCTACTCCAAATCAAGTGGATTTAAATTATATCATTGGTTTTATTCACTAGTCGCCTGCATGCTGTCATCAGTGCTTATTAATGTGTCTAATTTCGTTCCAATGACCATGGACATATTTTCTGGTGTAAGTAGTCGGTGTTTACTAATCCAGCTCAATCTTGCCACAGGAATATGCAATTTACGGACCTATTAACTGTGATGGCCAGAGTCTGTCATTTTGCCCACAGAAACGACAAGGAGAAAACCTGTCCAGATTTTACTCAAAACACTGCCAATTTATTCCATTTGCTTCTGGGCTAGTTATAATTTGCTAGTCTTGTCTCGTTTAATTTGGTCCGTTTTGCTGTCGGCATGGCAACCGTTTCTGTTTACCACAAGCAACTTGCATGGAAATGACATGGGAAGCTGCCGAGATGCTCATGGGGCCGCCAGCCAAGACAGCTCCGCTCTATACTCTGCAAATAGCAATGCTCTGGCTTGCCACAGTCATGTCTGTCTCCGAACACTTATTCCCTTTTCCCTCCCATTGATTTTAACTCTTGGTGTGGAAGCTGCAAGACCTGTCGTGCTGATGCGTTTAGAAATGAAATAAAGGAAGAAGGCTCTCGACCTTTTCCACTAGTACACGTCTCACATTTGACAAGTACACAAACTGTAACGTGGAAACATTGACAGCCGTCACAATATATCATATTTATGTCCAAAACAAGCAAAGTGTGAATTTCCCCTGATTCGTGTTTCATTAAGGATGTATGGGGGTTAAACCGATCTGGCATTTGTCTAAAAATCTTGCCTATGACCAACAAAATATCGATCCATAATGATGATGGTTTGAGAGAGCCACTGCCGACCCCCACTCCCCACCCCCCCCCCTTCATCTTCACACTAAATCGGCTGTCATGCCATATAGATATGCTTCTCATATTCCGTTCGATTAATGCTCCTCTAAAATGCCGAAGATGTGGGCTTATAGTGCATCTCTAAGCCCCATAGAGGATTTTCTGGATATTGGCCGACTGAAGCTCCGTTTCCTGCCAAGGATTTGGTGCAAAGTTAGACGTATAGTCCTGTCTGCTGCACAAGAAAAGCGTCTGTTGGTGTTCTCACCTACGTCTCGTGGGTTTTTTTTTCTACATGAACATCTTTCCCCCATCGACCCGGTCGACGGGGACCGGTCGTCTGCTTTGTCATTTTTCTTTGACGTTGCATTGAATCAAAAGTTTTCAATGGAAGCATAATAGGAAGTCTCCTCCAAAGAGAGTCCGTTTTTGTGAATGGTGTATCAGAAATGTTTCCCTAATTGCCGTGTCAATGGAAAATGGTTAGTTTATTTGTCACTCAAAAATGACATTGACAGAGTTCAGCATGCCTTAAATTCCACAACTTAGTACTTTCTGTTCAAAGAAAATCGGAAGTTCTTGGTCAATGCTGTGAGATTTTGCATCACGTGACACTTCTGCAGACTTTTAATCGGGGTATATCATGCTAAATACGTTTTCATCTGTGAGATGATATCATGGAAATTTCAAAACATCTGGTTACCCACGTTTTGACAGTTGATTTGTGATACCGTAAAGTACTGTATGGTCAATGTATAAATGACACATTGTAATGGAGAACATAATTTAGAATCTGGTAATTTGTGATAAAAAAAGAGCATTTTATTAAGTATCAAAACCATGCAGTGTTACTGTAGCTTAATTTCAGTCGAATTTCAACTCCATATGCTGGGCTTTGGCAGGTACACCAGAAGACACACCGTGGACTGTTGCTGGTTCTGGATTCACGGATCAACTTCTCAGTTCGCTCACTAGTAAAGATGCTGCAGAATGTACCAGCAGTGCGAACGAATGTCAATTTTCTCACATGCATTTCGTTTTTCTTATCAAGTACTTCTTGGTTTTACAAGTAATGGGAAGACCAAATAACGCTCTTATGCATGGTGAAAATAGCCAACTGGTCAGCCAACCGCATGAAGGGGTTTGCTGTTCAGCAGGTGCAAATATGTTATGGCTTGCGACGGAAAAACATCATAGAATGTTAAGATGCTGCAAGCATGCGTCGGAAGCGCGAGTCCGTTTCTCAGGCAAGAGAGGAAACCGCTTATGTTAATATGCACAGATAACGTTGCTAACCCAGTCATGCATGACCCGGTAAATGTGAACATAACCTTCCCAGCTATGCAACCTTTCGTCACGACCTCGAGTCTTAAAATAAAATATGCATCTTAAGCAGATCAATGTAAGATTCCCATAATTTAACTCTAAACCAGTATAATGGTATGAATGGAAATGAAATTTGGAAGAGAAATTGAAGTGTTGTCTTTTAAAGAGGAGGGAGGGCTAGAGGGCATTTCCATATTGGCGCACTGAGGGCACTTCGTTGTCTGTGCCAGCCTACTGGTAGCCTTTTTATTTTCTGCACTTCGTGCTTGCCATTGTTTTGTAACGTTCTTATGTTCTATACGCTGCACTAAGGCAAACTGACGTACCAACGTACTGGCCCCTAACTCCCTTCTTTTGTCTGTTCAGGGTAAGTACAAGAGTATGATTAAAATGAGCAACATGGTCGACCTTTTTGATACAATATCTAAAAGTTTCTTCACCCTCAGTACATCATAGAATTATAAACGAACATGGCTACCTGATCTATGCAATTATGTGGATTGGAAGCTTGTTCATCAAATAAAATATATTTTTGGTCATTCCCTTGAGTGCATCCAACTCTATATAACAGCATCGATGGCTGATTGTAACCTTAGACCATTATCCGCCACACGTTTTCTTCATATAACTCGTTTTTGTACAAATATCATAATGCTCTTATGTGTATGGGTTTGCGTTCTTAGCACAACGAATGTTCATTCCTCTAATTTGTATACATCGTTTGACAGAAGTACGTTTTCCTGTATGGAACTACTTGTGTGAAGAATTCGTTTTGTGGCAACAACCATTTCAGTCAAGTTGAAGTTGAATTACAGGGTGTCGTCTTGTGTCAAATTTTATCTGCTCGCATGGGGATGATCGTTTTGTGCCAAAGGGCTGAGCACATGACTTTTTCTGACGGCGTAACATTATTTGTAGGGTATATAAGCAGGAAATCTTTTATTCTGAGAAACATACTGCACGAAGAGTGTTTCTATTGACGGAGACGCAGGGATTAACTGCGGTGGTGTGGGAAAAGGGTCACATGGGCACTCACACGATTGAGCTCAATCATGGCATACTACTGAAAATGAATACTTCTAACGAATATATATTTGTCTGGATTTCGGATTAAAAGGATGCAAGGGATGTAAACTGACCATTGTGCAACATTGACGCCATGCACAATTTTTAGCACGCTCACCGTAGCAGCATTTATAACTATGTCTGCTACGTTAGGGATTTTATGGCTCATGAAATGTTACTACACTTGTCTGCGGTAATCCTTGAGTGGAGTACAGTCAAAACAGAGGGGATTCACGCCTACTTTACTGCACAACAAGACACCTGGTCTTCTCTTTGCTGGCCAAGGACTAATGGGGAACCATCATATTATGTAACAGACTGTCTCTTTGGGGCAGAAATTCAAGCAACGCTTGTCAAGCTACAATCATAATTGTCTCGTGTATTTCTGCAGATTGTTTACAAGATATTGACAATATAGTATATTCTTGGCCTGGAGGTTATTAAACAATGCAACATATTATTGGCTGAATGAAATATTTGTGCATCTTTATTTGAGATAAAATTCATCAATTTTAGAGTAGAGTGTCATTTTGTTTTTGTTCAGACATGCACTTGATGGAACACTGAATATTTAAACACCACATAACTTTGTGATGTACTGTCACTTGATACAAACAGTAGACACATGATGACATCACCCAACCAACCGTAATCTGCGATGTTATCACATGATGTAAGCGGTCCAACTTTATTATGAATGGTGGCTTATGTACACAAAAAATGTGCACAGAATTGGCTACAAAAACGTGATACTTTTTCCTGAACTTCTTTTGTCGTCCAAATTAAGCTATAGTTCAATATGCCCAGTCATATTAAGTTAACTCTCTTTTAACATCCTTGCTTATTAGCACACCAGAGAAATGTGGATGAAAAGCATTGGCTGATGAGCCCACATGCACACACGTAGCTCCTTGGAACCCTTGAAAATGAGAACAAGCTCACCAAAATGTTATATAGTGAAGAAATTGTATCAACGTACAAATAATGTCAGTTTGAGTCCCAGATGGGCAGAATGTTTTGAGATACCGTGTTTACAAACAAATGATGAACGGATGGACAGACAAAGCGAAAACACCGCCTTGGGTGAACCCATAAGAATACACATGGTCTAAACAGCGGCCCCGACATGCAAAACCAATTTCTGAAATAGAGCTGGCACGTATTTGTACAGGTTGACTTTGTTTTCAAATCATACGCCCTTTGCCAACAGTTTTAGTGAATAGCCACAAGCCTAAATGACAACGCATCACTTTGAAAATTAGTTGCAAACTAAGATATATGGTTATGTTTGTCAGTTGTGTCCACAAATAAAAACAACACAAAAGTTTCGTCGCATAAAAATTATGCAGCATTGGTTCATACCTATGGAAGCCTATAAAGATAAAAAAAATATATATATATATAAAAATAAAACTCGTAATTTCAAGCTTTTTGTCTAAATTTAGACTTTTAAATCTCGAAATTGCGAGATTTAAACTTTGTAATTTCGGGATTTTTCTCGCAATTTCGACTTTTATCTCAAACTTTTTAATTTTGATTTTTAAAAAAGTCGAAATTTCTAATTTTTTCTTTCTCAAAATTTCGACTTTTTTCTTGAAATTTCGACTTTTTAAACTCATAATGTCAACATGATAAGCTGAATTTTGGACTTTAAAAAAACAAAATTTTGTCTTTTTTCTCGGAATTTCGACTTTTTAAAACAATGGCTACGTATTTATTTGTGAGACGTTTTGAAAATTTCACAAACTATAAAAGCCGATACGCCACACATTTAATACTTTCAGCATTGTGAAACGGCTTTGTTAATTCGTCATGCGCAAGTGCTATCGATGCTTAGATTTAGAGTTGGGGAAACGGATACAATAAATCAAACCAGAAAAGAAGACTTGCTGGAAAGCAAATCTGTCTGGGTGACTTCAAAATGAGGAACAGTTTGAACTGCTACACTTTACCATTGTTCAACATTAATCTTAATTTCGTGCATTAGCCTAATTTTCATAAATCAAAATGCTTTAACTTTGATTCTTGGTTTATTGGATGTGGCCATGTCACAAACTTATAAAGTGAAGTTTGAATGAAAATGCTATCTATAATAGTTTTGAAGATATTCAACATTTTTATTTTTGTGTATTTACCTAATTTACATAAATTGAAAGCCTACAACTTTGGTTTATGGTTCATTGGATAGGGCTCTATCACAAACCCATAAATTGAAGTAGAAGATATGGAGCTTTAAAATTTTACTTGCGCCTAATTTGCATAATTTTAAACATCATGACTATTCCAAATGAGATGCACAAGTTCATTGGTTAGGTTAGTCACCATGGCAAGTTTGGTGGTTTTCGGAAAAATAGTGTTTGAGAAAAACTCCGGACCGACTTCGTCGTGAGAAAGCTAGAAAGAAAGAAAGAAAGAAAGAAAGAAAGAAAGAAAGAAAGAAAGAAAGAAAGAAAGAAAGAAAGAAAGAAAGAAAGAAAGAAAGAAAGAAAGAAAGAAAGAAAGAAAGAAAGAAAGAAAGAAAGAAAGAAAGAAAGAAAGAAAGAAAGAAAGAAAGAAAGAAAGAAAGAAAGAAAGAAAGAAAGAAAGAGAAAACAGTATGTCTGGGTTGGCACCTAGACATAATATATAAAAATGTTCCTGTGCGAAGTAACATTAACTTCAAACTCAGCTTAACGCGTATCCGTCTTTCAGACTTCTTACGCAACTTGATGTGTCGCCGCCACAGTTGCTGAGGCACTGAAGGCAGCTGCAGTTTTCTCATGCCGGACATCGGCTTCCAGACAAGTCTGTGAAGCATAAATCCCCCACTCCTTTTGCACACAATGACACGGATCGGCAACGCTGAGGCGGTATTTATCTTTGGGTAAGCGTCTGGCTTCACTGAGTGCAAGTTGAAGATGGTCAGATGGATAATGGTGAACTAGACATCCATTGGCCCTACCACTCAAAACGTTCATTTGCTTCTGTGTTTGACATTAGTGTCCCGGTACAGTATGCATGTTTCTTGGAGAGGCCAGACTGGCTTCTGAAAATAACATTCCCGTATGATGATTCTGATGGCGCGACAATCGCTCACATTAGAATATCAATTGAATTCGACCTTTGGTTGTCATGTGAGACTAGATTCTACAAGGCAATCAGGCCTTAACACCAGAAATTAGTGTCAGCATGTGCTTGTGAAGTTGTGTGCATATTGGTGCTTCAAGCTAGGGTATGCACGCAGTTTCGTTGTATATTTTCTTAATATACATTGGCATATATTGGTAAATTTGGAATTTGAGACCATGCAAGCAAAGCATGAAACAAGACCAACGCCACTGACGTGCACAGAACATATGATCTGGAATAGTGACATTTCAACAGTTTCAAAAATATATTCCACATGTTGTCAACTGTACCTGCTAGATCAGCTTATTGTTATAGTGGAGCACAGTCTCATAAGCCAGACCAAATTCACCCTTTCGAATATTGCTGTAACCAGCGACCGAACTTACAAAATCGTGTTTTGTACAGCTTCTTATTTTGCATACGTCAGATCAAAGCACTGAGTAAGAGAACACCTGCGGCGCCTCTCACTGTTCACTCGTACAACAAAGGGGACAGCATAATCGCCAGTTCAGTATTCGGGTGCTTTTAGCATCCCTTCTAACAAAATAATCACAACCATTACTGTATTATAGTCGTTCCCCTATAGCTTTCAATTTAAGTCTATTCCAAACAAATGGAAAACACTGCCACATTCTGCGTGTGGTGCAAGTATAATTTTAGGCCTGACATTTAGATATGAAAACTATCATACACATCTACACCCAAAACAAAGCTGGCACACACTCATTAATTAAAAAAAAAACAGTTTCACGATCTTATTATTGTTTTTCTGTCAAATTGGACAATTTTATTGTGTAGTAAAATTTTTATGCATTTGCAGCCTTGACAATTTGAAAGAGTCCAGACAAAAACCGGCAAAATCAACCTCAACAATCAGCAAAATTCCACAAAAACACTACAAAAGTGACACCACAGTGATCAGTTTCTATTCATCAAAATCGTTTTCACAGGGGTAGCCCTACACAACATTTTGAGAATACCTGTACAGGGAAATGTAACTCTGCCCCCTTTTGCATTCGAGCGAGAGGAAGCATGCACAGCGCCATTATTAACCCTCCTCCCCCCCCCCCCCGGCCTGTCCCCAACAGGCAAAAAAGGGTGGTGGTCAAATGTCTATTTCAGTGTTTTTTTACCAATTCCAATTGTGAGGAAAAACAATTCTTAAAGGTTTAACTTATTTCAACGGTAATGAAGAACAATTTGAGTGAGAATTAAACATGTTACCTATCAAGATATCACGTACCAGGTCAGCAGCTTTCCTTGTCGTGGGTCTGGCACGGAAGCGAGGCTCAGACACTCACGCCAAAGAAATCTGGTCACTGTATTGTAATTCATGGAGGAAAGGATTAAGCAGTCAATAAGGCACCTTTACGTAAACACATCATATGCACGTGCCACAAAGATCAAATAATAATTTGGCAATATCCTTTCATGTTCATGGTATTAGAACCCCCCAACCGATGAGAGCCATATTTGTCCGCTTTGTTGTCTACACCAAATGAAATTTTGCCAATAAATGTGCAAAGGAGAATAGCCAGTTAAAACACTGAAGCCCATACCACGTGCTTTCTATTCAACTTATCAGAATGCATTTCATGTAAAGAATGTTAAAGGAAAGCTCGAACGCTTAGGAACAGAAATAAGTGTATGTAAACACATACGGGGGTAAAACTGTTATACATATTACCATATGACAGTCAGTAGAGCTGTGGTATACCACCAGGTTCTGTCGTAAATGTTACAAATATCGTATATATGTGGGTACTGTCATTCTGATGTCAATTTGCCCTAATTTTTTCTTTGTTTTACAAGATAGCCAATGTTTGACCTCTGTACCTGTAAGAGGTACAAACGTCAGGATGCAGCAGTCCATTTTAACACTATTAATTCATCTCCTCAGTTTCTTGACTGTTCATGAAAATATGGCGTCCTTGGTTGATGACACGAAAGAAAAAGTTGTGTCAGATATCGACCTGTGTGATATTCAAGGATAGCGGGGGGGGGGGGGGGTCAACATCGACTAATATGCCCGCTTGTCTGGCGGTTTGCGATTGATTGGGGTCTAATACCGTGAATTGTGTACCGAAACAGTTCCGTTTAACCCGGCAGATCACAGCTAATTTCCCAAATTGAAAGCGGCTAAAAGCAAATTGCAATTTACCCTAAAAGCAAATGACACCTATAGTTAAAGCTAAGGGATCGCATACATGTCTAGCCAAGTTCCGCGTGGCCTTGCAGACTTTCAGTCACGATAGATTTTTTCAAGCTTTGAAAGCGACCAATGGTAGTCATGGGCAGTCGACATGTCGACCCTTGGGAATGACGAATGGGTATCGGTGCCTATCAATCACTGGCTATTATGGCCTGAAAGGGTGGGCAAACCACACCATACAACATGGTCTTTGTCTCTGGTACCTTGTGAAACCATATTGGCAGGTCTTTAAATAAGACAGAAAAATGTGTCCCAGTGAAAGTGAAACAGAAAATGGAATTCAATGGGGAACTGTACATCGCTGAACAGTCATAATACACATCTAATTTGACAGTTGTTTCCGTGACATTGAAATCGAAAGGTTGAAAACTAGTCGATATGCAAGTGATATAAAGAAACTCATGTGCTTTTATGAATGTAAGATTAGACATATGAATATTTGTGCAGGCGAAACTAGTCCATAGTGGAATGTTCATCTCCATATTATCAAGCCAAATGTATCCCCCAAAGGTTTTTTTTTTTTTTTTATTTTAGAGAACATAACTTCTATTCGTAGCACTTTTCTAATCTGAATGTACATATATCTTGCACTGTTTTCCTGGGAAGAACCATGCATTTTACATCGAGTCAAAACAAACAACTGGCATCACTTTGTCCTAACTTAACCACCTTGTATTACAAAGCAAGATTAATACAGATTCAGACAGCATGATTAGAATGGAGCTCAGAAAGCATGATGAATATAGCACTTATGTCCAATTCACGTCTTAATTCTCTGGAAATTTGATAATTGTTCTCCGCACTTTTGAGCGGTAATGCAGCTGGGCGAAATGCCCTTGTGCATACTATTGGCCGCCCAGTCCCCAGCACGCATATGGGAAACAAAGCATCTCAATATTGGCATGGCGAGAAATTCAATTAGATGGAGGATTGAGACAAAGACCCGGCATGACAGTTTGCATTTTCTTTACTCGACTACCGTGGGATTGAATGTTTAGCACCGTAAGCTGCGTGGTGGATGGCTAGGCTGTTTTAGAGCACCATTTATGGGTTCAGCCTTGTCCTCAATTTACGCAAATATGATCAAATGCGCTAGAGGCTTTAATGTGTGCGTATTAGGGCCTCACATTTTCTTTTCAGAACGCATCCATTTATTGGTTGGTCATTCATTTGCGAGAGTAACAAACATCTACAATTTGGACCTGATATGCCAAAGCTTTAGACTGTCTCACGTTGCCTTTGGAAAGCTGATGGAATGCAGAAATTGATACAGGGCTACAGAAGCAGCCAGCAAAGCTTGTAATCACAAGAGAGACTCTCGGAGTTTCACTTTGGGATTTGGCGTCTCCTGATAACATTGTGCCAGACTATACCGGTGCTTTGAAAATTGTAATGATCATGAATAGCATGCTAATGGTCTAAGAGATATAAATATTGATGCAATAGCGCAACCTTAGGCCCCTCTTGCCACTCAACCATTTTGACTATCCACCTGACGTCACTCTTGTTGATCTTCAGACACGCTGTGTACGGGTTCGTCCACGAGACGCCACACATGACCTTACGATGTAGCGGACAGCTACGCAAGAAGATAGCAGGACTTGCTCATGTATCAAATGGCATGCTATGAGAACAAACTGACTACAAAATTCTAGTTGCCGGTGCCATCATGAGGTACAGTGAAGACCAGGTGAGAAATAGGTTTGAAAAAAAATACTGTATCACTTGCCGAAGAAACAGACAACTTTATATTACCACTTTTGATTAGTTCTCAACCCATGTTTGATACATTCACTTGGAAACATGCTAACACTGTATCTGTTACTATAGAAATAAATTTACGAAAATCATGCACTGAAAGATCAAATACTTTTATAAATTGTTTCTCTTCGATCGATTTGAGCGCAGATATGTATGACCTGAGATAAACATGTATTGGTTTCTAGTTTCCTTTTTATACACAAAAAGGTGGTCTACAAAAGTCTCCCCCCGTGCATCATCTTTTCTACAAAACAAGTCGACTGCTTTCATTGATCAGCTGAAAGCAATTTCGATTATTCTTGTTGGATTTGGCTGACTGGTTTGACTTTTGTCGGCTTCAATGCCAATAACGGTGATGCGGCATCCAGCAAAAGTCAGACATACACTGCGTAAGATATTGGGCGCTACAATGAATATGCATAGGCCCACCATGGAAGGTTTTGAGGGCTCACGGTACACAATATTGGCAAGGAGCATGGACAGATTAGAAGCAGAGGGCACATATACATGATGCAAATTGCTCTAAGTGTTATTTCATCAAGTCGAGCCAGCTGTGCCACAGACGTACATGTCCAGTCAGATTGCAATGGAAGACAATTCCCAATGCATGCAACTCAGCATAATAACTTTTACAGCCACGGCTGTTCAATCTCTTAAATGACGGGAAAGTCGTGTATATATACAATATATATATATATATATATATATATATATATATATATATATATATATATATATATATATATATATATATATATGGGCTTTTTACTTACTATTGAAAAGACGTTATTTGCCATGTAAGATTAAGTTGTCAGATTTTATTTTTAAAATATATAGCCATTGCATAGAAATGGTGTTAAAATTTGAAAATGTTCGAAATTTGATAGCAGCAGTTCTGAATATAGCTAATGTGTCGGTTTAACCAGTCTCTTTTCCTATCGACCATTTCCCACTTCGATTAAAACCGAGTTCATAGCTTTAGCGCCCAACCTGCGCCAAGGAAGGCTGTTGTCCTGAAACATGCTCTGTGACACACTTCATTGACGACGTTCATCTACGTTGTTTTTCTGCTAAATATTGAGGCAGACCACGCTTTACCACCTGCCGGTTTGACCGGAATGAGCAGTAGCGTGTTAAAATGCTGCGGGCGAGTTAAATCACGCACGTGCATGAGTTGGCGTGTTCTTGTCGGCATGAGTTAAGCTTTTCTTGCTACAAGCTTTTGATTACCTCCTGGTTGCTCTCAGGGTATACAGTGCATCATAGCAAGCCGTTGCCAAGGAAACAGAAAATCAAACATAAACAGTAATGATATAATTTCAGACTCATAGTTTGCAAGTCGCAGTAGACATTATTATAGGTTATAATGCAGGTGGTTTGACAAGAAATTGTGATTTCTTCAGCATGTAGCACAACATAATCCATGGACAGAATATGTGACTGCTCTGTGTCCAAGCTTACCATTAAACGGAGTTGGTCTTCCCCCTTGATACAGATTATATAATTCAAATTACAAATTGCCCTTTTAATTCTATGTATACCGGTGAATCTGAAATTTTATGTTGCTATAGAAACCGACTGATGCTCGATATGTGCTGGGAAAAGCTGGCTTATGCATGGTTCGGGAGGCAGATTGGAGGCACGCAAAGACGCCAGCAACTCACAGTGGCCGTAACGAATGACGTGACTCAGCAATGTGCGCATACAGGGCTACATGAAATGGTAAGCAATTGTCCTTTGCATTACCTTTACACATATTAGTAATATGCAACTCTGTCGTGTTCAAATTTCATAGCAGAGGGAGCCATATTTAGACGTTGTAACGCCGAACCTTATCTACCCAACCATGTCCACATTTCCTTAATTCTATTATTATTATTATTATTATTATTATTATTATTATTATTATTATTATTATTATTACTACTACTACTACTACTATTGTTATTATTATTATTATTATTATTATTATTATTATTATTATTATTATTATTATTATTATTATTATTATTATTATTATTATTATTATTATTATTGGTTTCAAATGAATTTGTATCATTTGATATTGGTTCTTTTTGCTAGTCTGACAGACTTGGAAAATCCTCAGCCCTTTTTAGGACGACTATTGATTCCAACGGTAAAATCAAAATTACACGTTACATTCTTATCTAACGCTTGATAAGTGCAGATAATTTAATGAGTCCTGTCACATTCAGCATTATCAATAAATTCCTAAAGCAATGTATATCTTTCAAAACAAAAACGCGCGACAATCAAACATTGACAATAAGTGAGCACGTTAAGATATGACATTAATCATAGGTAAACATGTTCAAATAACGGACACTGAAGTAAGATAAGAGATAATATAATTGTATAAATATCATTACAACAGCCACAACACAAACATTTCTTGTTATTTCAAAGAAGAAGTTATATGTTCACGAGATTCAAGGTGTTCATAGCCATATCGGTTTGATTGGTTGCGTAGTATTCTTTCTTAATTTGCATAGAACGTATGACTAAATAAGATTCAGTCAGGCTGACAGTTTGTTGGAATAAGCATCCTACCAGCACAGCTTGTAAATCATTTACACATGTAGGGTACTTTTAATACCATTAGTTGGGAGTGTGGCATGTTATTACCTTGCGAAAATGGATTACTACAAGTGTCAATTAAGTTTAAAATGCATTTAATCTATATAAATACACGTTACTTGCATGGTACTTAAAGGTGTCAATATCATCTTGAAAACCGTCACTTACATGGTACCTTAAAGTCTTAACTGCTTAAGAACAGCAGACCCTACCAGAAATTCTTTCCAAATTCCATTTATAAACACTGGGTAACTACGCTAAAAACATCCACAATAATGTAACACACCATGTGATCCGAGGAAAATATAATCATATGGGACATAGAAAAAGTCTTTGAATTTTGTGCATACTTAACACTGCGCCAACTACATTGACTACTACGCGTACACTACCTTAAATTGTTTTGCCTTGCAACTATTTAATGGCATGTGCGTCTTAAAATGAGATAAATCTTGGCCAATAGTTATGTATTTTGTGATTTAATGTCTGCTCTAAAGATGTCATAAGTTGCTTATTGATACAGCAGGGATTCGTATTGTTTGTGTACATTATTTTTTAAAACGAAAATGGATTTTGGTGATGACTGGTACAACATATAGAGAAACAAGTAAGTTTTTATGTTGATATGTTCGTTTCACGAATCTGTATGTTCTCTTTGCAACAACCATAAGTCATTTTTTTAGGGGTGGTTCAACATTTTCATCATTATATTTAATTAGTATTTACAGTAAGCGCGGGGGGGGGGGGGTAAATGGGTCTGTACACTTTCACGAAATATGGAAAATGATAGTCAATTTTTGCCCTAGGTTGTGCTATACTTGGTATGGTTTTGGTTTTTTTTTTTTTTTGGTTTTTTTTGTTTTGGTTTTTTTTTTTTTTTTTTTGTTTTTTTTGTTTTTTTTTTTTTCGAAAATCATCACTTTTAAAGTGCTAATTTGGGGGAGGGAGGGGGTCATGAATTTTAGTACCCTAAGTACTAATTCAAAAATGATGATAATGTTGAACCATCCCTTCATGGAATCTCCCCATTAAGACCACCTATCGGACTTAAAATGTGGTCCCGATAGAAGTAAGATATACCGGTAATTTAATTCAGGATAAACAAAAACGGAATTGTACATTGGTTATTTTGATATTGAAATGGTCTCTTTACGGGTGTGATCCTAATGAGAGATGTTGCTGTATATATGTTCTCATTGTTATTCTTCCATGATCCTGAAAAGACGCTAATTCCTCAAAGAAACTGATGCTGTGTCTCGTGTTAAGGTCCACACATTATAGTCTAAAAAGCACACACCAACATAAAAGTGTTGATCTGTATACTGATTTAACTTGTCCTTTTGCCGAGGGCCCGGATAAGCTATAATTATCTTTGCATTAATAGGCTTGACCTGCTTGATCCTGTACCGAGAACTATTTAGGACAGACAGAACAATAAGGTGTCCCCTGTGTGTGGCTGTCGTATGCCTGGTACTGAGCGCAATGGCTCGTATGCTGAAGGCAGCACCACTCCCACAGACAAAGAAGTCTGCAAGTACATAAGCCATACGCTCCAAACATATCATGAGGTTTTTTTTCTATTTCTAGTAAACCGCAATTCACAACTTTATAAGGACGCTTTGTCGCGTCTTGTTTTGTCCCACAACTCAGGGGCCAATGCAGTACAAGTGCTCTTGTGCCTGTGTTACCAGCTCAGAACATGTCAATGACAGGCAGCGGCCGGGACTACCCTCCCTGGGGAAGATCCAATCATCCTTTATACATTTATGTGTAACATGTAGTCAGACTGTTGACCCAGCCAATGACGGCCGCCACTTGTAGTACGAGTGCGACGCTAGAACTCCCAGATTAGTGTCCATATTGCTTTTCGAGACCCTTGTGCATACCCAGTAAAGGATTATGTTCTTTTGCCGGCTAGCATTTCTGTACAGGATTAGGATGCCATTGGTTTGATTTGGACCCACATGGCCTCAGGAGAAGCCACTTGTGCGCGGTCAGGCGAGCAACCACCTCACCGTCACACTCCTTCAATCTTGTATCCATAAACCTGGTCGGGGCACCTCATTAATTGAAGGTCCCTGTTCAATATTTCTTGTCGGCTACAGAAAATGAAGCCCATAACTAATGCACAGTTGATAATGTTATTTTTCGAAGGTAACCGAGCGGTAAAGCATTAGGAAAATAGCATCTTCTGGATAGCATCAGCTTCGTGGAAGAAGAAATGCTTAATTGTTGGATTTATTATGGGAGCGGCCGTGCAGACGAGGTACGGTCTATACTGACAAATGGGCATTTAGAACTGTCATGACCTTCAGTTCTCTACTTACGTCTTCTCTTTTCTGTCAATTGATTGGCCCGTGATCAACACAAACCAACCAAGACGAGTCCTACACAGGGAACTTTATTAAAAACCTGTCCTGCTGCATCAAGTGCCCTTGAACAAGACAGTAGATTGTATTTCGAAATATGAGAATTCTATAAACTTGAATGGGAACGTTCCTACGTGCAAGCATTAAAGGCTATATTTATAAACCATTCATTGCTTTTAATGCTTGACAGCGCTGCTGCAACAAGCGCCCTGTGGTCCGAAATACTGCATATCCAAAGATACGCTGTTTTTATGCATAACGAAGTCCGAAAAGACAATTGAAGCTCCTACGTTTTGCTCTGACTAAATCATACCAAAGCTATATCATTGAGGTAAATATTACCGTTGCACATGTACCTGAAATTACGGAAAGTATATATATATATATATATATATATATATATATATATATATATATATATATATATATATGTATATATATATATATATATATATATGTATGTATGTGTGTGTGTGTTTGTGTGTGTGTGTGTGTGTGTGTGTGTGTGTGTGTGTGTTCTTAGTAATCAATACTGTAAATTCACATAGGTTTGTTCCATTCATAATGCCCCCCTCCTTCCCTCGAAGAAGGCGGGGCATATAGCTTTGCTCGTATCGGTCGGCAGAGACTGTTTCTCGCACCATAACTCAAGAAATTTTTAGATAGTATTTTGATACTGCCCAAGTATATAGTCCTAAATAGGGCTAGGTGAAGTTTGAAGATGGTTGACCTTGATCTTATTTCCAAGGTCACGGAGGTACTACAATAAGTTTTGGTTTTTGCATGATAAATATAAAAGTTGTTATGATAGGACCTTTATATTGCACAGGATGATAGTCCATATCCAGGGCTCAGTCAGGTTTGAAGATGGTTGCCCTTGACGTAATTTGAAGGTCACAAGGTGACATCAGCGAATTTAGTTTCTGTATCCTAAATCAGAATTTAACTGAGGACCTCAATATTGGCGCATGATTACAGTCCTCTATTAGGGTTTGGTCAACTTAGAAGATGTATAACCTTGACCAAATTCTCAAAGTCACCACGCAGTCCTTTAGGTGAACTTGGTTTCCGCATATTGACGAGACGTTTTTGACCCAGGGGTTTCATATTGCACAGAAATGTAGCCTTCCGTAGGAGCTAGGTCAAGTTGGCAAATAAGTGACCTCAAGTCAATTCCCAAGGTCACAGAGCCACATTTCTGAATTTGGTTTCTGCTCATATAGCTGCAGAAGTTTTTGAGCTAGAGCTTTCATATTATACATGTTTATAGTACTATCAACAGGGTCATGAGGGCGAACATGACGGTAGGGGGGCATCTATGTTTTGCAAACGTGTCTTATTTCACAAAGTTTAAATATGAACTGTCTCCAAATTAGTGAAATTAAAACTTCACTGAAATGCCTGAAAAGTAAAAAATGTAAAAATATAAACGCCTGAAAACAAGCACTCTTACAGTAATTGATTATGACTAGCTAGTATGTAATATGCTGTGGCGTGTGATCGACTGACACATTACTGCCAAACAGGATTTCTTGCGGAATCATGGGCATTAATTATCACAAGCACCAGAGGAATGCATTTTCATTCCATCTCCATTTATGAGTTTTGCATATATCATCTATCTGCGATGATATCTGCCGGCACCAAATATTCATTTTCAAGAAATGTTCTCAATTTGATAGAAATAATATTTGGATGTGAAGGATACATACAAGATAGATACTAAACCTGAGATGTATGCATAGGTTCCATGAGTAATTGTCACGAGAAAACATTCTGCAGATTATTCGATACAGACATATGTACAGCAGTAGGAACTAATATATCTCACTTCCACATCTCCAAGACAGAGATGAGTGGTTGGCGTTTCCATGCAAAGTACAGGTGGTAGATAGTTCATCAGTGCTTAATATTTGCACTTCAGTGATATTAAGAGCTGAATGATTGCAAGGTCAATCGTTTATTTAGTGAATGACTTTCCGAGAACATATCAATATTCCATTTCCCGTAAGTACCTGCAGAGACAACATGCTCTTAACAATTATGTTGACAGTTTATAAACGCCTCTAGTATCGTGAAAATGAAGAACTGTGTCAATATTAAAACTTCAGTGGTCCTTACTGGTGTACCAACAGTAGCACACGTATGTTCGTCGCAATACATCCCATAACATTAACCTTCAGGGACCCAAGGCTACTCTATTCGCATGCAATTTTTCCCGTTAAATATAAGACTAGTCCAATACCATGCTTGGCATCTGCTGCTTTTTCCATCAAGAATATTTTGTAAATTCACTTCATTTTTTTTTTTCATTTTGCCTATTACGCTGATGGCATGAAATTGTTAAAATATAAATAAAACAAATTTGATAAGAACTATGTCTAGACGGTGGATGCTTGAAATGCAAAAACCGTAGAAATTTATATATGTAAAATAATTACATTCACCGCCGGCGAATAACATATTAATCGACAGCTTCTTTGTGCTCTGTATGGGTGAGTTATGCGGCCAGATTACAGCAGGACAGCTGTTGACTCGGTCTCCATACTGATTTCACAATTGTGCAATTCACGTGTTCACTTATCTACTGTTTTCCCAGGTTCTTCTGACGAGCTCGAGATTTATATTACAGAATGAATACAAGTGGTTTGGATGTCAATTCCAGCCGCATCTACCTTGTCAGAGCTATGGGCGATCCTTGCAATAGTGCGGCTTTTTAACCGATATTTTAACCGGTGATATCATGATATATTCATCCACATTTCAAATGTTCCTATTCTGAATGAAGGGTGTCGATTAAAGAAATATTATTTCCAGGCGGAATAAAGCACACAGATCATTCATAACAGCTCATATACAGAAAAACTGAGTATCATTACGAGCAAGGCATGTGACATACATGATAGTATATGCAGCACCGCTCTTATAACCGTACAAATAACCGTTTACTCGGTGACGAAAGTTTTCGTGATAAAATATTGCTCATGTAGACTTGGTAAGCATTACAACAAGCATAGAAAGTGAAAATAAAGTTTTATTCAGATTCACCAACCATTTAGCAATATTTTGCACTCAGGAGAATTCTGGCTCTGAATATAGATATACAGGAGTTAAACTAGAAAAGAAAATTTGCTCCAAAGCAAATCTGTGTGCCTTCAAAAGTTGCATTAAATGCACAACGTTTGTCCTTTGATACCTCACATTCAATTAAGCTTATGGCTAGATAAAACTTTCAAAGTCCAAATGATCTTGACATTTGACCATAGAAGTCGCATGTAAATGACAAAAATGCGCATTTGAGCCCGACATGACTGAAATTGGATGAAAATTACTAAGTTATGGCCAGATGAAAACCCAAAGGCCTAAGTGACCTTGACCTTGACCTGGACCTTAGAGGTCACATGTAAATTGCAAAAATGTACAGTGTTACTATATCAATAATTTGAGCCCGACATGAACCAAATCAGATCAATTGACCAAGTTGTGGCTAGATGAAGCTTCCAAAGGGCCAAATGACCTTGACCTTTGACCTTTAGAGGTTACATGTTAATTGTAAAAATGTGCAGTATTGCAATACCTACAATTTGAGTTTAACATGATAAGAAGTGGATGGAAATTGGCCAAATTATGGATAGGTGAAAATTTTAAAGGTCCAAATGACTTTAATCTTTGGCCTTTAAATGTCACGTGTAAATATTAAAAATGTGCTGTGTTATAATATCCTTTCTTATCCCAACATGAACAAATCATATCAAAATTGACCAAGTTATGGCTAGATGAAAATTTCAAAGGGCCAAATAACCTTGAACTTTGTAAATCACAAAAATGTGCAGTGCTACAATATCAACAATTTAAGCCCAACATGATCAAAACCGATTAAAAATTCACCAAGTTATGGCTAGAAGAAAATTTCAAATGGCAAAATGACTTTGTCCTTTGACCGTAAGAGGTTACATGTGAATTTAAAAAAGTGCAGTGTTACAATAGCTACAATTTGAGCCCAACATGATCAAAATTGCATAAAAATTAACCGAATCATGGCTAGAAGAAAATTTCAAATGGCAAAATGACATAGACCTTTAGAGGTCACATGTAAATTACAAAAATATGCAGTGTTTCAATACCTACAATTTGGGTCCAACATGGTTAAAATTCGATGAAAATTGACAGTTATTGCTGGATAAAAATTTCAAAGGTCCAAATTACCTTGACTTTTGAACTTTAGAGGTGTAAATTACAAAAGTGTGCGAGGTTATAATATCTACAGTTTAAGCCTAACATGATAAAAATTGGATAAAAATTGACCGAGTTATGGCTTGAGAAAAATTTCAAATGGCTAAATGACCTTCACCTTTGACTTTAAGAGGTGACATGTAAATGTTAAATATGTGCAGTGTTACAAACTATTAATTAAAGTTGGGTTGGTTACCTGTACCTATAATAGTTTTGGAGATATTTAAGATTTAAATTTTCAAAATGGCCCTACTTTGCGTAATTTTCAAAACCGTTGAATCTCTTCGCAAAACTTAAGACTTCATGTGTGGGGGTATAACCAAGGCAAGTTTGGAGTGTTTATGCATAATAGTTTTCAAATGAAATGTCGGACAAATTTGACTGGAAACAAGAACAGAAAGAAAGAAAGGAAGAGAAAGAAAGAAAGAGAGAGAGAGAGAGAGAGAGAGAAAGAAAGAAAGAAAGAAAGAAAGAAAGAAAGAAAGAAAGAAAGAAAGAAAGAAAGAAAGAAAGAAAGAAAGAAAGAAAGAAAGAAAGAAAGATATTATGTCTGTGTTGGCACACAGACATAAGAATGGTCCCATGCTGAGGCCCTCTTCTCTGTGAGAGCTCAACTGCGTATTTCGAGGACAAGGTGTGAAGTAATGGCGGTGAACATGCTTCCAGGGCATTTAATGCTCTTACACATCACCTATATCCACGTGGATGTCATCGAGGTCATGTGAAGGTCAATAAGGTCACGTGGGAGAGACCTCCTCAAGATTGTTATGTGTGCCCCCGAGGCACGTAATTACCATTCCTATGAGATTTGGTGCTGACAACAACGATATACATCAAATGTATGCTACACTATAGCGATCCAAGGTTAACACATGTTGCTCTCGGAAATTAAGAAGTTGTGCAAAATTGACGGATGCTAAATTGATAAAAGGTGTTTCATTAATGAATGTAAAACATCGATACATAAGAGGATTAAGTATATCCATGGCTACTATTAATGTAGCCCCCAATAAGCATACGTAACCATGGTATTTTGTATCATTTTTTTTTTTACAGACAATGAGTTAATTGCCTCAGCACACTTCGAAATTATATGTTGGAATACCAAAGGTAAATGTTTGCATATTGCTAACCGTAAAAAGACTTTTTAACGTTCAGAGATTCGTGCTAACACTACATGTACCATGTAAACTGTCAAATATATGCCAACAGGCCAGCACGTTCCATGTAGTGGGCCTCATCAGAATGGACATAACGGAAATAAATACGCAGCATGTTGTAGTATATGCGTGCTTATTACTGGCGTAACACAGATGTGGGGCTATAAACACAACCACTGCAAACTGTAATGAATTATAAGTTGTAAGCTATTGAAAAATAGTCACCTCGGTTTGTGAGGGCATTGTAATTCCATATGAGGTCATATTGTTCAGTTACTTTCATTTTCTACCAGGTACTGATTTATTGGAGAACTAATCTTCAAGTTTTAACTAATTTTCCATGCAAAGTATACTTCAAGAAAACCACATCTCAACACTCACTAATTTAGGAGAAACAGAACTGCAGTATCTCAGATTTCTTGTGCTTCGTTGGAAATGCTTTTAGACTGGGCTATGTTGCTTAGTAGTGCGTGGATCAATTTTGCTGAAAACCGCTTTTCGGTGGAAGAGTACGTGATATTTTTCTGCCATAACGGCCCAGCTAAGGAATTTCTGTCCTTGAAACTGAACTCAATGGCATTGATTTCATGACAGATTTGTATAATATTTCATAGTAAAACTTGGTCGTAGGTCCATTGGGGTGGTGGGTTGTCAAGAGCATTCCGGCAGACACATACGTCAACCAAATGGACATTGTGTGTATATAAGTGAGCACTAAATCAACCAAACGTCTTTTCAGTTCCACGCAGTCTTTCATCAACTCATAATAGCAGGGAGGGTACAATTATATTTTAGCCAGGTCAAGCATCTTCTATACTGCTTTTGTTTGAAGATCCCATTAACACCCAATTTTATAATTACCACCGTAATGTCATGAATGTTGTTCTTCAATTTTAGTGGTCCCCTAAATTTGAGAAAAACGACAATTGAATGACTCGTTCGCTCAAACTGTTGTAAGCTTTGAACCATGTACAGATTTTCAACGGTTTGTGTTATATGGCAACTGCAGAATATTGATTGTCACAGCTTCCCACATTGTCATAACGGTACGAAGTTGATTCGAAAGTAATATCGCTTCTGCTTGACTCTTTTCCCGATCAAATTGAAATTGCCCAAGGCGTACATATGTAAAAATGTCGTCTGTCGTCTGTATGAGAAGTACATGAAAAAATAAAACCTACCAAGATAATGCGCTTCAGGTCAACAGCTTTCGGCCGTGTGGTTTACTCAGGAAGTTTGTTGACTCAGTCTCCTTTTAGCAGGAGAGGATGAAACACTGAAATTGCGTTTCTCGAATGTGGTAAATTCTATTTTGTTTAAACTTAATCACAGGGGGTGTTTTTTCCAGTAAGATGACATGCTGCTTAGAGTTATTGAAGGATGGCAGTGATATGCTAATATGCTCACTGTCATTAAATAACAGCATAAATTTTACCCTTTCTCGCTCAAATCGCCCCCATGCACCCGGATATAAATTGTCGTCTGCCTTAATGTCTTTTTTAATTTCTTGTTGCTAGAAAACAGTTTTGCTGAGATGTGTATGTAAGACCATCATGATGGCACGTCCTGGGTCAAAAGGCTTCCCCTGGCGCGGGTTGGGAGCATTACGACCAACCCTTACAAAGGACAGCTATCAACTTGGCCGTACTCTGACCAGGGATGGGTTAATACGGCATAGCAGTTTACCTGTGCTATTTGAAGACACTTGGGGCATAATATACAGCTGACTATATGACTGAGTGGATATATTGTCTCTGCGGTCAAAGCCCTGTATAGTCTACTTCATGTAGTAAACGGGTAGATTAACATCATCCAAGGTGATTGGTTTGTTTTTTAGTGTAAATGCTGCAAAACGTGATAAAATACCAACAAGCAAGACATTCTGGGTACAGGAACTATAGCTTTTTTTCCCCCATTCAAATTGTCCAAAAGTACACGGATGAGATTTGTCGTGTCCTAAAACTCGAATATTTGGACTTAAGCGTTTCTCGTCAATGGAGAACATTGTGAATGAAAATGAAATGCAGTCCCTATTAATATCCTATATCAGCAGCATCCACCCTTGTCCAAGAAGTCGTATTCCAAAGAGAAAGCTTTTATCATAGCTACGTATCCTGCTACGTGTACGTGCTAACTATCCAGTATATTTTGGTAACATGATCAATTACTTCCGTTGCGCGATCCCTTGTCTATCCTCTTTACCTTGTCGTTTCCTCCTGCTCTAGCTATTACACAATCATTTCACCACGTTTTCCTAGATAGCCTTTTTTGTACCCTGTGAAATCATCAGTCAACTGGTTTAGCTTTGAGCAATGGCTATCTGGGGGGAGAGGTGTATCGTTTTTGTTCTGGGTTTTCAGGTTTTTTTGAGAGAATTACTATGAACCGGCCGAGTCCTGAACCAGCATCACCTTGCCGTTAATGAAACTTTCAGAGCAGGTGTCTTCAAAAATGCTATTGTCTAAGGTTGTCGACACATTTGCTTTGATTTCTATGGACCACCGAAGATACCTGCTGAATCAGTGTGCGGTTACCTTAGGTGGAATGCAGTTTCAATCATTCCTATATTTGTAACAAGTTCAAATAGATTAACCTCCTTTTATTATTGCCAGATAGACCTACAGAAGGTGAATGTTTCATGCCTACATGGCCATATCTATAACCTCAGCATAAGGTAAACTTTCGTCTTCTTTCACTTTGTGCGTGTACAGTTTCTTTGACATCGTATTTACATGTTTATGTTATGAGTTCAGGATACCTACAAATCCGCTTTTTTACGTTTGGCCTACAGCCATTTGGACATTGAAGGTACATCCCAATGTGCGCTGTGGAACTGTTACGTGTGTGCTAAAGGGTATTATCTATGAGAATGTAGGTCATTTTTTCTTGGAAAATGACAGTGTGTTATAGGTTTGACGTATAGGATTCTTGAAGAAAGCAATAGGCGGTTGCTTATTTATGGTAGATCATGCTGACATTTTGGACATGCAGACACTTGTCAAGTTTCTTTTCATACGAAATGCTGATGTGCTTTACACGTATAAAATTACAGAATCGCGTTCCCTGCCCACAGAAGGCAAAGTTCTGTGCCCTCATCCTTATAGCAAGCTAAACTTTAACCCGCAAGTATTTTTAGAAGCTGGCCTTAACAAATAATTGCCTGTGTTGTTGTCTTGAAATCCTGATTTGGTAGTCTTTTTTGGCTAGTCAAATGAAATTTACATTGTACCCATTGTAGAGAGTGGCTTATAATAATACTGAAAGTACATGGAAAACATAGGAGCAGCAAGCAAGGAGAATAGTGAAACCTGGAATGAAGGGATGAAGAATAACCCCTATCTCGTATCGGATTTTTTTTTTTTTTTTTTTTTTTTTTTGTTGCTTAATAAGTTTAGTGAAGATATTTGCAATTGGCAACAGTTAAGTGTCATACATTTTCATAGGATTCATTCAATCATTTTACTCAACTTTCAAAAAATTGACTCATTGTATTCAAGGAAAGAGACGTTTCAACAGACTCTCACCCAAACCAATTAAGGTCTATGAACATAGTTTTTGTGGTGCCTAGGGAATAGCAGATGCAAAATCCTTAACAAGCCACCAGGTTAGCCCGATGTAAAGCACGTCCAAAAGGGGAAACCTTATTGACATGTACAATAAGAACTAAAAAGATAGGTACAGTCAACATGAGCACTCTTGTTTCAAGTGCTCTGCAATTCAGTTCTTATCTCTTGCTACGCAGGAATTGTTTTAATTACGGCAAGCCATGACCCAGACATGGAGTCACAGTCACGGAAGCCGTCTCTTCTTGTGTGTTTGCGTGTCACAAGTAAATGCAGGAGATAAACCCGTCATAGTTGCTTTCCGTATAAATCAATACAAGTCATCACGCTCATAATCCACAGAATAGTGTTCGATTTGGAATGGCTGATAGTGCTGCCGATGAGACTGGGAACCAGTCAGAACGTCTGCGGGGTCAGGACAGCCAGCTCACTGGTGATTACACGATCGTGTCCCCGGATTAAATTATACAGACGGTAGATGTCCCTAAATGTGAGTGATTCCTTTTCATCAACAGTTTACAGATGTCATCATCCTAGTCAAAGCATGCAATTCTCTCTCTCTCTCTCTCTCTCTCTCTCTCTCTCTCTCTCTCTCTCTCTCTCTCTCTCTCTCTCTCTCTCTCTCTCTCTCTCTCCCTCTCTCTCTCTCTCCATCAATAAGCTTCGACCTATTGATCGATCATAAAATGACAGTAGAAAGGTGTGTGGATTTATGAACGTGAGATTATTGAATCAGTTGAACAACAAAGCTTGAGTTTGCCGCTCGCCTATGTGATACAAAGTACCTATACTATGAACTCCAGTTTACTTTTGGTGAATTTGAGGAGAAGACGATGTAAAATTCCGTGCACAATTTTTTATTCTCACCAAGTTAAAGCACGTGTTGTTCCTAACACCGTATCCATGATGTTAGAAACTAAAAAGGAACAAGTTTTACATTGGCAAATGGGTCTAAATATTATTAAATTAGTTGTTGACACTTGTGTTGTCTCGTTCTGTCTTCATCTTGATAGCTTAATTGTAGATTTTGGCCAATAACTCTCTATTTATCCTAGCTTGGTGCATGTGAATTTGTTTGTTTACTTTAACGAGCGGGTGTGTTGCGGATAATCAAAGACACCGGAAAGAACGCGCAGCTGCCCAGAATAAAGACCTGACTTTGGTTGCCCCTTGTTGGTGACATCATAATATGCTAATGCTCGTCAATCAGCAGTTCGGGTTGATGCTGTTGGATCAGCCTCCTGATCGTACAAATTCGCCTTGCTTATATAAAGGGAAGATTCAGTGAATATAATTTTAGCATTTTGTGGCTAACGTGGCTATAAGAAGGTGACGCGATGAAGTCACCAAGTGGGTGTTTTACCAAACGATGCTTTATATCCTTACCTTTCAATCACAAGTTATTTTACATCGTACTTTGGGAACAGACGATATATCCGTTTTAACTTGATTTATAAAAGCTAATTGCATGTTTGTATTTATTAGAATCCTTAACTTGTACATAATAACACAGGCTACAATGACGTCAAAAATGGATATGTACTGCCAGTTGATTAGACCCATCATAGCTGTAGCTGGCATTTATTTTCGGTACACAGGTTTTGCAACTTGCAGCCATAAGATCGAAGTGTATTTCTTGTTACTAATTAAGACGGAAAGTAGCAAATTGCTCCCAAACTCATTATTTGATTGATGGACTGTTTCTCGGTATGTTCTCGCCAGCACTGAACTTGCCTGACAGGTCATATGTGCAAGGCAACACACAATAGCTTGTAGTCTGTCATTTGATCAGTCACAAAGGGCACTGGCGCTTATAAGAAGAGCTCATTCTGATTATGAACTAACCAAGTCCTGCAGATAACGTATCAAAGACCGATCATGTTCTATCAATGATGTAAATTAAATCCGCACTTTCTTGTTCATGTAGAAGTCGGATGAAGTCACTTGAGGTTGACCTCTGGATCGATAAAGGGTGTCTTTTTCATCAAGATTCAGTCTTTCAGCCATGATGGCCAAGCCAAACAAACTACAGTCTTTCCTTCTTCCCTGGTTTTCAGAAAAGAGCACGACCGGAAGATGGACTATTTCCCCTGAATGACAGATGAAACTCGCCGGATGTTAGTACGCTCTCTGGTTCGCGTCATTAATAATCAAGTTGATCTTGTGATTTGAAAGAAATGGTATATTCTTAGCTTTGTCTAACATCTTTCTAGTTATCGAAGGTTTTGCTGGCTTTTTATTTTGTGTTAGGTAGACCTTCATGGTACTGATTTTTGTTTGTGATCTGTCGTTTTTCAGTACTAGTGTCCTTATCCATAGTCATGTTTGCCTTCTTTCACCATGAAGGGAATATTTCATACGAAAGGAATTTATTCTTATTGCATTTTGAGATAACCATAATAAGTAGAAACCACTAACTGGAAATGCCATTAAACGCTTAGTATAGATCAATACCGGGCCTTTTAAATTGTAACTGGTATTTGCAATCACGAAAGAACTTCAATACTGACAATTTCCTACCAGTGTGGTGTTTTCTGTGTGATTTCGCCATTTCTAGTACATCGTTTACATTACATGTGCCATAGGAAACTCTGATATCTTTTCGGCGTAATTTACTGTATGTCCCTATACATCAGTACAATATAACAGTGGAAGTTTGTGATGACGTTTTGGATTGGATGTCCACCATACAATTACCACGGATGAAATCATTCCATTTGTTATTTAGTGCAGCTTTTTCTTCTGTCTTGAAATAAAAAATGGGAAGATCTTGCATGGAATCCGTTCAATCGCGGTGAAAGATACCAAAACATTTGTGGGGTAAATGATGTAGAAGAAATCAGTAAAACCTTATTTTTCTATTTTCAGTTTGCTTCCTTTCACCCAATTTTTTTCATGTTCTTTCCAATGCAGATAAACTTGGTTGTATAAAGAATGGAGTACTGCAGGCATTAAGAAGAGCAGTCCATTTGTGTGTTCATCATGGATTTTGAGTCGTACCTGCATGCAAAATATATTTCTTCTAGCTGTTAAAACATCGTTGCAATGTGCATGGAATGACGAAGAAGCGGGTCAATGCGTACTAAGGCTTGATCAATGAAGAGTATTAGGACCGAGCTCTACAGGTCCTCCTGTGTGACTGCTATTGCGCGGATGTCAGGTCTATTCACAGATTTCATGTGCGCGTAATTTTTGTGTCTAGGCATCTTTCTTATGTTTCTAATTTGAGGAATGTGGCGTTCGTTTTCAACTACACCTACTAGAGGTCGCTTAAGAAGCTTATTATTTTATACCCTATAGGGACATTATCATTGGCACTGCAGAATGTATAGCAAAAAAATATTTCTGGTCAGCTGCGTGCCACGTTTGCATGTCATTTAAGTTTCCCTCCTTTTCAAACCCTTCCTATCAAACACGGAGTGGAAATAGATTCACCATATGACATTTGGCACTCCATCACAGAGTTTCTCGAAGCATTATTCCAGTTTCTCAGAGTGAAATGTGTGTGTTTATGTGTGTGTTTGAATGTTAGTTTTACCAAAATCGATTACTTCAATTACCATGGTAACGTTCTGGTATCACATTTTCCCTATCGGGGCAAGCGCAGAAGAATTCATTCATGCATTTTCTATCGGCTTTTCCATATTCGTGCTGCATACACACTTGAACGCCATGAGATAGAGAAGTTTTGTGTTTCCTCAGTGAAGGCTGATGGATACTTGTGCAGGTACACGATATTCATGGCAGAATAAAAGATTGCACTCTTTTTATTTTTACCTGTACTAAGGGTTCTTTTGCTTCTGTGGTCTCATCCAATCTCAGTCTCATAGAGTCCGGATATTTTATCGGTGCTAAATATGCCGCCATTTCTGAATTAAAGTCTTTGGGTCTGCAGAATATATGCCTCGGTGGTCATATTACAGCCTTTCCCTGTATTAAGCTGACTGTAAGCAAATGCTTCAACATTATTTTTTCTGGCTGGTTGGGTCCATGCATCTAGGAATTCTTCACTTGCTGTCGCCTCGAGTGGTGCATGGGGAACACTGGTCACAGCGGTGGTCCAGTATACTTCCATAAAATTAAGTTTGCATCGATTGTGCCTTTGGGTGGTCGTCTATTAGACCATTATCAGCCCTGCTCACCTGATTTCCACCAACTGTGTTGGCGCGCTCCATCATCAACATGGACGACACATATGGCCTATGTCAAGGCACATCAAACTGTCAATTCTCAACGATCGGGTAACCTTGCTGAAAATTCGTTCACATAATGTAAATTCCATATTCCCCAAGTACAATGCTTTCCCATTTTTCTCCGAACATGCTGCTTGTCAAATGACTAAATGTACTCTGACCTTATTGACCATTTTAGGCAGTGGTTTGTGCCATGATACTATTTAATGATTGATTTCGGTCACCGTTTATACTTGATCAGGCAGGAAAAGTTACTGACTGGTAGAAACATGACAGTCGCTCTTCTGTTCATTTATTTTGCAATCGATTTTCAATTTTTTTCGAAAAAAAAGGATGACCTCTCAATATTGGCAAGGTAGCAGAAAGATTTTAGGTTTCTACTGCATGCAATAAAAGCTTCGGACTGGATTGATAATAATTGGAATACACACCCAATTGTTTGTTTGTTTGTTTGCATGTTTGTTTGTTTGTTTGTTTGTTTGTTTGTTTGTTTGTTTTGTTTGTTTGTTTGTTTGTAGGTTAGCCATAGATGGACTCTTCTACCTCGCAGTAGCTAATCGAAATTTATTTGTTTGATTGTTTTGTTTGTTTCTTTATGTGTTTGTTTGTTTATTTGTTTTGCATATATTTGTATTTGCTTGGCTACTCAGAATAGTTTGACAATTGGGTTAAACGGAAGGCGATGTATGGAAGACAAATTGAATATGGCCTTGGCCTTCCAAACAGCTGTCCGCATGGAAAGCAACAGGAAAAACTAATAATTTCTTCCTACTTTTTGCGTGAAGGAATTGTAGAAAAACTTTCGTCAAGTCCGCACGGGTGATGAAATTGTTTGACCATGCGTTCATGATTTCATTAAGCTGGCTGCCAAACGAAATTCGTAACTTTTTCTTATTTTCAAGAAGGCGAACTTTGCAGATACTGGATACAATTTTGGCCCGAATTGCAAGGTGTATTGGCTGTGCCATACTTGACATGATCACACAATTATTCTACCAATAACCTCGTAAACCTGAAATTTTTGTCAGCATATTTACAAACCTACTCTTGGTGGATAAACTGGCCGCGTGGCCATGGCGAGTGTTTACAATGTGCCCGTTTACCTCATCCGATGTTATAATCTGTTGGGCTAGGCATCTGAAAATATATCATCCCTCATCGGACGAAAGAGCATGGTTAAATAGCATTTCATGTGCAGTGAGGAATACAAGACCATATGAAACAACTAATGACAATGACTGGAAAATTAACTACTTTGTCTTTGGATAGAGGTCTTAGACTTGCCGTGGGTCTTTGCGTTGGGGAATAACGGCCATGATCGGAAAATACTCAAGTGTAGTAATGAAAACGGAGAGCTAAGCGCACCAAGTTCCTAAATATTCTGACTCTTGACTCAAAGGGCATTGTTCACGATTAACACCAATGCAAATGGAAACACACACTGGTTTCTTCTGCAGTATCATGTGCTTGCAGCAGTGTTTCATCGTCGTTAGCACAGGGTTCGCCAATGGATGTACTCTCACCTGTATTTTAAAACACACACACACACACACACACACATCTTTTGTCGTGAGCATTGTCATAACTGTCGTTAACGTATTCCTGGAAGAAAGGAAATGTAGACTTTTTTTCAGTTTAATGTAGAAAGACAAAATATCTGCTAACGAAAAGAGACAAGACAAATCAGACTTTATATCTGTTTTTGACGCCTGTACGCTCTTTTAAAACACAAGATTTTATACATTTATAATTAAGAAAACATATTTACATTTATTAATGAACTGATTTCGTAAGCACGTTCTTCTCTGTTTTATATATGCTTCTAGGAATGATGCTCATATTCAACCATGTCATTAGTTGATTTTGACATGAACTCATGAACTAGACTTTTATACATTATGTCTTATGGCGAGTTCATCATTTGATTCAATATGAACTCCTGAAAAGGGCATTGATAGTAAGTTTCTTGGGGGCGAGTTCATCACTCGATTCAACGTGAATTCCTGTAGAGGGTCTTTACAATTCATTGTGGAAGGCAAATCCGTGATTAGTTTAGATTAAACATGTCAACTAAAAGCGCTCTGTCTCATGAAGCTCTTTTGTACGTTAATTGTTCACTGCACCTTAATTAATAATCTTGATGAAGCAAATCGGTACAGAGATGGCGTATTGATCTCAACTGCTTTTTATCTGAGATATTAGTTGATTAAATTTAATCTGCCCAGCGTAGAGTCAATATATCTTGACATCAGTTGTTTCGTGTTTGTTCACGCGGTATCACTCTCCAACTTCTGTCTTTGTGCGGACTTACCTGCGGTACTTGTGTTAAATGTTAACCATTCCATGCTTAGAATGCAAATTAGTCAACCATTTTCCTTGACCAATGTTAAAGTGCCAAGCACTTGATGAATGCCAACGAAAACTGATGATCTGAAGCTCGCTTTCTACGTAGGTCTCATCCACATTTCTGTTTCAAAATGATTTCTTTTGGTCGACAAAGGGTTCAGCCACTCAAGCTGGGGAAACATCTTAGGAAAACATAGGCGGACGAACAAGTGAAAGACAAATGTGTGATGTGTGTTTTGGCGGAGTGACACGCTGTGTTATAAGGCACACATGGTTACTGTGATAACAAGTCAAGAGCACAGACTCAAGCAGACAATTCACCTACTTGGCCCAGTATTTGTTGAGGGCATTAGAGATCTTGCAAGGCAGTGTTGTCAGCACATAGAGCTGATAGGATAGTGCTGTGTTGGATCTATTTCAGCGTTTTTTCAACTGCACGACTAAAGAAACCCCATATTATCAAATAGTAAATCTAGATATACAGACACACCCCGTCAAAAGTACTTAATAGAAGGGAGGTAAGGGGGGTTTCAGTACGCTGGTACAGGTAATTATTTTTCTAGAGTACGCAGTACGGAAAATAAAAATCTTTCAAAATTTTGGATAGTACGACGTACGTAAAATAAGGGGGCTTGCAGTACGGCAGTGCGGTAAATAAAAAGCCCCAGTACGCCAGTACAGGAAACCCCTTTCCCACCCTCTTAATACTCCCCATATTTGGTCATTCAGACTTTTGAGACCTCCCCATATATAAAGGTGAGAATATTACACACAAAAAAAAAATGCCTGGGCAAGCAGACAACATTTGATCAACGTTGTTGTAAACATCCCTAAAGTTGATTTGACCTTATCAACATTGACCCAACGTCGATCCAATGTTTATTTGCATGAAGGAAACTCGGTACAGAAATGGATGCAACTGCCACTTCAAGTCAAATAGTTCATGAAAATTCTTGAAGAAATGATGAGATTTGATAAATACCAAATAGTCTGTGTTCACGGCCAGTTACCCAGCAGGGATATGGTTAGCTTATCCGTATGTCAGGATCGTGTGTGTCATTTCTTCGTGCATACTTTCATAATTATACGCCTTTCTTTAATGTTATAGAACTCTAGCTTCCAATGCCAATAATCGCAATTCTTGTGAAATGTTCACCTACCATGGGTTGTTGAATTTAAAAACTACAAAATATGTATGAGAACAAAGGTGAAAATCTATGGTTTTGCATTATTTTAACACTTCCATAATGCAATTAATTCCCTCGTCTTGAATACTGACAGGACCTGTTATTTGAATTAAGTACTAAATAATAAAATTACGTAACATTCGTGTCGTGGCGTGACAAAATGTTATGAATCATATCACAATAGCGTAAATTTACTCCAATTTGCAGTCATCAGAGAAGAGTGAACGATCATTATGACGTCATCCCGATGAAACCACTGTTCTTCTCACCTCGTTTGTCCAGTGAAAAGGCGAGTGCATCAGTGTGATGTTTATACCTTTCCGTTCCCCATGATATATTTTATTCATTCGTTAACTTTATGATACGAGTTTAATACGTTCAGATGGAAAAGTCGCAAAGTTGTCCAGTGCACTAGACTCATTCTGTAAAGAGTGATAAAATTTAAGATTTTTATATTTGGTTATTGTTATCAAGAAGGTTTTCTGTGCTGAACAGAAAAAAAAATTAAATTTCAAGTTTATAAGTTTATAGTCTTGTTCCAAGTAACGCCCTTTCACACGACTTCACATATTAACAACCCGGTTGTTGGGCCACAACTTTGATCAGCTGTGGGTTTTTTTAATTCGTAAATGTATGAAAGTCAGTGCAACTCGCCCGTAATCGTTTATACTTTGTCGGTAAATTACTATAATTTACTGGTAAATTATTGTGATTTACTAGCAGCCTATCTTGTAACATATCCCTAACGTCATTGGAATTATAATGTTACAGTATCACATAAATACGTTACTTTCAGTGACAGTAAACTGTTAAGTGTGTGGTTTTGAATGCGATAAAGGTTAGAGTCACCACCTTGTAATAAAATCTGTGGGCTGAAATACCAGATTCTGGTTTGTATCTTTTTTTTTGGAGGGGGGGGGTCCTTTTCTCTGGTGTTACTAAGCATGCTACATATGCTGCCACCTTCACTGTTTCACGGAAATATTGGTTCAATTATGTAGTACGTTCAAACTGATTTTGAGTATTCTGTTCAAGCAATTTTTACTTTGAGAATAGTTATGACTGTCTTGATTTACCGGTGTGTGATCTCACAAGGTTAAGAGACCCTATTACTGCTTAATGTCTATCTGTGAGTGATGGTATCTCCGTGTAACAGGTAAACAGTACATACCTTTACCCGAGGCCGCGACAGATGCAATTTGTGGACTGGCCAGATTCTGTGAAGTCATGAAAAATGTGCACACTACACAGTGACATAACACGAAGTTAGATCGTGTAAGACCTGCTGGGGGACATCTTCCAGAAAGATACCCCGTAGAATGTATTTTATGTGAGGACTTCCGCGTGTACACTTCAGTTAAATGAGATTGGCGGTAGCGTTTTCTTTCAAAGCAGACATTTGCTTGCAAGTTTCACCCATGGAAATCAATGTTCCTCATGTACTGCTAAGAAAGACTGCTATGCCAGCACGCGAGTTAATGAGATTGTTCATCATTACATCTGACTGGTACGCCTCGTGATAGTCAATACAGCCTGCTCTTTGTAAGAAATCACATGGACAGGGCGTCTTTAATTCATGGCCTGTAACCATAAATTGCACAGGCTTCCTTCCCAGTTATGTTTCAACTCGGTACTCGGCATTATTCAGATAGGAATACGTCGTACGGCGTACTATTACACGTTGCATTCGATTTATGTAATGAACTCAAACTTTCAAAACCGTGGTTCGCTTGAAGGTGATGCAATGTAAATTATCAACAAAATTTATCTTGATTCAGTCTCATTTCTTCTTCTTTTTATGATTCAAATATGTTTAATATTACAACTATTTATATTTTGATGCTGGAACTGAGATATAATGCGGACGATGAAATGTTAGCGAAACATAAATAGGCTTTGCAGTATAAAAAATAGTCGAATGTACCTGGACCCAATCATTGTCACATATGTATGCATATATATACAGACTGATCTTGCAACAGTGAACAACCTTTCTTTTCAAGCTAGGCCAACTGTGGTGGAGATATTAGCTTATATGAACCAATTTCTAGGTTTATAAAAGTTTTCTATTTTGATCTGCATAATGCTTGTGACCATACGCTACTTCAGTACGGTACATGTGCATATTTGTGGCCATTAGTTTCCACACAACCTGAAATCTTAAATGGCTGGAAACGCAAGAAAAATGATAAATTCCTGCCGACACAATGCTGCTGCCTTCTCAACCATGCTCTGAATTTTGTTTGTTCTAGCACATGGTCCTTTCCGCCATTCACGTGCCGGTATTATTAGGGTATAATAAACATTTGGCGTAGGTCACGATTGACCGGCAAAGATGTATTCCTATGACTTGGAACCATCATCCATGGTGCTTCTCTTTGGGGGGGGGGGGTTTCTGTTAAATTATTATTTTTAGTAGTAGTAGTAGTAGTAGTAGTAGTAGTAGTAGTAGTAGTAGTAGTAGTATCATTATCATTATTATTATTATTGTAGTTATTAGTATTAGTATTGGTAGTAGTAGTAGTAGTAGTAGTAGTAGTAGTAGTAGTAGTAGTAGTAGTAGTAGTAATAGTAGTAGTAGTATTGTCATTAGTAGTAGTAGTATTGTTGTTTCGTCCACTCCTTGGATAGCACTAAGATTAAAGTGTTATGTCTCACGAAAAGACTTGTATTGGTAATAGTGATGGATACGAATGCACATTTTGAACCCCATCCAAATGGTGTATCTGATGTAGGACATTAGCCTACGCACCTGCACGACATCGAAGAACTCACGTGTTTAGAAACGATCGTTTCCCAAGCCTTCTATGCAAGTCAGGTAGTTCCTGTTCCTGTCATGTCACAGAACACGAAATGTAACAACTTTCCTCTAATGCAGATTGAAATGGATAAAAATTATAATACATTTTAATATGGCGCAACTCACCCTTTGTTATACTTTATATTTGAACAAATAACCAAGCACATTATCGGTACCAGAAAGTGGGTCGACAGAATTGAAAGCAGAATCCCTGTGAATATCAGTGTGAATTAATTATGGTTCATAAAAAAAAATACACAATTTGACACGTACATGCTCCAGTTTTAGATTTTATGAGTTGCGCTTTTCTGCTGTTTTCCCATTCAGAAAAGGTCACCGATAGCTTTATATGTGACTGGTAACCTTAACATCCGTGCTGCATTGATCCTTGACAGGACATTTATTGCTCAAAATTCATGCTGATAATAAACGTCACATATGACAAATGTTCTGTTTATTCTTTCCTAATTTTGACACCAGATGGCACGCTTACTCTACACAAGCCCACCTGTGCAGGTGTTTGACGAACAGGTTTGATTCTGCAGCGGAGATTAGGCACAGTGAGATCTTACCATGCTGTAAGGTTGTGCTGTACACGCTGTAGTTTGATTATAAAATATGTTAAGAATAAGCAAGTGAATGTGAGTTCTTTCTACTGGATTGCATATAGCCGCGTTGCCTGATATCGTAATACACAGATATAACTTAAATGACAAGAGGCATTAAAGGGAATGAGAAATGCTGGTACCACCAGGTGGTTAATTGTATGTTAATTATATGCATGGAGCAGGCCAGTATATATATTCTCGCGTCAGCTCAAAAAGACGGCAACACTCAACCTATGGTACCCTGGCGAGCAGGACCGACTCACAGAGATGAAGGAAATCTAATTGTTACATGACCAGTGTAGAATAACATCACAGATAAAGAGCCCACTCAGGAAGTAAAACGTGATCCAGATTTTCTGCCCACTTCCTATTACATTTTAGTATGAGACATGCATTGTGATTTCCCGCCACAACTGCATATCTGATCGTCTAGTCTCGCGTGGCGAGATACGGGTCGGTACCTGTGGGACAAGCGGGATATTACTAACATTATGAGACGAAAGAATACCTATTTAAGGCAGATAGAATTTTTTTTCTTATATGGGGCTCGGAAAGTACTAGATAAACACCAGTTTGGCACTTGTGAACTTAAATATCTCCAAAAACCGCTAATTTGTGAGAAATGTGTTTATGTCCCTGTGTGACAGTGATGTGACGCGCATGTCCCCCGTGATCGCCAGGCGTCAAACCCGTGCTTTGTGGCGGGAAATCAATATGCATGCAGCATATAAAATCTATCTAGTGCTTTGGTTTGACTGAGTCAACAGATATCCTTGTTTTTTTTGTTTTTTTGTTTTTTTGTTTTTTTTTTTTTTTTTCTTTTTCTTTTTCTTTTTTTTTTTTTTTTTCTTTTTCTTTTTCTTAATTTTGCATAGCCGACTGTGGGAGTCGAACTGTCGACCTTTGGTACCACCCCTGAGCTAAATATTAAGTCCAAAACTCTAGCATCTAAGCCCCCAACACATATTGACCGAGGACTCAGGGTGATGCTTTACAGATGCGACTTTTACATTGACACAGTAAGGCATTTCCATAGACTCACAATTATGTGCAGGTAAATAAACCCTAATATAATTTTAAAGTCAGAACGATGGCCCACAGCACAAAGAAACCAAAAGAGTTTCATCAAATAATGAAAATTACCATACTTCTATATTTAGAGAGAGAGGGTTGAACGTATATAGTCAACTTCTGGTACAACACAAATCTTCCTTTGACAGTAAAACATTAGAGCGGTATTTTGATGATTTTGTCTGGGATTAAATAAATTTATATTCTTTTTAAATATAACAAGTTGAAGCACTTCTAAAATATGAATACATGTATATGAACTCTACGTAGAACTTTTTGGTGGAAAATAAAAGGTGGCTATACATTTGTCAGTTATACATATCTTGCGGATGTTTTTCCTTTTACTTTTACTCTTATGCGTGTTGGAATTCCTTTTTGGAACATAAGATCCCATGTACAGTTGACTGGTAAACACAAAAAATGTATGGAGATATTTTAAGAAAGAATGCTTCAATAAGAGACATGGCACCTTCACAAGACATCAAAGTACATGTTTTCACTGGGCCCAAGGAAGGGCAGAATTTCTCTTTTCGTCACCCAAAATAATGATATTCATCATCATCACCAGCATCAGCATCATCATCATCATCATCATCATCTTAATTATTATCATCATTAAAATCGTTATTATTAGTAGATTTATTATCAGCAAATATTGCCCGTATAATATACTTTCGTTGGTGCCACGTTTAGTCTCCACACAAAGAACATACATTCATTCATACATGTATTCCTAAATATACATATGAATGCCTGTGTCAATTTCCTATCGGTGGTTATGTCCTAACTACTGTGTCCGCACTTCCAATACCAGCAAGACCGAAATTGTCGCTCATTACATGTAATTTGGAGTCAGTTTAGGTCGTGTGAACGGTCCTATTTGGTGATTGCTCAATTGGTCTTATTAATTTAATGATGCCAAAGTAAATATAGGACCAAAGTGCAAGCTAATATGTTATATGTATGTGCACATATGCAGTATGCACCCTGTGTGCAAAAACATGATGCCATAGACACTTAATACTTTATGTACTTCATAATGGTAAGTATGTACTTTGTACTGACAACTCAAACAAACCTTACATTTACATCGATGAACTGCGGCAATCATCGGTGAATGGAAGAACCAACTGACATATTTTGTCTGAAAACCTGGTTTAGAAAAATAGAATTGCTAGGAACAAGGAGGCTACTCGTGTGGCCTCCTTACTAGGAATATACATGTGATAACACCAACATTCTATGAGTAATTTGTATTATCAAACAGGGAAAGCCAACTTTTCTCACAAGAAGATGCTAAATATTGAGACTTTTTTTTTCAGTCGTCCAGTTGGTGTCATTCGGGCTTCCAAACTGGAGTTACGAAACAAATTGTTTGTATCGGCCAGCAGAGATTAACCATTTGTTGGTCATGCGATAAGTCTGAGTCAGCAGTTTTACTTAAGTGCGTTCTTGGCTAAGCCCAGCGTCAGCCTGGTGTATTTCTTTAGGCTACGAAGAATGCGGTCTTCTATGTCTCCTCCGGTACTTTCATTCAAATTGTTATGAAAAAGCGCAAAATGAAAAATGAGAATGAAGCAGACGATACCTTAAACTACCAGTCACTGTCGACACGTTTTGCTGCGAAAGTTGTTAACAGAACATGTCAGTCCTCGTCAAGCCCCTGGGCTTTATAAGCAGCGCTAATTGCGAGGTTGTGCTGAGATCAAAAACTGAAGTAACGAGTAATAAAAGGCAAAGCCTCTGTAGTTTCACTGCCATTTTATGCGGAAGCACCATACATTATTTATCTGATGGAGAGCATTTGCACCTGTGCACGTGGTGTCCCTGTAAATAATATGTGTGAACCCCGTTGATGAGCTGCCAGTGAGTCGCACTCTGCTGCTTGAGCATCCCCTGGTGTGCTATTGAACATGCGCGGAGTTTCAATGCACTGTCATGGGTACCTTACAGGAGCTCAATGCGGTTTATTATTATTTTTTTCACGCTTCATGACAGACTTGCGTAAAATGCAGTTAATTGGTTACAAGCGGGGTATAAAGGAGTTAAATTTCAGCACACATAAATGACAGCCAAAATTCCGAAACTTTAAGCCAAGTGGAATCTTCCATAGGAAAAAAAACACATCTAAGTTGTTTGGTCTTGCACAGTGACAACTGTGAAACATAACTGAATGGCTACACAAGAACTGTGTCAAAGGATAGACTACGTGGGATTTTTTTTTTCCTTTTCAGCACACCGTTAAGCTGGTTACTTTACCAGTCAACATGCTTCCTGGCTATCTGGTTATTGCCCAAAGATGTTTAAACCAAATATTAAAATCTTTAACCCGTGGTGTTAAAAGCACATAATTTCTCAGGCCGCTCTCCGTCAGTTTCGCACATGCATGCATAGTTGTTGGGAGGATGATCTGTGAATCGCCGTAAGTGGCAAGGAGGTATATTGAAATTTAAAGAACATATCTTACCTTGGTAACCCATTTGAATATCAAAAGTTCCATATTGCCATGGGTCTCAAAGAAAATATTCAAATGCATACAAATAAACTGGCACAGTTTTTTAAATTAAAAATAAAATGAGCAAAATATTTTACTCATTCAAACTCCGAGATGAGTCAGAATTTAGTACAATGAAAGTGTTGACTAGTATTGCAAAGACACAGCAATTGTTCACTTGGTATGATTTGAAAATTCCTTAGGTTATAACATTTAGCCAGATTCTTCTATAATGCTAGGACGTTGTCATGGAAACAAGAAATGCTTTAAGTAAGAAATCGTGAAGGGTAGCATGTTTCATTTTTTCGTCGATATTTTTAACCTTTTCTTTGGTGCAAAAAAATGCTAACGTATTTTCCGCTCGTCATGAAATAAGATAACATTTATTTCAGGATGACTGATTACAAAAAGGAGTACATTAACATTAAGACACACTATTAGCAACGGGGCTTAACCAGTAATGGACTTCAGATAGTAGATTTGCTGTCTGATTTGTTCTGTTGTTACCTCCCCGGAAATCCATTCATGCACCACTGGCTATGCAGAGATAAAATATACGCTTATTATGAGAAGTGAATGTCGTGAACAGAGGGTATCTTTTTCTAAATATTCTGTAGAGGACCGCATCACTATGGCACACAGATTGTAGACAATTCAAAGTGGTGGCATCCACCTATAATTTGGAACCCATCACTGAACTTTGTTCGCTATTTTGCTTTTCTAATTTCAGTGAACATAGTATAAAAGTTATATGAATTATGAATGACCATGGACCTGTTAATGATTTTCGTTAACATGCCCATGGAATAACCAATTGGATTGCATGTTTGTAGCTGGCTATTGCACCCTTACATTTCATACAAAAATATAGTGCAACCCCTTGAACTGAGAAAATGAGCAAAAAGGACACACACTTGTGGGTGAGATATACCTACAGAAATTGCTCATTCTCCTGCCGGAGATTCTGGGCAGCACTGCTGCATCATCTTTTCCGATGACATATACGAGTATTTGTTTGCACAGGTGACACCATTTAAGCTCGGCCTTTTAGCTGTATCTCTTACGACTAACACTGAACACATAGAATGCAACATCATTATAACGACACTGCGATATCTGATAGATTCACTAACGACACAAGTTTGCTGGGAGTTGAAGTCAAATTCCTTTGTTATTTGATTCATTTATCGCACACAGTTTGCAGGCAACGGATGGTGTCGTTATAAAGGGGTTTCAGTGTATGAGACACATGAAGTAGGTACTGAAAACAACTGTCGTGATGAGACTTATAAATTTACAAATGGTATCAGAAGGGCCTTTGGATGACAAGCGTGATCAATATATCTTAGACATGACCGGATGTTGCCTTTCATTCGATGAGAATGAAACCACACCGTGCTAAAATGATGGTGATGATGATAACATGCTGAGTTAATTCAGTCTCATTCATAGGCTCATCGCTGAAGTCATTGCATTGACGATAAAAATTCTCAAGACACACTGAAGCAAACATCCGCACCATGTGAAAAGAATAAATCTTGGTATAAATAAAGTCAGGTCTGATAAGAAAGTCTATCCCTTCGCATCTTAAGCAATAAATTAATTAATTTGTTAATGTCTCTCTTTAGCACAATTGTATTTTGAGGAGCACATAATGATTACCGGTATTTGAACATTCAGTGATTCACAAAAATAACGGATCAAAGCGCTAGAATTGACGGACATGGACTGTTAAGTCTACAAGAGTTCCTAGTATGATGTGTTCTGTATGCTGTTAACTCGTTCCTTACTATGGTCACAGGTCTCGATCGGTGGTTCTGGCACTGCCTGGAAAGTCATGCTGCAGCTGAAGGGCAGCTGCAGCATGACTTGCCAGGCAGTGCCAGAACCACTGACTTAAGACTATAGGCATGTTGGTACTTCAACGAAAGCCCTTTTCATGAAGGATTTAAATATGCAATTGTCGTCTTAAATCTAGGTAAATATACGAAAAAATCAGGGACTGGTGGGAATGAGTTAACAAACCCATGAGACCTTTCCTTGTGTGCGAATACGTTGCGTCGCACAATTACAAACTATCTGCAAGGAGTCGAATCTCGCCCAGAGCTGGGCCACAGGTACTCTCAAAACCAATTGGAAGGCATATTTTTCTGGGCTTAGTTCTTTGAACCATTATGCTCAGATTATGGTGCACGGCATAGTCCAAATCACTGACCCTTGATTCCTAAATCGGCCAAGCGAAAAGTTTCCCGCGCAAAGCAGGAGATACGGCTGACAAAATGAGCGTACCGGATGACAAAAGTCAGTGTTTCTCAACTTTCACGATCTCCTTTTCTACCTTTCGCCTACATTTCGAGCGGAACGATATGGTTGAAATAGTGATGTTGCTTTCATAGTTTGTGAAGCACACTTCCTCCTGTCTTTCACTCGCCAGTAGTACCTTACTAGCTGGCAATATAAATTAGCTTCATTAAATCTACCAATGTAAGGTCTCCTTAAGGCAACATGTTCCCACATGAAATGCATACCCACGATTCTACATGCCCCTTTTGCTTTTCACTGTTGCCACATATCTTCTTACATCAGGGTTAGTTCATGTCATTTTTAGGAAACCATTGCAGAATAGAAATGCAGTGTTGTTCAGGCTTTACACGCGTGCTGTGTGAATGATTATGGCCCTGTGGATAAGAGTACATTAACAGCGCCATATTACAATAATCATGTATATCTTGTTCGGGTGTCAAGTAAGAGACGGGGATCTACTGCATAAAGATGCTGCATGGCTATAAGGAGTGTTTTCGGTAAATCGTTTAATCTCAATTTACGGTCAGCCATGAGAGCAACAAATGTTATCCCTTTTCCCACCTAGTCACGCACCTTGGAACGGATTTTCTTTTTTTGTGATATCAAAAGCTGATCTGTTCAGTATGTTAAAAAATTATATCAATGAAAGAAAAAAAGAAAAGAAAGAATAAACTTTAGTTGCGGTTTGTATTTCAGCCTACCTTTTCTCGGTGTAGGATCGGCGTTTAGTGGCAAAACGCGCGGGTTTGCCCACTGACTTCAAAGTATTTTGTAAAGTTTTAAAGATAGCCTGCGATTAGAATTCCGTTACTACTCAAATGATGGAATCAAGCTGTTGACTATTTTATCGGTTGTAGATTGGCCTTTTTTATCGTTCGACTCCTCGCTGGCCCATTTCGTTTTTTATAACCACACTTCTTTTTCCTCAAGACTTGTGTTTCTTAAAAAACTCCTCCATACTCTTCTGGGGGGGGGGGAGACTCCGCGGGGGTGATTGATGATTGTGACCTTTGAACAATTTAGATAGAGTTAAACTTGGTAAGTTTTGTACCCAACATCCTTACACTTTTATACTAAGTAAGTAAGTTAATACGAGTACATGCGACCACTTGGTCTCTAAATTCCCAGTCTAGTACTTAAACCACTATGCCAGGGAGTGGAATTGCCAGGTAGTATTTTGTTTTGCTGTTCATAAATACAGCATTTTATAACACTTGCTGCCCTAAATTGTCACAGAGATCTACAAATCAAGCATGCCAGGACACTGACCTTGAACGATGAATCCAAGGGAAGATTCAGGTTTTCACTTCTTTTCCGCTATTAATTTGATTCATGTCCAACAAGGGCTAATACGTTTGTGATACATTGTAATCTGAGTTTGTTACGTCCTGGTCGATATTCCTTTCTGAAAAAAGCAGTAGCCTTTCTTGGTTTGTGTTTTTTTCACAAACAGCTCGATACGGAGGTTAACTACTACTTATTACTTATTTGGGTTCTGAGTTACCTTATCATTTTGATGTGTCGTGTTCCGTGTCTGCACTGCGGTGACAATGCGGACTCCAGTGAGAGAACCCTGCGTGAACAATCCTACACACTAGAACAAAAAAAGAACAAGCTCGTTATATTGCATACTTTCGCTGTCGAAATAACTTCAACACTTCGGGGGTAAATAATTTGTTTTTATTCGAATAAACACTCGTATTTCTGTAACTCTTGAATCCAGATCTTTAAGAGCCACAGCCGTGCAAACTATGTCATCAAATGAGTCGTGGCTGGCGGGGAAACCACTATAGTTGAAACTACAAATTTTGTCACTAAATGTCTTTGTAACAGCGGTCAATGGGTTTGTTTTCTTACTGTAACATCGATGCTGGTAGTGACATAAACACATATTGTCCTCCAGGAAAATAAGTTGGCTGATGCCCAGCATTGTACTTTTCAGAAGATATGTGTAGGAAAAATGTGCCACGGACTCTTCACTGGGTGTTTATCTTAGAATGTGTCACTTTATTGCTGGTCCATGTAAATGTCAAAATGTAATAAACTTTTTATTGCGAGGCTTGACAGACTGAATGACAACATTTTAGACTTGTTGTTTTTGGTGGCAATACCCCTGCTACCACTGTTGAAAATACAGAAGTATTTGCTAGCTCTGTATGATACCTTTGGCTTGAGGAACATCATCCGCTGCCAGTTGAGTCTCAGTCAGTTTGATGGTCCGTCCATGCACACTGGATGTTGAAGGCAGCTTCGACAACCTATGGAAGGTGGCCGTTTCGGGAGTTCAGTGTCACTATGTGTAAACTGTGTTCTGGTTTTGAAAAAAAGTCACGTTCCGATGTACTCTGCAAGTCCCATTTCAAAGTACGTAACCAGTAGTTCCATTGAATATCTGCGCGCGCTTTACGGTGCATGACACTTGTTTCCTATTAATTTGATAGTTTTGTCTCACCCCAGCAAATGTATGGGCCTGCCTTAGATAACGAGAGATCCGTATGAAGTTTAGCAGTTATACACTACCATGCAGGTACATGGATCGACAGACATAAGCATTGACTATTATCTGGTCGATTGATTTTTCGAGGAAAAGAACAACAGCCCTTGCAAAAAGGAACTGAAAACTGTTACATGGGTCCTGCAAAACTACAAGATGCAACATTGACAAAAAATGTACAGGGACTATACGTTAATGCATGTTGGTGAATTTCCATACATATGCACGGTAAAACAATAAAAATGAGAGCTATATAAATACGGTAGTGTCTTAAAAATTCCAAAAAAAAAATGTTCCGATGCTAGATTCCTGCGGTCGCAAAGAGATAGTGAAGATGCTTTTCCCACGGCAGCAATGTCCGATATGCATATCTGTATTGGTGTTCTACGTGAAGCGCGGCAGATGGCATTGATACACGAAAAAAGGTTTCATCAACATGGAAAATTGATATATACCATAACCCTTAGGGGTAAGACCACAAAACTGCAGACCCTGCGTATCATCAAAGAGAAGAAAATTATGTAGGGGAAAATTCTTATGGGCGATAATTGAGTATAATGTTCTTTTGACTTTTGGACTACGTCTGACATTGACTTTACCCATGTTGGGGTAGAGGGTCATGCAAAAGAAAATGCCTGCAACAAGTTATCTTGCTTGCTTGTTTGCTTGCTTTGCTTTTTGTAGCGGGAGGTGCAGACTGAAATAATCTAGTTTTGTAGTATATCATTTATAGCCCTGGTTAGATTCCACTATGATATGGTCACTGACGTTCATTCAAACTTGAATACAAAAAGTTACACCTGCATGTAAACCATAAGTCAGTCAGTCAGCAGTAACAGTTTTGTTGTTTTTCTTACCGAACGGTTAATTGTTAACCTTGTACATACATACATACATACATACATACATACATACATACATACATACATACATACATACATACAGATGGAGTGATTAAAGACTCCTTGCCGGAAATTGATATTATTTGGATATCATTTTTAAATGGTTCATGTACTTTGCTTATCGATTATTCGGAGAAGTAATGACCATGAAACCATACATTTTATATCTGAGTCAATTGGGAACAAGTGGTCGTTGAGACATTTTTTTTTTCTTTTTGTACAGAGTTCTCCCTCTATCTTCTATAATGCTTCTCACCAGGCTGGGGATGCCTGCAGCAACAGTAACATAATAGTCCCATACCTAAACATTTATTTCCCATGCAATATTTGTAAAATTAGCACCATGATCATGAATGAAAAAGGCTGTGCTCTGGCTATATGCCAAGATGTCTGCCTGCAGCGCTTGGGCTGTCTGTCAATGGAACAACTGAGGCAACCATCTCCCAATAGGACATTTTCCATTGACTATATATCATTTGATTCCCTATCATAAGGCTTTATGAGTTTTCCAAAGCCTGCAAAGCAGCAAGAGTCATTTTGGGCCTTCCCATGGTTGTCTCAGGTTGGAATTTTTTTCTTGTTTTTTGTTTTTGTTTTATATTTTAATTTATTGGGGTGGGGCATATAAAATGAAAGCCAAAAACGGTACCGTTTGCCAAAAATTGATGAGAAATAACTTCAACGCCAGCCATAGGATATCAGACGCAAAACAGATTTCTTTTCCCCTCGACTTCTCCACTAACTATTGTCAAAGACACGGCTGCATCCGGGGTTGAGAGAATGGAGGCTACAGGATATGAAGCAATGTAAACAGCACCTTGAAGCCTCCATCCTTTCATCAACAACGTTACTCCCAATTATTTTTCGCTTGTGATGAAGGTAGAAAATATCAAACTTACGAGGCCCGCCCACGCCAAATATGCCGGTATTGTATGCAGTATAACATGGCGTGACATTGTGTGGGAAAAGTGAAGTGGAAAGGTTAAGTGTCTCCAGTATATGTCTGGATGCACTGCCAGACATCCATTGGTGAAGTCATTTCCCTGAAGCTGGTTTTGTCACTTGTAATTTTTAAGCCGGTAACCTGTAGCGTGTAGCAGTGGTGTCACCGGCGCAACAAGCTTCCTGTCTGTCCCTGGGGCAGAGAAGGCAACATCGCCGAGCAAGGTCTTACACCACTGCTTCATAGTTCTGTAACCTTTGGGTTTCCCTTTGCCGTTTATATATTCAAGTCTTCATTTCAGCCTGCTTATCCAACTCTTGTCTGAATTATCTGCTTTCGAAATGAATTGCATTGGTGTTGCATGTAATGTTATGCTATTCAGCGTTACTTTTTATGCCCCCGTTCGAAGAAGGTGGGGCATATAGCGTTGCACATGTCGGTCGGTCGGTCTGTCGGTCGGTCGGTCTGTCTGTCGGTCGGTCGGTAGACTGTGGTTTCCGCACAATAACTGAAGAAGTTTTTGAGCTAGGACTTTGATACTGTATAGGTTTATTATTCTAGTCAAAAGCTAGGCGAAGTTCGAAGATGGGTGACCTTGACCTAATTTCCAAGGTCAGAGTGGTACCTGAGCTAACTTTGGTTTCCGCACAATAACTGAAGAGGTTTTTAAGCTAGGACTTTTATATTGCGCAGGATAATAGTCCATATTTGGGGCTAAACGAAGTTTGAAGATGAATGACCTTGACCTCATTTTAAAGGTCACAGAGCCACTTTACTGAATATGGTTTCATGCTTTCTGCATGATAACTGATACCTTGGAGCTAGAACTTTTATATTGCACAGCTTTATGTTTCTCTGTAAGGGCTAGATTGATTTTGAAGATGGATGACCTTGACCCAGTTTTCAGGGTCACAGAGAGATTGTAGAATTCCTGTGGTTTCCGCACAATAACTCAAGAGGTTTTTGAGCTAGGACTTTGATACTGTACAGGTGTATCATTCTAATCAAAAGCTAGGCAAAGTTCGAAGATGGGTGACCTTGACGTAATTTTCAAGGTCACAGTGGTACCTGAGTTAACTTTGGTTTCTGCACAATAACTGAAGAGGTTATTAAGCTAGGACTTTTATATTGCACAGGATTATACTCCATATTTGGGGCTAGGCGAAGTTAGAAAATGGATGACCTTGACCTCATTTTAAAGGTCACAGAGCCACTTTACTGACTATGGTTTGATGCTTCCTGTGGTTTCTGCGCAATAACGTAAGAAGTTTTTAAGTCAGGACTGGGATACTTTACAGGTCTATAGTTCTTACTAAGGGCTAGAAGAAGCTTAAAGTTTGGTGACCTTAATTTAATTTCCAAGGTCACGTTGGTACCTGAGTTAACTTTGGTTTCCACATGATAACTGAAGAGGTTTTTAAACTAGGACTTTTATATTCCACTGGATAATTGTCCGTATTCAGGTCTAGGTCAAGTTTGAAGATGGGTGACCTTGACTTAATTTCAAAGGTCACAGAGCCATTTGGTTGAATACTGTTTCTGCATGATAACTTGCATTTTAGAGGTAGCACTTTTATATTGCACAGCTTTATGGTTGCCTATAAGGGCTAGTTTGAGTTTGTAGATGGGTGACCTTGACCCAGTTTTGAGGGTCACACACAGACGGTAGACTTTCTTTTTTGTTTTTCGCACAATAACTGAAGAAGGTCAAGTGAAAATGAGTGACCGTGCCATAATTTCCAAGGTCATAAAGCCACTTTGCTGAATATGGTTTCTAAATGATGACTAATTTTTCAGCTATAACTTTTATATTGCCCAGGTTTTTAGTCGTTTTTTAAGGGCTAGGTTAAAGTATAAAGATATGTGACATTGATGTATGATCAACCTTCACTAATTTTGTAAGGTCACGAGTGCCTTTTCTACCACTATCAATAGGGTAGCGAGGGCAAGGGTAATGAGGGAGGGGGGGCAGCTATGTTTTACAAACATATCTTGTTTTATTGTAGCTTCTATTTTGATATTTTAAAATGTAAAATAAGTCAACAATGAAGGGACCGATATATATTTCCTTCCACCTCAAAGTGAACTTCTGAAAAAAGCCACGTAATTCCAATAGAGAAAAGGCAAGAAACAAAACAAGCTGATATCAACAATTTGCAAATCCAACCAAAAGAACCGAAATTTGATCAAATAAATCTTGGCTTTCAAAAGATTACTAAAAACCGGTGGACAGCCGACGTACTTTTGAATTATGAATTGGAATATATACAAATACCAAAACAACATTAAATTAAACTATTAAAACCAGATTTGGGATGCCGTTATATCACCACTGATGCATTCTGGACATATTTCTGACAAGATGGCTTTTGCATGACATATTTTGAGGTCATTCACCAGTTGCACCCAGCAACATTCCTGCTGCGTCAGCACTTTTGAATATTCAAATTAGGTCAAGTGACCAAAACAAGATGGCCACCAAAATCGACCAATTTTTGTGTAATTTTCAAATAGAATATGTTTTAGACTAAACCCGTCAAACTTCACATTAAGAAGATTTTAGAACACATAATGATTTTTCTGGACTATTACCAGATGACAAATACGTTTGGATTTATAATGTAAATCTTCCATAGACCTGGGGTTAGAACAGATGCGTTTTAAATGCAGTGATTCTGAATACCGCGATTGTGCTCACAAAAATGTGTTCAGTGGCCTGAAACGGGCTCTTCTTTCTATCCCCATTTTGCCCCTACATAATGCATAAATGACCATAAAACATAAACCTATCGCATGATAATCCATCTTGCACAAAGTAAGGATAAGAGTCTATCTTAATCACACTATTTCAAACATTAAAGTATTGGAATTGTAGAGCTTTGTGTGCAAATTATTGTTGAGTTTGTTAACGCTAAGCACCGGGCACTCAGGCAAAATGGGCTCAATCTTTTGCCCATGGCCCATTATGGCTGTGCCCTATGAAATTTCAAGTTGTGTACATTAGGGTTACATGTTTCGAGAATTATTGATGTTTTTGAATGGTGTTTTCCAGGCAGCCCATATAACCCCACTTTCCCCATTATTCCTACCCTGTGGGGAGGCGTTATGTTTTCGTGTTGTCCGTCTGTTCTTTCGTCCGTACACCCACACAATCACTTTTGAGAAGACAAGATTCCAAAAACACCTTGATACAATTTTATTAGCTACGGTACATAAATACTCTGCGAAGCAAACAAGAGCTGATTAGATTTTAGACCTACCGTGGCTTGTCTACTGAATAACGCGTATTACCTTTCTCAGTACAATCTGGAAAAAAAAATAGATTTGGATCTAATTTGATTCATAGTTCACCCATAAAGCAAAGATGAACTGATATATTTTTGGGGTCAGAGTGACCTATATATTGATTGTCATGACCTGTACACTGAACAGGAACCTCTATACATCTATCCAGTCACGTAGTTTTTGCTCAAGTTTAGTATATAAGTACTCCATATGGTAAAGATGAACTTCTTGAACATATAGGTCACTTTGTCATGAAAATATAGAGCAAGATGTATTTACTGAGTATTACATATCATGCTGCCTTAGAATCAGATAGCTTTTGTGAACAAGATGTTTTGAAAGTAGTTTGACAGATCTTGATTTATAAATGATAAAACTGTACATCTGGAGGAACAGATTATTTGATTAACTCCCATCCTTTCCCCATCTGCTGACTCAAGAGTACGATGCAGCGTGTTTGGCATGTGGTCAAAATCGTTGGAATAATGGCATGGCGGGCATTTGCTGCCGGGGCAAATTCAGGATTTGTTGATGGGGGCTAAAAAAAGAAACGGTGGGTTAGAGGTTCGGGGCAGCGCCCTCGTCGGGGGTCCAACAGCGGAGACACGGGAAGCTCATGAATCTTATACAATTCACGAGGCCAAAAACAGGGCTGTCAAATTTTTCCCCGCGCCGATTTGCGCGTGGACGGGGGGAGTGGATTCATCCCAGTGATCACTTGCGATCCATGCTATCTAGTCGTGTGTGAAAAGTGTCATCATATTCACTGACCGGGTCGATATTGGAAACCACAATCATATATACTAATGTATTTTAATATATACGCCTATAGACGCGATGTTCAATAAAACTAGCAGGCCTACTTAAATATGATTTGATGGCAGTCCTTATTAGATACAGGATGACCAAGTGTATTTTTTCAACAACATTGGCCCGTAACATATTTCAGAAATGTACATACTCCGTTTGACCCCTCGAACGGCGGTCTGCTGTTGGATTTGCATTCAAACGAGGCCTATATTTAATGTCTCCTGGTCAATCGGAATTTAAGTTTATACTTCTGAAATCACAGTATAACACTGAGATGATAATTACTGAAAGTAGGAAATCAAATTTCAAGTATGCGATAGGCCAGAATTCGGGTTTACCAACAATCTGCAGCCAAGGAGGCTACACTACTTATAATATCATAGTCGCAACATCTGCCATAATAATCACTATTATCGAAGAAATAGTTTTATATGAAGAGGAGATTCAGATATATTCTGAAAGCCTGTATTTTAAATCCCGGGGCGGAGGGATTAAAATCATGATTTCAGAATACACATGTACATCCCAGCAACAAGTACTATTTATTCCATGCTTCCTTTGTTTTACACAAATGCCTTCGGCTGTGCCCAGGTACCAAATTCAAGTAACGTCAAAGGAGGTAAAGTGTAAAAGGGGAAAGAACATCCTTTTTAAACATGTTTCGACAAATGTCCAATTTATCTAAGGCATAACAATATATACATATATATATATATATATATATATATATATATATATATATATATATATATATATATATGTGTGTGTGTGTGTGTATATATGTATGTGTGTGTGTATATATATGTATGTGTGTGTGTGTGTGTGTGTGTGTGTGTGTGTGTGTGTGTGTGTGTGTGTGTGTGTGTGGTTCCGATAACCCGACCGACCCCAGCCAGTCATGACCCTAAACATTTTTTATGAAACATAGAGTAAAAAAAAAGTTTCAAGCCGCCTTTCCCTAATAAAAAAGATCGACCCTGGCTGAAGATTTTGTCGAGAAAGTGGTCGTTGTGTGCCGTTATTTTGCAATCAAGTCAGCTCAAACACAGTAGTTTATTTTAACTTGTCTGCAGTGGAGGGTTAACTTGGGCCGGCGAAACAGCATAGCCATAGCCCCGGTTGAAAGATTTTATCCAGAAAGCGGCCGTCATGTGCCGTTATTTTGCAGTAAAGTCAACTCAACCACAGCATTTTATTTCAACTTGTCTGGACGGTTAGCTTGGGCCGGGGAAACGGCATACCAATACAAAGTTGAATAGGGCATAGCAATGCCACGCAAAATTACATTTGATTTGAATATCAAAGTGAGTCGCGGCCACAGCATGTATCATATCATTATTGATGCTCTGAAACATTTGCAAAATATATACTTTTTGTTGCATATATTATAACCTCCTCCCCCAGATCGTTCCGATACTATCCTTATTTATTACAAAGCATTGGGTGCGGAATCCACAATGTTCAAAATGGCAGCCTTCTGGATTAGTCCCGATTCGATATTTTGAAGAAGTACTATCTAAAATATATGAGTGATTAGTGTTAAGGGAATGTTAATTTGTCGAATGAATGTTAAATACAATCAATATATAATGGGACTTTTCCAGAGTGAGCACTACCTGAAAATATAAATACAATGCTGTACATTTAGCAACTGTAGGCAGCGGTGGGCCCCACAATAGGGATTTTGTATCAGACACTGAAGTCGTCCCCAGGCTATGAATCAAGTAGCACCGCTAGTTGGACCTACCAAACCCCCCTGTTGAGTGAAAGATGGAGCATAGGGAAGACGGTTGCCCCGATAGTTGATACAGGTCCGAAAGTACCGGCTGGTTTTTTATATAAATGGTAATGAATATTTAAACACATTTCAAAATATATATTAAATCGATTTCGGTCCTGTATTGGAATATCACCGAGTAAAATAAAGTAGGGCCACATATTTTGTGAAGAGTATTGAATCTGCGACTTCTGCAGTGTAATTTGTATGTTTGTTTGGTTTGGTAATAATATGCAACCGAGTTTTGCTCAAGGACCCCGTCAACGTCAACTTGAGCACATTCACATTACATCGTTTTGAGCTCTCGCGAACAAGACGTTTGCTGGAAGTAACATGGATACGCCTGTCATGGAAATGTGAGTTTTTCTCATTTTAGTTTCGTTTACTTTACCGTTTTTCGTCATATTCGAACTTGGTGAACAGCATAATTACTGTTTATGTTCTCTTTTTGGTTTGTTTCAGGAATTCGAGTGATGACGAAATGGAAGCCAGTCAGCGCTTCGAGTCCAATAATTCAACCCAACACGTGACGTGTCCCTCTCTGGCATTGGCCGTTCTTGGAAGAGATTTCACAAAAAGTTTGTGCCAACAACACCGAGAAAACACAAACGATTGAAGTAAGAGCTCGGGATACTAACTGGTCAGACGACAGCCTTTTCGGGGACATTGAATATCCAAACCTTCAGTCCGGTCAGTGGGACCGGTTTGGTTCCTGACTCGCTGCTCACTGCCATACCGTATACCTGCACGCAGGCCAATGTGAGCCCGTATTGTCCGACGATGAAAACCCCTTCAATGAACCTTCGCTTTTTGAGACTCCGAAACCCGGCACGGATATTTTAAAATTGCAAGACAGGCAACTTCCAGTTTATACCCAAAAGAACGTGAAGTGGGCGGTGAAACTTTTGGAACGTTGGCGGGAAAATCGAAATTAGATGTGTGCATGTATAAATCTGTCATTCCCATGTCACTTGCACTGTTACAAGACGAAGAGCTTTCGTTTGCTGTTTCCGCATTTCTGGCTGATGTGAGAAAGGTTGGCGGCACTGACTATCTGCCCAATTGGCTCTTCCATATAATAATGGCCATGCAGACATATCTTAATGTAAAAGCTAGACGTCCAGTAAAGTTTCTGTCCGATCTGAAATTTATTACATTGAAATGAGCTTTAAACAATGTAATGGAGGACAAATCGAAAGACCTGGCTGTTCAACCCAGACAGGCTGATTTCATAACAAATAAGCAGGAGGAAATTTTGTTGCAGACAGGGATATTGGGTTATGATACCCCTCCAAGGCTGGTTAACACGGTGTATACCTGTTTGCATAAACTTCAGACTCCGTAGTGATGACTACCACAGAAGCGTGCGCCCACAGTGTGTCACTTTCGGTGAGAGTGAGACTGGAAAATACATTCAATTTAACTAGGGTGTGAACAAAACCAATATTGGCGCACTGACTCACAGAAAACCACACAAAAAAAGTTGTAAGGGTCCATGAAAATCTCCAAAAACCAGGGAGATGTATCGTTCAATTGACACAAAACTACTAAAGGGTTTCATATAGGGCTCCGCCTTCTTTCCCAATCGCTTTGTTAAAATAAATATGTCCAAACCAAACTACTTCATTGTTTGCCCACCAAACCCTAAGGCTTTCTACTTGACGCCACAAGAGAAACCAAAAGATGCGAGGTATTCTAGGACACCTATAGGAAGAAACACGCTATCTAAAATCACGGGCAAATTGTGCAAAGCAGCTGAAATTGAATGTCAGTTTCAAAACATTATCTTACGATTGTAACCTTACACATAGGGGTCGCTAGTGTTGGGGCAATAGAATGTCAGCGGGGAGGGGGGAATACCCAAAAACAATGAAAAACTAAAGCGCGGTTTTAAAAAGAAAAAATAAATTACCTACTAACAATAAGAACTAAAGTTGGGTGAGCAGCGGGTGGGAGGTTGTATAGAGTATTTTCGTATTGGCAGAACCAGAGCAATGTCATATACCATATTATCGTATTGAAAACTATTTGATTTACTCTACTTCACGCCGGCCATGGTTTCAAAATTTTCTTACTTACACATTTTTTTACTCGGACAAAATAATTACTGGTAGTTGTGTAATGGCCTGAATTACTGTTAGTAGTATGCTGGCCCGCCCCGTTAATAAGTACTCGGTCTTGTACCGTTTATTCTATGTGCACTCAAATCAGGTTGAATTGTCAAGATTTATAAAATAAATACTTTTGAGATTTCCTATCATCAGTGCCAAAATGGACTACAATAACAAGTTAGTTGAAACTGTTTATAATGGTAATTTCATTGATAACGTCATATTATCGGCTATCGTCAACCGAAAAATAAAATACACTTATCGATATTGTAGGGTTTTTTTTTCCAAATTTACAATAAATACCATTGTAGGTTTCTTCTCATAAAGAGCTACTGGCCCCACGTGACTCCACTGGGCAGGTATGGATGAACCAATGATCCTGGAGACCACTGGCCACGGATCACTTGCTGCACGCTATTAGAAGAGGACAAGCGAAAGGCAGCGCAAGTGTATTACTTCTGCCCTTACTGCTTCCACCCTGGCCTCGGAGAATATCCAGACTTCAGCTGCTTCGTCCACCGAGACTGGGGCACTTTTTTTTCCCGCGCTTCATGCACCGTGACTAGCGCACAGGCATCATCAATTTCGGCTGAAAGTCTATCGACAGGCATCATAGATGAGAATGAAGCTATGCCAATGGACGTCAAAATATCAGGAAAACGTTTCTATGTCCTTTAAAATCGAGTGATTTGATTCGATGCTATACACGAATCTAAATATTACATACTTAGGTGCTGCCATGTGCCCTGGAGTAACTATATTGGATGTACTCTGCCTCATAAATAGTTATTAAAATTTGCATTCTGTTAATATTAATAGTTGTATTTTTATTTTAGCATGATTTGTTTTCCAGTGTCACTCAAAATTCACATCGCACACGCTTTGTTTGTCATCCACTGGGGTTTTTGTTTATTGGGTACACATAAAAGTGGTTCGTATTTTGTTTAAAGCAGGGATATAGCTGTAAACAAGGTAAGACGATATCTCTGGGGAAAACAAAGCAGCCATGGTATATTTTTTATCGGTACAGACAAACCAGCTGCCTTATCTATAGCACCATTTCTGGGCAGCGTCTCCACTTCATGAAAGGTTGCAGGTTTCACTCACACTTTCAATAAATACCTCAACTGCATGATATAAATAGATGTTCCTGTCCAATGTCTTCTATGTACGGGTTCTGTAATATTTATGTTGCATTTTTGTAACGTTTCATGACATGGAAAAAAAAGATATTGACTTCTTTTGCTGCTTCGCTGATAAAATTCCACCCTCAAATCTCGACTGCTGTCATTGCCCTTGCGAGAATTGCGTTTGCGCATGCATGACCGGAAGTAACCATTTACACGTGTTTTCGTCACACATGGCTTATTGGGTACATATAAAAGTGGTTCGTATTTTGTTTAAAGCAGGGATATAGCTGTAAACAAGGTAAGACGATATCTCTGGGGAAAACAAAGCAGCCATGGTATATTTTTTTTATCGGTACAGACATACCAGCTGCCTTATCTATAGTACCATTTCTGGGCATCGTCTCCACCTCATGAAAGGTTGCAGGTTTCACTCACACTGTCAATAAATACCTCAACTGCACGATATAAATAGATGTTCCTATCCAATGTCTTCTATGTACGGGTTCTGTGATACTTATGTTGCATTTTTGTAACGTTTCATGACATGGGAAAATAAGATATTGACCTCTTTTGCTGCTTCGCTGATAAAATTCCACCCTCAAATCTCGACTGCTGTCATTGCCCTTGCGAGAATTGCGTTTGCGCATGCATGACCGGAAGTAACCATTTACACGTGTTTTCGTCACACATGGCTTAGTTTTCTTGTGGGTAAGTACATGCATTTGTGTCGAAAAACAGTCATTTTATAGGTAGGTCATCAAGGTTTCCTCCTGAAAAAATAAGGGTATAGAAACGTGCCAAAGGCATGTCACATGCTGAAGCTATATCACTGAGGGCCCTCCCCCAGATCCTTTTGAATTTAAATGTTCTAGAATCGATTCTATGGCACTTCTGGGGGCTAAGGGATCAAGAAGGCTTTTACAGTCTAAATTTGATTTCTCCAGATTGCTCCAGCTTGCATCATATTGCATGTTACTTTCAAATATTTTAGAGTACGGAGACTTACACACAGAAAATTTTAGGGTATGGGATTTTACCCAATTTAACCTCTGCCAGAAACCCTGGTCACGTGTAACTGTGAGCTTTCACAAGCACTGCAACCATGGCATAATTATCTGGTCCATTCACTCACTGACGGTCATTGAATAGTACACTTGTCTCTGTGTACACCCGGTCACGCATGCGCAACACCGTTCGATATCGGAAGTTCGCGCGAGAAGAAAATATGCATGGGAATCACCATAGGATGATGGCAAGTTCCGAATGAAAAATGTGGATAAATACCATATTATACAACAGTGGCTCGCAAAGATACAGCAGAGTGCCAACACTATTAGACAGAGAAACACAATTCCATAAAAAGTCGTTGAATGACGCATAATTATTTTATTATGAAACACTTAATTGTGACAATCCAGTGACAACCATTGCCTTTCTGAGACGGGCGGAGAAGCCGTCCATCCAAACATAGCCATAGCGGCTCGATACCTCATACTGAAGCTACCTTATCTAGTGTCGTTTACATTTTGCTGTGTAAATCCTGTTGTTGTTTTTGTTGTGTAAATCCTGTTATTGTTTGAATGTCACTATCCAGGGTCATGAACACAAAATTGTGCACAGTAAAGTTGTCAGCAATATAGTCTGCGTGATGAGAAAACTCAAAACGCTTGTTAATGAGAATTCAGAAACGATTCTGTTCGAAGCAATACAAAATAATTATTTCTTCCATACAATGATGTTCGTGTTCACAAAAACTGCGGAAATAATATAACTTACCGTGTCAAGTGCCTATTCTCAACCAAAATTGACTGGCTCTCTATATTTTTTCGTATGTGTGTGGCTGGAATTTGCAAATGGTGTACAGAAATTCCCTCGGTGTGCCGACGTGTAAATTCACCCTTGTGAATGTTCTTTCTTTGTGTAAAAAGCAATCATATCTTTGAAACTTTCTCGTGTAAATACCATGCTTATACTCTTGCAAAGAGCCAGTGTGCAGGAAATATAGCCCTCAAATTCACTTCATCACCAACAACGACTTAAATTTCACTTTTCTTCTCGTTAATGAAACATGTGTACAAACGAAGTATGTATGTACAGTATAAACATTATCGAAGATACGCAAGCACGGGTTGGAATATGTTGCATATTTGAACAACGCAAACTCATATAAAAAACTGGCGCTGCAACAATCATGAAACCAAGAATCTGGATAGTGACATACAGATTAACTACCTGGATTATAAGTGAAACTAGTTGGCCCACAAGCAGGCCCACAAGTGAAGGAGCATGGAGTTTATCTATGTAACCTCCTTTCCATCACAGTTTTTCATCAGGTATTGCCATTCTGTCGTTGCCTTCCAACCGGAACAAAGTCTAGCTGTCTTGCTACGACATCTTCTTCCTCAATTTTGATACTTGTACCGTCATTTTTGGCGGCTCTTTTGTCAAGCGCACGGGCTGCGGTACACTTCTTATTAAGACAACCTGTGTGCTCTGAGAAAGCATGCGCTGTCCTCAATCCGAGGTCTGCGGAGAAATATGTACGCCTGCACAACACTGGCAAGCATGTACTCCCAAGGCTCTGTCAACATACGCCACCCAAACAAATGGATAACATTTTGCTGTATTTCATATTTCCTGCCCTGTCCTCCAGGAAATTAACAGTGATCCTCTGTCATTTAACATCTGGAGGGGGGATTTCATGCACAATCAACCCCACAGACATGAAATATGACTTTGACAGCATCTGTGGTGTTCAGTTCGGTGTATTATTGTTTGTTATGCTATGCAACCTGTTACTCACACAGTTCTTTTCTTAAACGCACGACAAGGATACAAGACTGCACAACCCCTGTTATTACATTCATGACAAACGTCGCTGCGTTTTTATTTTTATTACTATGTCCGTCGGGGACCCTCAGACCAAAAACGTAGCGTCCAGAAAGGTGGCAGTGGAGGCCTTACTGTCGGTTCCATATATTTATTTTTGCGTGCGAACCCAGACATTTTGTTTTTCCAAAAATTCTTTTTATATGTGTGGGAGCCAATCCAGACCTGTTGTTTCTTTCCTCGGATTCTTTTTTCTTTCTTTCCATGGCACTCCAAAATTTGTCCGGATTTTTTTATCGAATACTATTGTTCTCACAACCACCAAACTTGCCATGGTGACTGACCTACCAGTGAAATTATGCATGTTGTTTCGAATAGTCATGGTGTTTAAATTATGCAAATTAGGGGCAATTAAAATGTTTAAAGCTCCATATCTTCCAAACTATTGCAGATAGACACAAAATTTCAATGTGCATGAATAGGTTTGTGACACCTGCCAATATAATGGACAGTAAAGGAAAGTTATAGAATTTTAAATTGTGCTAAGTAGGGGCATCGAAAAAATTAAAAGTTGACTATCTCCAAAACTATTATACATACAGATGCTATTCCAACTTCAATATATAGGTTTGTGGCAAAGCCACATCCAATGAACCGAAGTTGTAGGATTTAAATTTGTGCAAATTAGGTGAATATGCAAAATTTAAATCTTGAATACCTTCCAAACTGTTATAGATAGAGGTGCCATTCCACTTCAATTTATGGGTTTGTGTCACAGCTGCATCCAATGAACCATGATCAAAAATTGCACAATTCTAATTTGCACAAATAATATAAACACACAAATTTAAATTTTGAATAACTTCAAAACTATCATACATGGAGGTGTCATTCTAACTTTAAATTGTAGGTATGTGACATAGTCCTATCCAATGAACCATGAACCAAAGTTGCAGGCTTTTAATTTATGCAAATTAGGCAAATACACAAAATTAAAAGCTTGAATAGCTTGAGAACTATTATAGATAGTGGTGTCATTCAAACTTCAGCTTAAAAGTTTGTGACATGGCCACATTCTATGAACTAAGAGCCGAAGTTGTAGCATTTTGATTTAGGCAAATTAGGCTTATACACCAAATTTAATTATGTTGAACAATGGCAAAGTGTAGCATTTCAAACTGTTCTCATTTTGAAGGCACCCTGACAGATTTGCTGCCTAACAAATCTTCTTTTCTAGGCTGTTATCATTTTTAAACATAAAATGTTTATCAATATTTCTTTACCACCGTCAATTTTGGCTGTTTCGTGGGTGAAGAGCGATAGTAACGTAAGACTGTAAAGGGATTACTGTAATGAGCGCGTTAGGTTCCACTGCTCACCCCCTTGTGCTTGTAGTAATAGATAATAAATTAAAACTTAGGGGAAACATATAATTTAGATGCGTGGTAGGGTATTCAGCTACCCTAGGAGCTTTTACGTTAACTCTGTCGGGGATTCGCTTTAAAACATTAGCCGGGGATTTTTGTATCACACATTAGTATTTTGTCTGCACTACATCTGTACTTGGCGCCAATATTTTGCAGTAGATTTGATTCAATTTGTACATGTTGCTTGAATAAACGGATTCACAATATCTGAATTTTTCCTCGACACATAAATTGCCGGGCGGTGGTAATGCCCCCTGCCATGTCCGTCTGTTTAGCAGACGTTACTCGTGATAATTACAAAAATATTCATGACAGCTCTTATAATTTTTTTGTCTATCGGTGTATCTCAGGACAGAATATGCCAGATGCTTATTGGAAACCAGCTTACTCTCATTTGGTACTTTTTGTGAACGTTTTGGGTATTTATTTGAAGGCCGTGTAAGTGGTGCCCAAGGAGACGACGGTGATATATCGCAAGGTGGATTGACCACAGCTTCACCCATTTTTATAATGGACGGTTCTTGGGATGGACCAGATGCATATTTGCAACCAACGCCACTTTTTAATATTTTTGAGGACTTTTAAATATTATTTTTTATGTATCAGCCGACAGCGGATGCACAAAGTGTTAAGGGAATCTGATATATTGGCTTATAGCTTGGTAATGGCGAATCGTAGGCCCATGATTACCTTTAAACATTAATAGGAAAGTACCTATCTGGTTTCTTTTGATGTTGTTGATTTTAACCTTGAGTGACCTTGAAAAGTCAAACTGACATTTTGGCTTATATCTTGGTAATGATGGATCTTAGACCCTAGTAACTGTTAAACATTAACAGGAAATTACCTGTGGGTGTAACGCTTGGTTTTGTCACACTAACACTGAAAAGTCAAACTGGCATACCGGTTTACGTGTTGGCAATGGCGGATCCTACAGTCTCATGCTGACTATTGGGCATTTATAGGAAAGTTCCTGTGGAATTTCTTTTGGTGTTGTTAATTTTGAGCTTCAATGACATTGATGCCCCATATGATCAGCAAATTGATTGCATATGGGTGACCGTGACCTAATGCTCAAGGTCACAGGATCACTCATATTCAAAAAGGACATTTTGTATGGTGTGAATGAATGAAACAAAGAAAGAAAGGAAGAAATAAAGAATGAATGAATGAACGTGGCCAGCGGAGGGTAATACTTCTTGTGAACGCTATTATCCTTGCTTCTAAACAATGGCTCTCTAAAATTTCACCCACTTAAGTCCAGTTTCCTCTCAATGGATCCTCTGGTGGCTGGCTATACTTTGCTAGGTCTACTCCAATACTTTGTAATTATCTATCAACACTGAACAATGTTCTTATGCAAAGTATGTGTTATAATTGACGAGGTTTATATTATTCAATTTGATCAGTCTCAGTATTGAAGGGGGTCTTTTAACGTTTGTTCAAATTCAAGTGCAAGTTTTACGGACTCAAAAACCCATGAAGGGCTATACCTGTAAAACGCGAAGAAAATAGGCTTGGCCTATACCTTCTCCCTTACCGCAATTAACGTGGCGTGCAGTCATGTCAAAATGTCAACCTTTAATGTATTTTGGAATGCTTCGTTATCCAAATTTTGTCCTCCGTGTATTAAAATGAATGGGCCTGATAGCAGGGGTCTTGCCACATATATGTGGTCGCATATATTTGCTCTATCTCCAATATGCAACATATGGAATTAACCAATACACTTAGGAAATCGAACCGTAAATAAATCTGATATCGGCCACCATGTACTGATGTGAGTTTCCAAATATAACGGCCAAGAGATCCTGAGTGGATAAGTTCAAAATACAAAGTTTGTTCCCTGCAAATGTAATTTGACACATGTCTAGTTCGAATTCGTTTAGCTTGGTTTGGCAAAACGTGGAGTGTAACTGGGATATCGCGGATATTCATGACCCAAATTATGCAGAGTTTGGCCCATACAAATGCCGAAAGGGCGGAAGTGTAGACGTGGACGAAACGCGATGTGGTCACAGAGATGGATGGCGCTGTAGCAACAAGCGACAAGGAAAGCTGCGGGGATAAGGCTACTGACTTTGAGAAAAGGTTGTATTTTAATCTTCATCAGTTTCTGTAGATCCCATGTAACAGTGTCAGTTTTCCCTTCTGGTTAGGCGTCAGGATGACCAGGTAATTTACATGTAGAGGATCAGACAAGCACCATTCAAGTTGATGTGCACTTGTATGCATTATTACGACCTGGGGAGCAAGGCATTCTGTGCCATAGAAAAGAGGAGAACGGCTTTTCCCCGGGTCACGATCTCGGTATTTGACTTCAGATAAACTCGATAGCGATGGGGTAAGTTGCGAGAGAAAGGTCAACTGCGGGCACCAGCTGATTGAGAATAAAACTGGTCCCATCCCCGGGTCCCATCCTCCTGTACATCTGCATGGTCTACAGCCACCGCATCCAGCTTGCGGACCAGAACAGCTCCCTTGCTTGTCTGGTCTCTCCTTGCTGCTTCTTGATTTCCCAGTATGCTACAGTTTCTCATTTGTTTTTCTAATTACAATTATCACATTTTCCGAGTTCATGCAGACTAATGAAATTGGCAATTCCCTAGTCAGCCAACTGTTCCGTGTGTAAAGACAATGAAATCACCGGGGTACATACGCCGCATATGTCATACTACCATACTACCGTAGGGGGCTCATTTGGGTTCACGTGATTATGTTCTGCCACTTCTGGTCAGTGCGACAGGACAAAGTGCAAAATTTAATATTGGCTTGGTCTATCTTTTATTAGGGGTCTCATATAATGTAGTTTTTGTCTTGTCTGTGTAACTTGCTTTTAAAAATGTCGGTGCTAACACGGAAACACAGTGCTACAAGGTAAGACTGCATGGCCGCTAGTATAACTTCCATTCCATATATATATATATATATATATATATATATATATATATATATATATATATATATATATATATATATATATATATACATACATATATATATATGCATATATATATATACATATATATATTCACACACACACACAAACACACACATATATATATGTGTGGGTGGATGGGTGGGTGTACATGCATTTAATGCATTTATATTGGTACGCGTATGTGTGTATATAAGGTGATACCAGTGATCGTTTACTTAAAGGGCCTTCAAAGTAGGCTGCAAGAGAATTGTGTCTGGTACCCTTAAAAACTAAACATAAGAGGTGTCCAAGTCGACAAATTAGTACTTTTGGAATAAAGGAATCGCCGTTGGAGGTTCATACTATTTACCAAAAAAAAAAAGGCATATGGTTTGAAAGTTGAAAATGCCAGCTTTCTCAGTCTTGTACCTGTCGTATATGGCAAATTTGCGTCATTAAAACAAATATTGTTCCAAACGGCATCTGTATGAAGTCTTTGTTTTGAATGTGTGGTTTCATGGTTGCATGTTCTTGTGGGCTCTAGGTTCTCCCAATAATATTATTGCAACTTTTTGGGTCGGCCGGATCGTAAGTTGCTGCCTGCTGATAATAAAATTATGTCTGTGTGCCAACAGAGCCATCTAATTTCTCCTTGAATTCTTTATTTATTAATGTCTGTGTGCGAACACAGACACTTTGTTTTTTCCTGGAATTTTTAGTTAGACACCGCCATATCTAGAAATACCAAATCTACCATGATGATTGACCTAGCAGTGAAATTGTGCATATGTATTGTGTAGTCAAGATGTTCAAAATTATGCAAATGAGGACATTTAAAAATATTATATATCTTCAAAACTATTTTAGATAGAGACACGATTTGAAATGCTAGGTATAGGTTTGCAAGGATGGGCTATCTAATGGAAATGTTTTCAGATTTGTAGCGATGGAAAATATGCAAATCAGGGACATTTGAAAATTTAGATCTTTACTATCTTCAAAACTAATATAGATAGAGACATGATTCTAAATAGTAGATATTAGAAACTTTTCAAACTTGAACTGTTTTTGTAGCACACAGATATGCTGTGAAGCAAATCTTTTTCTAGTTATAACTGCGTTGGATGCATATCCTGACTTTTATTTCTAACAATCCTTTTTTTCTTTCCTTTCTTATGTCTGGATACCAACCCAGACATATTGTTTTTCCTAGGATTCTTTATTTCTTTCTTTCTTTCCATGGCACCCAATTTTTTCCGGAATTTTTCTCGGACACTATTATTCTGAAAACCGCCAAACTTGCCATGGTAACTGGCCTACCAGTGAAATTGAGCATATCGTTTGGAATAGTCATGGTGTTTAAAACTATGCAAATTAAGGGCAATTAAAATGTTTAAAGCTCCATATCTTTCAAACTATTGCAGACAGACACAAAATGTCGATATCCATGTATAGGTTTGTGACACCTGTGAAAATAATGAACAGCAAAACGTTGTAGAATATTAAATTATGCTAATAATGGGCATTGAAAAATTTAAAAGTTGTTGTCTCCAAAAACATTATAGATAGGGGTGTCATGCCAACTTCAGTTCATAGGATTTTGGCAAAGCTGCATTCAATGAACCATGAACCAAGGTTTTAGGAGTTTAATTTATGCAAATTAGTGAAAATGCAAAATTTAAATCGTTAGCTTCAAAACTATTATAGATAGATTTGTCATTCCAACTTCAATATGTAGGTTTGTGACGTAGCCAAATCTAATGAACCTGGAACCAAATTTGTAGAATTTTATTTATGCAAATTAGATGGAAACACAAAATTTAAATATTGAATAGCTTCAAAACTATTACAGATAGTGCTGTCATTTCACCTTTACTTTATAGGTTTGTGACATAGGTGCATACAATGGACCTTGAACCAAAGTTTTAGGATTTAAATTAATGCAAATGAGGCGAATACACAAAATCTAATTCTTGAAGAACTTCAAAACTATGATACATAGAGGTACAATTCCAACTTCAATTTGTAGGTTTGTGACATAACCGCATCCAATGAAACATAAACGAAAGTTGTAGGCTTTTAATTTATGCAAATTAAGCAAATACATAAAATTAAAATCTTGAATAGCTTGAAAACTTTTATAGATAGTGGTGTCATTCGAACTTCAGTTTGGAAGTCTGTGACATAGCGACAACTAATGACCCAAAGTTGTAGCATTTAAGTTATGTGAATTAGGCTTGTACACAAAAGTTAGATTATGTTGAACAATGGCAAAGTGTAGCATTTCAAACTTCGCGCTTTGAAGGCACCCAGACAGATTTACTGCAAAGTATATCTTCTTTTCTAGTTATTTCTTTCTTCTTTACGACCAAATTTGTCCAGAGTATTTCTCAGCCAATATTATTCCTAAAACCGCCAAACTTGCCATGGTGACTGACCTACCAGTGAAATTGTGCATATTTGGGGGGATAACCATGATGTTTAAAATTATGCAACTTAAGGGCAATTAAAATTTTAAAAGCTTAATATCTTCCAAAATATTGAAGATAGCCACAAAATTTCAATGTGCATGTATAGGTTTGTGACAGCTGCCAATATACGGGACAGACAATAAAATTTGCAGAATTTTAGATTATGCTAATAATGGGTATTGACAAATTTAAAAGTTGAATATCTCCAAAATTATTGTACATACTGATGCCATTCCAACTTCGATTCACATGTTTGTGGGAAAGCCGCATCCCATGAACAATGAACCAAATTTGTAGGATTTAAATTCACGCAAATTAGGTGAATATACAAAATTTAAATCTTCAATAGCTTCAAAACTGTTATACATGGAGGTACCATTCTAACTTCAATTTAGGGTTTGTGACCAAGGAACCATGGAACAAAATACAATTTTATTTTTTTGCAAATAAGATTAATACACAAACTGCAAGGCTAGAATAGCTTGAAAACTATTATACATGGAAGTGCCATTCTTACTTAATTTGAAGGTTTGTGACATAACTGCATCGAATGAACCATAAACGAAAGTTGTAGGCTTTTAATTGATGCAAATTAGGCAAATACACAAAATTAAAATCTTGAATAGCTTGAAAACTATTATAGATAGTGGTGTCATTCAAACTTCAGTTTATAAATTTGTGACATGGCCACGTCCTATACCTAGCAACCAAAATTGTAGCTTTTTAATGTATGCAAATTAAGCTAATACACAAAATTTAGATTATGTTGAACAATGGCAAAGTGTAGCATTTCTAGCTGTTCTCATTTTGAAGACACCCAGATAGATTTGCTGCAAAGCAAATCTTTTCTAGTTTATTTATTTCGCCTTGGCTTTGTCCGGAGATTTTCTCAGCCACCGCATTAGTTAGAAATGCCAAAATCGCCATGATGATTGACCTAGCAGTTAAATTTTGCATGTTGTAAGATGTTCAAATTTATACAAATTAGGGGCATACAAAATTTTAGATCCATCATATTTTCAAATCTATCATAGACAGAAACACGATTTTAAATGCTAGCTACAGGTTTGTGAGGATGAAGTATCTAATGGAGATCTTTTCCGATTTGTAGCTATTGGAATTATGCAAATTAGCGGCATTAAAAAAGTTAAATCTTTAATATCTTCAAAACTAATACAGATAGAGGCACGATACCAAATGCTATACCTATAAGTTTGTGGGCATGGGCTATCTAATGGATAAGAAGGAGTATCAGGAGGTGCTGCCACCTAGTGGAAAAGGCAATAACTTAACTTTCAACTTGGGTTTCTTAATGATGGCGTATATTTTCATGCATTACATGCACATTCTCAAGTCTTGTGCATTAATAACATTTTAAACTTGATTTTTTGCAGCACCCAGACAGATTTGCTTTGAAGCAAATCTTCTTTTCTTGTTTTAGAGGTTTGTTGGGGGGTGTATTCTTTTCACCCTGATTTTGTCCGGTGCTTGTTCTCAGTATGCCAAATTTGCTATGATGATTGACCTAGCAGTGAAATTGTGCATATTATATTGTGTAGTCAAGATGTTGAAAATTATGCAAATTATGGGCATTCAAACCTTTGATATCTTCAAAAGTATTATAGATCGGGACTTAATTTTAAATGCTACCTATAGGTTTGTGAGGAAGGGCTATCTTATGGAAATATTGTCAGATTTGTAGCAATGGAAAATATGCAAATTAGGGACGTTTGAAAATTCAGATCTTTAATATCTTTAAAACTAATATAAGGACATTGTCTAAATGCTAGCTATAGGTTTGTGAGGGTGGGCTATGTAATGGATATGTTTTCAGATTTGAAGTAATTGAAATTATGCAAGCTAGGGGCATTTAAAAATTAAAATCTTTAATATCTTCAAAACTAATATAGATAGAGACACGATTCTAAATGCTAAGTATTAGAAACATTTCAAACTTGGGGTTTTTTGAAGCACACAGACAGATTTGCTGTGAAACCAATCTTCTTTTCTAGTTTAACCCTGTCCTCTTTGCATGTTGTTTTAACTAAGGAAGTATAGCCCATGATATTTTGTGTAATGGACCTGTCCATGACGTCATTTCACAAGATGTTTAGTTCTGTTTGTTATACCCAATGTAATTCGAGCTTATTCTGTATATTAATGGCGATTTAAAATGAATATTCTTACAACACTCATGCCCAGCTTGGAACTACCTCTATATAATTTTCATCTCTAAAATGCGGTCTTGGTGTATTCCTCGCGAGCTGCATATTTTGAAAAGGTGGAAAAATGCTAGAATAAAAATTGAAAAGAAAACTGACCGTGTGGTGGCGTTACTTGTGTGGTGAAAATGACCACACTGTTGCGAAACAGATTTCACAGGACGAAGAAAGCACACACATTTTAGCCGTGTTGACGGGTATGGTAACCAGATCGTGATTAGACAAGCTCACTAGTAGTGCTTTTTAATTGTTTGCGGTGGTGATTTCACATAGACTGCCAATAAATCTAACCTTTGTCATGAATATTTAGTTTTATCCGAAGCATAAGTCGTATTTTCAATTATGTACATCAGATATTTGTAAAGATAGTTAGTTAATGAACCATGACAGATGTAACTGCTATTTTAGACCTTAGGCTGTTAGCTGACCGGAAACTGGAGCATATTTCAAAGACAGTTGTCAAAGTGATAGAAAGAGAAAGGTACCTGTTGAAGGAGAGTATTTTAAGTGATTGTGCACACGATCATGATAGTGTTCAGCTCTAAATTTAAACACGGGGGCTCAGGTGCAATAGGGTAACTGCTATTATCCCCGTCTTCTGGTGGAGCTTTCACATATAAATGTCTGAGTATTGTTGTTTTGTCACCTCCATTTATAAATGCTCTTCTTCAGTTCTATTGATAGTGAATAAGACAGGGAAATGTCACCTTAACGCCTGGTTCAGGTATAGCAAATATTATGGGTGCCCGTATGTCAGGTATGCAGAGAACAATGTACGTACCTGGGCTGACAATACAGAGCTGGCTTTGTTCCTTTCTGTTGCTGCCACGCATTCAGGTCACAGCAGGGTAATTCGCCCGCCAATTCAATGTCGCCCTGGTTTTGTGGGTCAGAAGTCTGTGATTTAGTCTCTTATTGTTTGATGTTTTGTACTGCGAAATATTTAAATAGACTTTGATAGATACTTCGTTTGTTGTGTCTCATGGTGGACAGCTCGGTGCAAGATATGATTAGAGATATTGCAAACAGATTTTTTTAAAAATAACACAATTGCATGACAGCTGCCCCGCCCCTGAGGATACTCTATTCAGAAAAATTAAAAACAAATAAATAAGAAAAAAATGAACTTCCATTTGAAGGAAATATCACCTAACCTCAGGTTAGTTGTAAAGTGAAGAATGGAATGTTGGAATTTCCCCTTGTCGATGTTTTTATTCATCTGTCAGTAGGTCAGTGCAAGGAGTCCAGGTACAGTGATAAAAGGCTGAATACCTGCATGAGTGTGTATATATACACACACACATATATATATATATATATATATATATATATATATATATATATATATATATATATATATATATATATATATATATATATATATATATATATATATATATATATGATATTTGTATGCTTAGGTGACTCTCAGCCATGTTTGCACCTGGCTAGTGGCGTGGGGTCCCAATCCGGCACTCCATTGCCCTGCGTCTGCAAAGCAGGCAAATATTGCAGTCTTGTGATATTACTTTATGGTTCATAAGTATGAGGATGTGACCAAGTGGATATGTGGGTTTTTTCCATTTTTGGTGAGGCTATATTACCGAATTTCGCTAGTTAAAAGCCCGGTTGTTCCGTGGTCAAAACATATACAAAAAAAGTGCCTGAATGTTTCTCACACCAGTTCAGTGGCTTGAGGGAAGTGCGGAGACTGGTTTGATAGACAACACACCACCTGGGTATGTCAGCACGTACATGTGAGTTTCATATTTTTGTATTGTTATATTATGTTTACCGTTAGTTTTATAGTTACGTTTTAAAAAAAGGAAAAAAAAATAGTTAAAGCATCAATTGAGCATTAGTTACTGATGACCTTTCAGTGACAGGAAAACAGTTAACTTCTCAACTGTCATCCGTAACTATCATAAAAACACCATAATAGATACAGCATAATACATTTTTGGGTTGTACATATTTTACTTATAGAAATAATTGCAAGGCGTTTACCTTGTGTCATACAATAACGCAGTATTTCTGAACTGGTATATTCATATGTATATGTCCTTGTTGGCATATTTGTGACATAAGTATTTATTGGTATGTCCGTAACGCCAAGAAAGTTAAAATTGTAACTCTGTACGGCTTACATTAAATGTAGTTCTGTCCTGTCTATTTTTATCATCATACATAACAAGCTAGGAAAAAGTATTATCTGGACGTCTGCATCGTTTACGAGATTGTAAATTGTATGCTGTTCGTAATAGTACAATTTATATATATGTTAGTTTATGACATACATTGGTTTAAACGTATTTTATTCGAAAAAAAAACAATTGGTCACCATGCACAATGCCTATATTATGACATACATTATAGTCGAGGGCTTCAATGTGACGTTTGAATATGTATTTACTGTAATGACAAGGACCTATATGTGTTTATACTGACGTGACGCATGGGCGCGGTGATGTAAAGATGACGTACATACGTAGATGCCTGTTGTTTCTTGTCTACAGGGGCAAACACGAACTCTTGTTGGCACTGTTATTGTGTACTAGTGCAAAGATACAACTTTTATTTGACATCTAAATACTTAGATGGGCAAAGATATAATTTTTAATAAATGCATTGTAAAATTATTGCGCAGGATATAATTTTGTCATGTGCTTATCTGCCACATTCCATTTTAATTTAAACATATTTATTTTAAACTGGATATAGTATATAGTACATCAAGATGATACTAATAAAGGGGGATCTCCAGACATGGAGAGACACAGAAGTGTATACATTACACACAAGACAATACAATAGTTATCAAAACATTACCGAATTTTCTCTTACGAACCAACAAAAAACTTTCAACAAAACAGCAGATAAAGTCTATAGCGAGCATTGTAATTAAGGCGGGTATGAAAAAGTAAACTAGCTGGTGTGTCGAATGGCACTGCCGCCTTCTCAATGGGCTTCGCGATACAAAGCAGTGAGGCCACTGCATAAAACTATTTTCCTTGATTGTGTTTATCGTGTTGACAAAGAGAACAGCGGGAAACGGTTTCTGAACCTTATAAAACTGTCCTTGTATGGCAGGTTGTGCCGGATTTTGCACATGCTGCAGGTTAAGGTGACATTTCTTGCGGTTAAGTGGCAGCATATCCCAATGACATCACCTTTATTCCATGTTCAACGGGGTGAAGACATGAGCATGGAATCTTGTTATGTGTCACTGCATCAGAAGAGTTGGTTATTCTGGAGCCCGCGGACAACTCCATGTGGGCCACACTATGCAAATCATTGTGCCCGCCATCTATTGTTTCACCAACTACTCTCGCTTCTCCCAGATAACAAATACCCTTCCTTGACAAGGAAATGAAACGGAATCCTGATTGATGAATATGTATTGTAGTAATAATCCTGTTGCCATGGAGAATAAATATTTATTGTGTGCGACACAGGGGCGGGTGAATTATAGGTGGATATTGCTTACTGACGTGTGATGTAAGCACACGTCACGGGTGAGGCTTGGTGATATGAGCCGTGGTGGCTTTGTCTTCGCCGCTCACAGTTTTAATTCCTTTTTGGCCATAATGCTAATTTCACGGACAGAGAGACATCTAATTGCAGCAAAGCTAGCTTTGGCTGATGGTAGTTTCACTTTGGGTTGACATGCATGACGTGGGTGTAGAGACAGCGAAGGCTCCAGCCAGCGAACTTTGCGTGCAGGCACAAGTAAGGTGCACGCGTGCAGATAAAGGAGAACCGTTATGGTAATATGTGTGCTGGTTTTGTCTGCTTGGAAATAATGTCAACTTGAAGTCTCTGTTCCTATTATCAGAAGACGACATGCGGCAAATACATGCATAAATGATGAGAAATTGCGCATGATCCTGTGCCGATTCAGCATTCTTAGTGCGAACACACGTACAATGTCTCTTGGCGCAGTGCAAGGCGGGCAGTGCACATCGACCATAAGATGATTCGGTGGAAAATTAACTTTCTTCTCCTCCTATGTTACTCCCAAAGGATTCGATTAAAACACATCTCGTTGTCTGCAGCTGAATTTCCGATATATAGATGTTGGGATGCGACGTGCCGGAAAAAGCGCACCGATGAGATGGTAATGGTACGTCGCAAGGGCTTCCCTCAGCTGAGGGCGCCAGCGTGCCGCATGACAGCAGCAGTGAGGAGCCACCGTTTGGTAGGTGACCAGTCTTCATCTTAACATTGAGCCGATCAGGAGTGCCACCTCCATTATCCTGACTCTGTTTCATGTGGGTCGGTCCATTCATGAATCTAGGGGCATCAAAACAAATCTGAATTTTGTGAATATATGAATAATATCTGTATATTAAGGTTTGAGTGGTCATTATGGGGTCATTAAGTTGTCTGTGGAGCTTTCGCAATAAGCTGCTGTTCACCACTCTACGTGTGTGACGCATCCAAGGTAACAGATATTATTGCTTGTGTGTTCAGACATACATAGCCTGCTATACTAACATTTCAATATTTTCATACAGAGATCAAAGACACTGTAACTGGGCGTTGTCAGCTGGTATCGTTGTTTTCATATTCAGTCTTTGTGTAATGAATTCTAGTTTGGATAATCAGATTGTGAAACCAGGGTATGCCAGACACACTTATGACGACACCACTCATTAAACTTGTCCTGTTTTGTCTCTAAACGTTTGTTGAGTCGCTCATTGTTTGCCGTGGTATTTCGGTTTCGGTGAACAGAAGTGAAAACACAAAAATAATGTCCACGATTGTGCTTCTTTCGATACTTTCTTGCCATTATTATCCTCAATTTGACAGCTTGGCATGATTTATCGTGCTGAAAGAAAACATTATTCAACAGGAAACCCTGTGGCTTTGATTTTAATCAGCTAATTTTCAATGCACATGCAACCGCAACATCGACTTCAGTTGCTCACGATGAAGGTCCTGTCGATGTCTTTTGTTCCGGTTACCAAATCGGGATTGTACCTAGCAGATAGGGGTTATACCTCCCAGATAAGGGTTATACCTCCCAAGTTAAGGTTTTACCTCCCAGCTTAGGGTTATACCTCATAATATGGATTTTACCTCCCATGTAGATAGACGTTACAGCTACCAAATAGCGGTTATACATCGCCGCTAGGGGTTATACCTCTCAGTCTTCAGATAAGGGTTATACGATACGCAGACAGGAGTTTTGCCTCCCAGGTAATGGTTATACCTCTCAAGTAGGGTTACACCTCCCCTATACGGGTTATACCTCCCAGATGCAGCAGCAACTGTTCGGAATTTTTTAATAGCGTATGTCAGATTTACTTCTCTTCATGAGAGTGGTACCAATTCCCTGTCACGTGACACTTTTGACATGGAAGCTGGATTGATCCTCTAGGTGTCTCCACCTGCGACAGGTGGCTACCAGGAGAAAGTTACCAGTTGTCCACCTAGATCCACCTACAGAGACATGTCTCGTTGTCTTTATTTCGAAACTATCTCAGATCAGTAACGTAACAGTGAAACGTGTTTTTTTTCTGCATCCTTTGTGCATGAAGTTTCTATTTTCGCGTGCACACGCATTTAAAAGGCACGAGACATATAGGAGGGTAAAATATTTGACAGAAATCTCGATGGGTTAGACCCGGGTAATATGTTTAGACGCCTGGTAAAATAGACTACATATTTTTAATAGGATTCCCCTGAAATAAACTTTAACTAAGTCAAAAACATCTCAGACCTAATAATAATAATAATAATAATAATAATAATAATAATAATAATAATAATAATAATAAAAACAATAATAATAATAATAATAACAATAATAATAATAATAATAATAATAATAATGATAATAATAATAATAATAATAATAATAATAATAATAATAATAATAATAATAATAATAATAATAATAATAATAATAATAATAAATGATAAAAACTGAGCATCTTTATACTGGATAGCCTGTTCAGCCTATGGCTGTTCTTCCATAGGGTCCAGTAGGCAAGATCTTAGCCCAATTATCCCAAACTTAATGTAGGAGGAAACCGGAGATCCCGGAGAAAACCTACGGTACTCAACAGGTGTTTGGGAACCTTGCCACATGCGACCACGAGCCCCCTGTCAAAAAACCGCCGTGAAATTCGAACCCTCAGAGGAATTGGACTCAACGCCTGTCGGAGGAGCTTCCCGGGACGAACCACTTGTGCCATCGTTGGGGATGCTTCCCAATACCGTATTTAAGTATCAATATACTTTGGTATCCATCAAATCAACCAAAAGCGCCCATGCGGTGTAGTTCAATTTTTGTTTCTATTGTTCGTTTTCTTAGACATGTGCACGTAAAATCAGCAAAATGATAGTGAGTCATAGGTGCGTCGAAACGTACGCATGTGTTAGTGTGGCCTTGAAATACGCAAGTGGTCCATACATCATCGTCAAAGAACAATCACGTGACTTCAAAAATTTCAAATATACAGCGGATGCCAGCTCTCTGCGTTGACACATGTACTATAGATGTAAAACACATCAATATATATATTCCTCCCACAAGATTATGTAAACCACTTACTAAACCAATGTGGCAAAAGCCTGGATTTTTTTTGGGGGGGGGGGTGTTTGGGGGGTGATTTTTTTTTTTTATCTGCCGTTACGTCACGGTTCATCTGCCCTTACGATGGCCGATGGATTGGGCATAATCTACCGGGCATTGCAAAAACCAGTGACGTCACTATACGTTTCTCTGTATTTTATTTCGATGCACTTCACTAGCTAATCATGAGTGCAAATTCCTCGCTGGTATGCATGAGTTAAAGCGCACGTCATGAATGCTATACGTTAACCAGCGAGCTTAATGTCCATTTAATTGTCCAAACCATACGCGAATAGAAGTAGGTACGAATGCTAACATAATTGACATAAGCTGCCTGCATAGTCAAGCAACTGTAATTCCAACCAAATCATAATTACAAAGGAAATATACAACCAGCATATTATCACACTTCCGGTGCGGTCACGTCCGCCTCCACCAAGTGTGGTCAAATATTATATGCAGATGAGTGTGGGGACGTACAGATACCATTCTCATTGTTGGGCGGAATGGCGTTCTCAAATCCTAATGGGTATGTTGTTTTATTATTATGTTATGGATTCCTGGTACATGCAAAATATGAAGTGTTGCATTCGCTGGGTTGTCGTGTCGTTGCAATCCGATGAAAGTTGTTCCCTCATAGAGCGACGATCTATGTTTTACTAAATGCTAGCCATGTGAGCTAAGAATGTCCTATTTTATCCTCATCTGCCCACAGTTTTCATGTCATACAACCTGTGTGCTGTTTCTAAGTTAAAATTCAGACTATTTTATAAGCTGATAAAAGGCACCCATTTGAACACTTTTTTCGCTGTGAGAGAGAATGAGCCAAATTATTGGCCCAGTGTGTGAATGGCCTGCATATATGTCATTGGAGTGCTGTGTCATGTAATAGAGTCAACCAATTTAGAGTGTCCGGAATGCCTGCCTATTTTCACAAGGTCGATTGACACTGTACAGTTTCAACCATATAACATTTTTTTTCTTCGAGTTGCAAGTTTGATATGCTTTGCACATTTATCAAAGGCATTTATTTTGAATTGTCATGCTCGAATTACTATTTTGTATTTGAAAATGCATTTTAAACATCTTCATGTTGTTGTTCAAGAGTAAGTCATTGTCATCAAACAGACCTCACCAGAAATTTGTATCCACATGCTGAAACTAGATGCGTGTCTCCGATTTAACTGAGAGATATCCCAAAGGTGATCCCGCATGCAATGGTCAATGCTGCTTGCCTATTGGCTCCTCTTTTCTGAGGAGTGAGGTCTGTTCCATTTGCCTGCAAAGCGTACCGAGGCATCAATTTACCTGGTGAGTCTCGATACTGGACACTTGGCCCATGTAGACTCATGTGTACAATACACAAAGAAACTTTTGGTGGAAACAAAGTGCTCTGCAGGCAAGTGTTTGAGAAGCGACTATCATTAATTTGCTTGCTTCTGAGACTGATCAGGCTGCAATGGCCAAGTTTGTTACGTATATTTCCCATATCCATCATCTGAACTCATCGTTATATTATGGCTAAAAGAGGAATTATCATTATATACTAGGGATCAGACTTGAATTGAAGCTACTGGTACATACTTGTGATCCCTTCCACCAGCCAACATTTTATTTCGTGTCCATTTACCAGTTGTTCTAATGTTACTTTTCTGTTACCCAGTATTGATTCAAGTGCCCGTATACACTTACTACCCCTCTGTATATGTAATGCCAATGATTAGAGTTCAGGATAGTCAGAAATAGGAGTGATTTTTTTCTTAAAATCTTAGTAGAGGAAATGTGCGTGTATGTATTCACACATGCATTTTACTTTATCATTATATTCTGGTCTTTAAAGTCTAGTTGGATATGTGGGAAAAGCCTGTTGGTTATTAGAATATGACTGTTTATAAAGGAAGGTGTTATGTTGATTTTCTTTTCCACCTTTGGCTACTTTGTGGGCGAAAATTTGAGTTCATTCACTCGGCACAAACTGTACAGGTACATGGCAAATATGGACATTGACTCAGCGTCAAGTATCCCGAGTCTCTCATTATCTAAATTGCTCGGTCATCAGTCTTATTATCCTTCACATACAAGAGATCACAGGTATATGCAGAGTTTCGTTGTATGAATTAAGATGTCTGTCAGATAAGCTATCTGGCATCCTATCAAAATAGTCTTATCTGTTGTTATAAGCTATGTAATTTTGTGATAGCTCGACAACTATGAGTCAGTCATCAACTATATATGTGTGTACTCAAGCTATCAAATTTATGTATGGGTAGCTTTTTTAACGGAGGTGCATCTTGTTTTCAATCATTTAATACAAATGTGTAACAGAACAGGTAGGTATTGGTTATACTGAGGAGTTCGCACACAGACCATGTGGGACAAAAAATATATGCACAGTTCTATTGGTGTGCGCGCGATGACCAAAGAAAGTAGTTGGAGAGAGCGCCATCTGGTGTGCAGAAACTACCTCTAGCGTGTTTCAGGTTACGCACCTGTATCATTTCCCGTCGATAGTGTTTATTACGGCTTAACACTTTTGCAAACTGAGCTGAACCCACTCTTAATAATGACATGGAGTCTTGCTCATGAAAGTGATGTAAATGTCACCTGCAGCAGCCCAGCAGATAAGAGAGCTGCATAATTATAGCAAGGTACAGGACAAGTGATTTCGGTCTGGTATGGTCTCCATTGACAAATTTAACAATTCTCAGCGCCAGCATCGCTAAATCAAATGAAGATATATTTTTATTAATTATTTTAGAACCAATTGTATCTAGCAGTCAATCAGCCAACTAGAGTATATATCAGCCCCATGCATGCCCGCTTGTAACCAATAAGAATATTTTTCGAACAGTCAGAATACAAATGTGTAACCTATAAAGCAGCAGCATCATTTGTAACATAATTATGCTGTTACCCTTGCTTTAATTTTCACGTTAACTCACCCCCACCCCCATTACTTATGGCCCCTTGTTTTTAGACTATCTATTAAAGACGATTACAAAATAAAGAATTAGTAAAATATATTGTATCATGCAGATTAGAGGTGGCAATCATGAAGCATTCACGAAAATTAGCTTGGCACTTCGTGAGGATCTACAGATCTCTCAGTGATGATGATGATGATGATGATGATGATGATGATGATGATGATGATGATGATGATGATGATGATGATGATGATGATGATGATGATGATGATGATGATGATGATGATGATGATGATACGTTTATGTACTTTATATATATATTCAAATTTTGTTAGTTCGTCTTTCAATGTGACCACCTGTTTTAAGTACAACTATGTGTAGGGTGCGTTCATGAACTTTCCATTGTCGAAGTGCCAAGGTATGTTGAGACTTTCAATGGGACAGGTGCAGTATGGATAAACCCATATCTGGCCACGTTATAGAGTCAACAGCAGCTTCCGACCGTGCGCTATTGAGAAGCGCCCATAGCCCGCAATGTGAGGACGTTCACATGGCCCTACTGTTGTCCTCATGCTGTTTTTCGGAAACTTTCAGTCAAGATATTTTGTGAATGTACCAGATCAACGCAAAAGGAAATAAAGCATGCGAGATTTAAAACTATCAGTTGTTGACTGGTGTGAAGAGAAAAGTTCAGGCGAGGGAACATGTCTGTGAAATGTGACAGGTGTGCGGTTTTTCTCAGATACACGCCAGTGATTATAACCCGATTCATAGCATGGGAATAATTCACTTCTCGCCCCCAGGGGGGCAGTCCTAACTGTGTCTCACCTGTCTATTATTAGACCTTTCATGATTGTTACCACAGAAAAGAGAGAAAAAAGAAAACTTCAAGAACGACACTTGACCACGACATTGTCTGCTGGCGTACTTTTTGTCAAACTTGAAGCTTTCCATCTGGTATGAACTACACCAGTCAGCCAATGATAGGTCAAATGCAACCATTTACAAGTGAAATATCGGGAATTCGGGTCTACTATTAGTTGTGATGACAGGTTTTACTTTAAAACGTCAAGGTCATGTAGTTTGGGGTAAAGGTGCGAAAATGCCAACAATTCTGGCATTATTCAAGCCTTCCTCCCCGGCGTCTACTGCAAGCATGCAGCTGTTCTTTCAAGTGTTCTTAGTGCCCAGTTTCATATCATTTAAAAATCTAGCTGTGTAAGGTTTCCGCAAGTCCCCGGCCAAAGTTTACTGACCTGTTCTCAGCACGTGTTATCGGACACAATTTATTTACTGTTTGGGCATTTACCTCAATTGTCCAAACCGGAAGTCCTTTATTTTGTCGGGGCTGGAGATATAAAAAGTAAGGTCACCGATGCTTGCGGTTGTGCTTAGACACCATATCAATGCATTTACAGGTAGGAATGGAGCAGGCGCCTCATGATGGCATATTATGCCTTCGTGGGCATCTGCGAAACATTGCACAGAAAAACCTTTATATATAGCCCATCTTTGTATGACAAACAATTCATACATCAAAAGTCAGGAATTCTTCACCAGACACTGAGGGTAGCAACAGTCAGGTGGTCTGATAAGGAAGGTGGGCGCGAAAGAAGATTTCACTATAATGTATGCCATGTGAGTTGGCCCATGGAGATCACAATGCAGTTTGGCGTGGGGTCTTTGGTATGTGCATGTGCAAGATCCTGGTTGCATGCTGAATAATATGGGATTGTCCAGATACTCATGTGGTCTACGATCAGGGAGACTACAGGGCTACCTGCTGGAAAACTGATGAATGAATCACTTCTCAATGAAAGCAATTATGCCCGGAATCCAGGGCAGACTTTGGCGTGGTGTTGCGTTTGATAGGGCAGACTGCATACATATCATTGCGCCATTGACCATTTTCTGTAGTTTGGCACACGGAATTAATGAGCCACGTGGGCTGACAGTTTCATTCATTTATCATAAACGTCACGTGGTAAGGAGGAAGATATACCCGTGATATATTAACTGAGTGGCTGCGGAAAAAGATGAGATGTACGATGCGTATTTCTTGTGTTGTGTTTTTCATGTTTCAATTTGCCAGGAATTTAATCAGGTTTTGCCTTGACTTTCGTTTATATCTTACCATAGTTTTATGGTCGTACTGAAAAGTCTTATCGTGGAATATATTGAAACCAAAGCGGAGTTGATACAAAGTGAACTATCGTCATGATCACGATGTTTTAATTGTAAGGACTGCTACATAATTTATGTGTTTTCAGCACACAGAAACTTCCTGATTAGACGTAGATATCTTTTTTCAGTGCGCTTTTTCATGGCACGGGATCACACGGGCACGGGAAATCGATAATCAAACACAGGAAGCTAGTCATTGTAGAAATGTACACCAGTAAAAAATGGTGGCCCCTTCACCCGTGAATAACGACAGACCTTGATTGTGGGGACTTGGATTGTCTGTTGTACGAACAGGCATTGCAGCTAAACAGGGAAGATGCCTACCTTAAACACACGCCCAGGCTTTACTGAGGTGTTGTTTGATGCCTGCAGAGCGCTTCTTGAACTGAAGACAGGAAGCCGAGGCGTCACATTAAGCAAGAAACACGCACCTGCGTCCGTAATTTATTATGCAATATTGAATTACACAGTCGGCTAATACGTTTTCCTTGAGCCACAACTCATTTAGCCAAGCGTTGTCTCACAATATATATTAAGACACGGTACTTTCGGCGACACGAAGAATAACTCTTTGGCCCATGATAACAGTAAAATGGTGCGAAATTGCGCTCATGACAGCCGCTGACACCGTTTCTGGACGGAGGACGAAGTATGAAAATATATAGATATATGCTATCATATTCTATAGGCCAGCAAATGTTTCGCATTGTGTGTAATGACTCAAATATATAATGAATGTAGGACAGTTTCATTTAGATCCAATTCAACTGAGCATGAAACGTGCGCCAGTCCATTTGGGAGGGCTATTGTTAATAATTTTACATTCGTTTTCAGCTTGCTGCAATTTCGCATGGAAGGTCTGGACAAATTCTGTTCGTCTCACAACATTGGCTTGGGTCAGGCGCAGACACCGTGACCGCATCGATGACGTAGACAGACTATTATAAATAGCGTGGCCATTCATGAAGTGGACCATCGGAGGGGGAGTCGCACAGGACGGAGCGTATACGGGATGCACTTGACTATCTACTACTCCCAGTCATGACGATCCAGGGAATATATATCCGTAGCGCGGAGACATTTCATCGATCTGCGACTGGTTTTGACGCCTGCCACGGCGACAAGCTCCGAGTACGGGAGCAGTCCTTTGTTAGGCATTGCACACAGTCAGACCGCATGGAAGAACGCGGCAGATGGTGTGCTCCTCAAAGCTGTCACCGACGCGTTGCTTGCTGTGTTGCAAACCACTGGATCGCTCATGTGCCTCAGTGAAGATGAATGATTTGGCTGGAATTACCATAACTGTTTTAACAGGTGAGATGATATTCAATTTATATTGACATTGGCTTTTTGTTTTATTTTGTTTCTTTTTTAATGTAAAATCTGCCAAGAAAAAACGCGATATTCTGAATGTTGGTTGCCATGAAAGCGAACTTCTCATTTTTATGTTTAGTGACAGATTAATCATATCTTCTACACAATTACTCCATAACATCGGGTAATATTTTTTTAAAATGGAAGGTACATGATTTTTGCGTCTTGCTCATTGAAAGCACAAAGGCTCGTATCTGAAATGAGCGAACCGAAGAGACAAGCCGACTTTGCATTGACATATGGCAGCGCAGCCGAATTAGGGGTTTAATGCATGTAAATGAAGCAGCCGATACTATTTTCAGTTTGTATAAAGCACTGTAGGTTTCGTCACATATATATTTTTAATTTTAGTCTTTTCTGTTTCCACCAACGATTTATCGTTGGCGATCGATGGAAATAGCCAATTTTGTTATGACTAGTGTGGTAGAAAATGTGGTATGTTGACGGTACGGCTTATCACACCTGTGTCACACCGCCTCGCACAAAACCGATGATATATACTCGAGGGAAAGACCCTTGTAATCAAATCCGAGCATGCGCAGTGGTTTCCTTAGCACATCTGATATCTCAGTCATGTGTAAAACCCAATTTGCAGCTATTTGTTCAAATTTTGTTTGGTCACCATGACAACAGGAACATTACTCTTGGGAAATTAGAACATAACAAGATGGACTACATACATTTTGAGCAATATATAGATAACTCGCTGATGGTATTTTACCGATAAATTTATCGTGGGAGGTTGAATTTGGAAGCAAAATATGGCGCTTTTCAAATGATCTTTATTTAACATGTGGTTGTGGTGATATATCAATCTGCTGAGTGTTCCATCTTATCGACAGCTGATGTTTGTCCTATTTCGACGATCAATTATTTAAGCGATCGGAAGCATGAGAATTTTTCGATTCCTCAATGTATGATTGCCATGCTTTATTATCTTTGTTCCAGCGGCTTACACTTCGTACATAACATGCGCTTATAGCGAAACACGGCCTTCGTGCATTTACATCTAAGACTAAACTCTAGTCTAAAGATACGCACATGTACTTCAGTGTGTACAAAGTGGATCAGCAAATATTTTCTCATAGAATATGTCAAGATGAAAGAGGAAATCAACAGCGTGTGTGTACTGACCTTGTCCACACAAAGTGACACAAACTCGGTTCACACAGAAATACCCAACCCGATATTAAGCACATCATATTAGACTACTTACTCTGTGATCGTGGTGTAACTCACAAGACCCAATTGATTTGCAACTCTGGCACATACCTGAAAGTAAAAAATGAAATATCTGAGTAAAATTAATGATGCTCAGAAGAATTGCCTGACGAGCCTTGTGGTTTCATTTCTATTGGCTGCGGACAAATATAAAGATAATAGTTTCAGACATATGCACATTTATCGAATGGGAAAGGGAGAACCTCATTTGGGTACGGAAAGCAGATTTGCAGTTAAGTCATTAAAAAAGTGTATGTAACACGGAGCGATGTGCAACACAGAGTTCTTTTTAACTCTGCCTATGTGTAATGGCTTTCTGAAACATTTTAGGATTGCGAAAATTCTGTTGATCGGTGTTGTACTATGCACACCACACCTATAGAAGCTTAAAATGTCATTCATCTGGAATTTAGATTTTGTACGGAGCGAGCAAGTTGCGCCACATGTCTTTCATTATTTAAGTAGATGTATTTCAGGGGTGCTTACGGGACAGGAAGTGGGTGGTTTTTACCTGTCACTTCGACAATGTTATTCTCTACATGTCGTCAGTCGACCGAGACCACTTTCCGTTCACCACGTGACACTTTCTAACACGTCACTTATGCGACCTCAGGTCAAAGTGTAAGAGAGTGCTGTAGACTGAAACCATGCAGCAATATCAGGGCATGGATGGTACACCATATAGGTGTCATTGGGAATACGCGTTCATGGATGAATTTCTCGAGATTTCTCTAGTGAAATCAACGAGCAAAATAGAAAATAGTGGAGTATCTCTATCCCGAATTACAAATATAGTAAGGATAAAACGAAGATAGATGCGTGGTCTGGGGCAACAGCATTCAATTTCAATCTCATGATGACTCCTCCAACTGGATGTCAATTATGTCAGAGACACTGTGATGTTGCAGATGACTTACTCGATGTCATAACTGGTCATTCGTTGGCTGGCATTCTAATGACTAATGTGAAAAGCAACTTTTATTATGCTTAGAGTGCAGGGTTGTAAACCTTTAGATGAAATAGCAAACCACCTGCCGTCTTCCGCCGACAATGCTCTGACATATTACTGTAAAACTCGACGTGGGGATATGCCACGTGACTCGTACAACAATCAGCCAAACAGGAGGGCAGCTGTCAGCATATGGCAGTGTCTCAGGCCTCAATTATGTTTTGTAGGTCATCTGATAATAGCCAACGCCATGCCCAATGCCAGCAAGATGGATAAAATACGAAGCACAGTATAAGGTAAGTTGACTTCCTTCATTTTCTGCGAGCCCGCTTATTGATTTTCCGAGAGAACTGTATGGCACGCGTGTGTAATGACTGACTTTAAAAAAAATAATACCATTATGAAGCATCAGTGTTTTGAAGCATATGTGTGTCTGCAGTGTCCGCTTTAAGTCATGGATGACCTGTTCTCTGTATGCAGACTCAAAATACCAAAGATGAATGTTGTTATGCTAAAGGTAATGGAAATGATTGTGAAGAAGTTGGAGAGCCCGCAGAGCACTTTTGTAATGGTTAACGAACTTGGCCAACCAAGCGTCACAAGTAGTGAAAGCATACTTGTCCGATATGGGTTAGGGCACACCCTAATAGTCCTTATCGTGATTAGGTAAGGGAATAAGCAATGCACCCATCATAGTGGCTACACGCTTATTGTATGCAAAGATGTTCCTTAATTTGGAACTTCTTGAAATCTGTTACAATGCAAATCGGTTGTCTAATTCAGTCTTCCTTGGTATGTGTTCCACATGCTGGTGGGCTTTTGTGCGAAAAATTGTGAAACTTAACAATAAAAGGGCTAGCAGTTGTATGTAATTTATTTTTGGATAATTATGGGACAATTTCGGGTTGCTGACACAAATTGTCTATTGTTTCATTAACGTGCTATTGTTTCAAGCCGGGAAACCGCCAAACAGGGCGGAATTATAAGAATTGCTTCAAGACCAGGAACCAGCTGTAGGTACAATTATGCCTTAAGGAAGAATACAGTTTTTCAGGCACTTTTATCGCGACTGTTAAGTATGATGGGCATTAACAGTTTTACGGTGGTGATAGTTGCTTGGTCACCAAACTATCCCATACATGTATGAGGCCACCATGAGTTGGGTTGACCTGTTAGTGGCAAAGAATAATTACATACATTATCTTGTTTACTCATGGATGAAGCAGCGATGAATCTTCCCATACTCTCTTGTAACTTGCCAGCTCTTTTGAAGCGTCTGAGAATTAACCAATTCCTAGATGGAATATGAGTTAAGGAACATTACTGGGTGCAGGTGAGTGCAAAGTTGCAGACCTGGGGCATGCTATCCCTATAGATCTCATCTACAACTTTTATTCCCGTTGTTTTATATCAACGAGAAATTCAAAGAAAACATTGAAGCATACGCGTTTTACCCTCAGTTGCGTTTGGACGATATTGAGCGGGAAGATGTTAAAGAGTGAAACGCATTCGCCTTCCTTGGTCAGATGGTTATGCATGAGTTGGTTCAATGCCCACATATATGTGAGGAATTCCATATTCAAATTTCTCCTATGTAAAGGATACTGTCGGTCAAATTCTGTAGTGCTGCATTTGTTTTATATTATTAGGTAATGATTATGTGATAATATAGACAGTGCCCAAAAGCAAAACCCACAAAGCTATATGAATGCATGTTAGAGTTTATTCACAGTATATCGAGGGAAACCCAGTGTCACTGAAAGCTGGTAGTGTATAGGACCTGCGCTGCAATATGTCATTCTTGTAGATTTGTGACATTTTTGTCTTGGAGACACAGGCATTATGCACTGCCGGTAGACATTATGGAATGGAAAAGAGATAAAATACAAGGCCGTATGAATAATATTGTAAAATATCGAAATCAAACGTAGATATACCCCCAAATTGTCGTTGCATTATTTCCAATAATTATTTCTGAAGGAGTGTCTGGTTAAGGTATATAGCTGCTGTATAATAAGTTATTTTGTCGATTAGATTTTATCGCTGAGGTTGCCACTAGGAAAGCATTCCTGTCAATGTTGTTTTGAGGACTGCTGACTAACACTGTTAATGCTTTATAGAGGATTCTTGCATGATTAACTTAGCTTCACACAATTGCAATGTTCAGTGCTTTCAGGCGCAAGAAAACGAAAGCAACATCACTGCAAGTAAACAGAAAAAGTGCATAAATGTTGCCGGTATCTACTGAAAAGTGACGCTAGGTGCGAACTAGTGCCTGATAATGTACTTTTGATGATCGTCTGAGAAACAGACGCGATTGTATTCACAAAAGTGTTTTGTGAGAGCACCATCATGAGAGGAATGCGGTGGGAATGTTAATGGCTCAAAAGATAACCAAAGTCGGGTGCCAAATCAATAAAGGTTACTGGGAGTCGCTCATGTTCCTTGCGAGGTGACAGTGCTTTCTGACATATTGTCAATATGCCTCTGGTGACAGTGCTGTGTGGCATGATTGTCAATATGTCTCCCGGGACAGTGCTGTATGGCGTGATTGTCAATATGCCTCCTGTGACAGTGCTGTATGGCATGATTGTCAATATGCCTCCCGTGACAGTACCGCATGATTGTCAGTATTCAGCCTGTGACAGTATTGTATGGTATGATTCTCAAAAGTTTCCTGTAACAGTGCTGTATGGCATGCTTGTCGATATGCCTCTTTTAACAGTAGTGTATGACATGGCTGTCGATATGCCTGTTCTGACAGAGTTGTATGGTATGATTGTCATTATTCCGTACAAACGAAGTTACATTGTTAGTGACTTGTATTACGGCAAATTAATTGTCAAATTAGACACCTAGTGTGGAGATATATAGTAATATGATTCTTATTTTCAACACTGGAGAGCAACATCAGGGCCTGCCTTCAGCCTCATCGGTTAGCAAAGTCAGCCTCTTCAGGACACGACATTTTCTTCAGTGTTAAATGATCAAATGGCATTAGTGAATTACATGTTTCCTATGTCATCTCCTGAGGCTTTCTCAACATTGCCACCGGGACCTGTACATTTACAAATGTTTACAGTCCAGAAATGAGGAACATCCGCTGTCACCTATGTCAGATCTTGCCTAACAGGTCAGTTAGTGCAATATTGGCCGTAGTCAGAATTCAGTTACTGCGAGTTATTACTGGTCATGCCTGTACAGAACAGAATACATATGATAGACAGGGCGGTTGATTATAGTCGCCCAGTGTGTGATATTTACGTGTTAAAACGAACAGAATCCATAGTCCACGTGGTTCTGTTCGATGGTCTGGTGTCTAATGTGACCAAGATTCTCAGCCATTGAAACGTGTGTTTTGTATGTGAAGGAACGCTAGGATATCATACCAGTGATAGCCTGCCTAAGGCTCATGTCTCGCATTATATTGAATTCATTAGTGTTCTTGTGGGACCGGCACAGAGGCTAGGCTTCCCCCTTCTTGCCCACAACTGGCTTGCAAAACCGTGATTGGATTTCCCTTCACTTCCGCAGCACTTTTTCTTTGCAACCTTATTATAGATTATGGCAATTGCATAACCAAAGCACACGGACGAACGCGCTTCGATTTGATTCTGTGGCTCCGCCTGCCGCATGGCCAGGCTTGGAGTTTGCTGCTGCAGCAGAGCAGGTCCTGTCCTTGGACATGTGATCGTTGTTTGCACAAGAATCAGCAGAGGCATGAGAACCAGCAGTGGTTTTTGCTGTTCAAATGACGTTATCCCTTGTGGAAGCACGTAGGTGAGAGTATAAACGAGCCACCACCGCCACCACCACCACCACCACCACTCCCCACCACCACCACCACCAATCCTGTCTGCACACAGAAAGGGGAAATAATGTGGTCTAAATATGGCGCTGTGGTGTTACATCCAGTTGGTGGGAAATTAATTCCACCTGACCCATCTTTGAATACATAGTACAATGGTCAAAGTTGCATCTCTGTGAAAGACACTTTGAGGTATAAAAAAACAGACATCATGAAGCAAAAAATTTGACTGCAAGAAATTTATAGATGTGATTCCAGCTTTAGTATCACAACTTTGTTGAGGACAGAACATCTATGTTACATATGTGTTGGTCATTCAGGTTTCATTCTCTAGTATACATGATAGGGTTTTGCAACGGTACAGTGAGGTGTTGGCTTTCCATACTAATTACTGTCACTAAGAACTGCCGATACCGACGGAATTAAAAGAAATTGAAGATGGTGTAATTTCTACATGCAATAGCCAAGTCAACTCGAATATGGTTATAGTATGTATGTGGCGTTATGAATGTGCATATGTAGATGAGCAAGGGTATGGAAAGATTGGAACTTCTGAGTTTCAGTTGAATATACCGCTGAGCTGTACAAATGGAAGTCATGTATACCCAGAGCTGATGGTGTGGCTTAATACCTGGGTCTCAACTCGACCGGTGCTGATCACAATAAAAGTAGTGTTTATATGAAATACAAGAATATGTGATGTCAGATTCAAAGTCCGCATTAAAAACCTCCATTAACTTAAGTATTAACATGACAGTGATTCCACAGAAGATAAAATAGAGCAACTGCAGCGTTTTGGGGTGTGCTTCGGGTGCAATACACTCAAAGCGTGCCAGGGAAAGCTATTGACTCGGGCACCCGCTTGGCACTGAAAGCCTTACCTCCACAACACAGTCAGTTTCCTGGCTTTTGTGCAAGTCATGGAGCCATATGGAAACTTGCATGCAAAGGCATACATTTAATGGACGCAAAAGGCAATGTGAGTCTCTTGTGTGGGACTTCTCGTGTGAAAGCATCCATTGGAACTGATGGAATTTGGTCTCCCAGAGACATTAAATTAACATTCAGCGACCGAGGGCTAGTCGTGACCTGTGTCAAGTTCAAGGTCATGAGAGGGATACATACCAGCATAGTACAATAAAGTACAAGTTTTGTGTTGTTTTTCTTCTTGTGAATTATGCGTAATAGTTTTTAATTACAGTATGAAGTTGTGATCAGTGAGGATGCTTTTCGTTTGTGACCAAAAAAGAAAAAAAAACAACGGAAGCTTCACTGATTACAAGGTGATTTTGACTGGAAGTAAGTGAGGAATAGCCTAACTACTGGGTTACTTGTCAGTGCATGCTGTGTGTAGATAAGGGGTGTATCATTGCCTTTCAAGACTGATTCATGGAGCAGTAAATATTGCGAGAAGGTGAGACGTGAAGATTACACTTAAAGAGTGGTTATTAGCCGGGTCATCTTCAATGCAGTGCAAACGTAGAAGAAAACGCGTAAAGAAAGGTTTTATGTACCAGAGGCATCTGCGAAGAGAGAAGGAATAAAGAGTGTACATTTAAGATTAATTTCTGGGCAAGAGTGTATACAAACTGTACAAATTAGAAGTAAAAGGCATACCCCCAGAGACTGTTTGTATGCTAGTGTGACGTCATTCCATCTTGCATAGGAAGAATGCACATTTGCACCCATCATTATCTGTTGCTGACAGAAAGGGTGAACAGTGCTGTTTTGTGCAATTTCCCATAAATTCTACTGGTGTGCAGCAATTGAATATGCTGTGTGAAAAACATACGAATTGCTGTGCATTGGACGTAGACTCGGATGTATAGCAATAGAAACATACGTCCGCTCCAAAATACTACCCATGAAGCTAGTTATTAGGCATCACTAGCTTGTCGTGCCAAAGTCTACCGAAGGTGTGTGTACCAACACAAAAGATCGCTTTTATTATCACCATAAAAGAATATGAAAAGGTAGAAAAGTATGAGAGAATCATATGATGACTTGAAAGTGGCAACCCCTTGGTGTTGAAACAAGTTGACAGCATTTAACGCCTGGGCATATGACAAATCGTATAATTCCACAGTGGGAAGTACGTGAATTAAGCGACAAGGTACACCAGATAATGACAGCAATAAGGAACGTACAACACAGAGTAACTGCTTACAAGTGGCTGTCTATTATACCAGTGGTTTCCACATAGGTATTAGCCCCAGCATGCTGCGAGCCGTCAGCACTTGAACGCATTGTCCCAACTAAACATTTAATATTTCGGTTTTAAAAGAAAAACGGAGTCATGATTGTAGGACCTCCTGTGGATGTCCACCCTCAACTCTCATTGTAAATATGCTTGTAAATGAGCAGTAACTCTCAAGAAATGTGACTTGTGGCTATTTAAAGTACACTTGCAAAGCTCTTGACCCTGCTTTTATGCAATGGGAGGGATCAGTGGTTTGACTGAACATTTCACGCTCAAATGACAACACTGGAGCGCTTAAAGAATGTTGTCTTCCAATAGAAGTGGCATAAAGTTACTATATTTTACACCCATGAAACCCAGTCTTTTCATGAAGAATCAAAAGACGTCCATTGCCATTATTAGACATGGTCTATAAATCTCCAGGTGGAGAGTTCACTCTTCTGGATGCAGATTTGCTTTTTTCCCAAAAGTGGCTGAGGTCCCCGTTTGTTTGTTCTGTGCCATCGGAGTTCACAGCTGTAGTCACTGGATCACAAATTAATGATAAATCATTGCACAGAGTAGCCCTTTTATGTAACTCTTTACAGTCCGTAGCTCTCATCACTCAAACGCCAATTTATGAATTCTTGCTCAGAGGAGAACTTAGGTGAAAATACGTGGTTCTGCCAAGAAAAGAGAAACCGACATATTAGCGAGTGTTGTCTCGTTGTCAGACCAATGCAAAATACGAGGCTACCTGATGTGATCAGGTGGCGTATTTGCCTACACGTGCAATACACTTTGGATTGGAAGGTGTCCGATGTCTGAAAGTACTTTGGGATAAATTTAACCGCCTTGGGAACAATATAAGAGCAAGTTGACTTTAAATTGCCTTACTAAATGAAGGTTTGAAATTTAGAGTAGACGCGCTGGCCACAGGAAATCATTGAAAGCATTGCTTGTTTTTCATGCTTGGCATTTGTGGTAAATGAATCGGGACAAATGTAGAATCCTTCTGATTCTGTGTCACCCCAAAACAATGGTTGTTCAGCTTGGTAATAATTGAGTATCACTGGCTGACTACTTTTGAGATAATGGTGATGCCAAGATTGTCTTATCGGCGTAGTTGCATGTAAGAACTAGAGCGGACACCTCCCAGTATGCCTGGTTTATGTGGCCATCATGCTTTTGTAATAATTTACGCAGGCATCAGGGCAAAGGTTCAATATAAATCATGTAATTACAGACGTAAGGTCAATTCTGCGTGTCTGATAGACGATGAGTTGTCTTTTTGTGTAGGTTACAAGTTTATCTCGCGCTGCACAACTCGGACTAAAGGGATTTCTTTAATTCCACACAATTACCCATTTGAGTCCACCAAACCTCAAACTAAGCCCCGGGCCACGTTACGAGATCTTGCCAAATATTCTTCCACAACAGAAAACATTATCAATTTGGCATGCATTAAAGACTTATATCCTTTCCTGCCTTCTGTCAGATGGGGGGGGGGGGGGGTATAATTCAATGTATGCATGTGTCCTAAACAATCAAAGACCTGTAAATTTCATTTCGGTAACGATATTGTCATTCTATCAGTGAGCTACCTGGTGTTTACTATGCAGGATGGTGGACATCAATGAAAGATAAATGAGACAGGCCGCCTTTGAACATGGTGGCTGCAGGTGAGTCGAGGCAATTCGCGAATCTCTAAAGTAAAGGATCAGCGAAAAAAGAAGTTAGTGTCTCTATGGTTGAGATATTCCATGTCCGTCTCTGTGTACGTGAGAAGAGAATGATGAGACCTGTCGCCTGCATGCTCTTTCAGCTGATGTGCTGGTATTTATGCATCACTGTGTTTCGCAACTTGTCCAGTCCAATTAGCTTGTGCAGGAACATGTAACAGAATACTTGCCGGATGTGTGAAACACCTTTATATTCAACCGGACATAAAGATATGTGCATTCTTGCATACGTAACATCTGCTCATGATCTTGGTCTCGTATGAGCTTGTTTCCTTCGACTGTATGAACAGTGTAGCCTAGTGTGGAATGGCTTGCTGGCGCGCAGAGATCTATGGTTGGAAGCCAAATACCAGAGTGACCAGAATGAAAAAAATATATGGGACGAGGTTTTTTTTCTCATACAAGCCATGCCCTTTGTCACCTTGTACCCATTGACATGAACTGCACAGCCTCGTCGTCGATGTACTGCCATGCAAAAGTACATACCACGGTGATATGACCTAATATTACTGTCTTGACCGGAAATGGAAGAGTAGAAGAGCGATTATATTGACATATAAATGGTGGCTTTTCCAGCTCCAATATACACCATACTATCATTGAGTAGCAGTCACTTGCAGCTTGAACGTACTTCCATGCATTCCGCCTTACAATGTAATGTATAGATAAAGTGGCGAGTGAAGATTCAAAATTCAGGGGGGGGGGGGGGTTTGTTGTTGATCGAATATAGATACAGCAAAGTAACTGAAAATGTTGTGACTCTACTGAGTTGACAACAGTCGTGGCTTGCATGTAACAAGGGATAACATTGCGAAGGATACCACGGAAAGTTTTTGACCTTGGTTGTGTGGTTGAACTGAATAGACAAGACCATGGGTCCAAACGGTGCGTGGTGTGTCCGTTTATTCACAGTAGGTAACTTTAAAATGCTGGCCTTGTAACAAAGAAATATCGAAAACCGATATATATATATATATATATATATATATATATATATATATATATATATATCAAGCATTTTCTCGCCCACATTTTGATTTGGCATACAAAAAAGGAATAATCAAGCAGAAGGAGCTCCAAATTATTTGCAGGAGTGCCCAGAGAATTTCTCGACAATGTACAACACTGTGCTTGTCTGTCAACTACATGTTTGCGGTTGCGGTACTTAGAAGAGATCAACAGATTGCTATTTATGCTATTGTGTTGAATGGGAAGGCATTTCCTGTTCATTTTGTCGTTGTGTGCAATATGTCACTTTAAATAGTGTTTCAATTTTATTTTTGTAGACGAACCCACTGACCACAAATGTCAGCTAACGGGCGGACTGGAGTTTAACCAATTTCGGGTGAAGTTGGAGATGGCACTTCGACAAAAGAAAGCACAGAACCTGTGGAGATGGAAGAGACCAATCACGACACAGCTGCAAAAGAAAGAGCCAATCACAGAATTGCTACAAATGAGACGCACTCATCATCATGCTACTTCCAAAACAGCGGGGAAGTCCTGACCGTGAAGCTTCGTCTAAAGAATATACCGTAACAACCGGCTGAAGAAAGATCAAGTCAAGACCCTTATCATTTCTTCGTCCAAAACTCTGTCTTGTGTGTGGTGAATAAGCGATGACGTAGAAAAAGGCGAGAAACTGCTTGTACAGATCAGGGATTTTGATTGGTGGACGAATGTTGGTGCCTGCATGTCATTGGTTGCTGAAATGGTTAGCTTTGGTTTGATTGACGACATGAATGTAACATTGGTGTGTGTGGTTTACTGATTGGAGGGTGTTGACTTTTTTTAATCACCAGTGTTCATGTATGGACATGCATATATATAAATATATATATGTGTGTATATATATATATATATATATATATATATATATATATATATATATATATATATATATGTGTGTGTGTGTGTGTGTGTGTGTATATATATATATATATATATACATATATATATTTATATATACCCATCATTCTGCAGTGTCCATTAGTCTTGCACGACTTCGCTTCATGCAGGTCTTATAATTAGTATTGGAGGTGTCATTTTTATAAGGACAGAAACCAAGATTGCATGATTCTTTGTGTAAAAAAAAAACAAAAACAAAAACAACTGAAAGATTCGATCCACCATTCTTCCTAACCTGTAAGATGTTTTAGCCTCTTTACCTCATACGTTAAAGTGTGCAATTATTCGTTATGACATTAAAGGAGAGCAAGGTTTTTACACGTATTGGTTAGATACGTAGCAGAGGACTGAATACTATGGCTGGTCTGTAAGTAAAATCCTCACCATGTTAACCAACCTTTGCTGCGATTGTCTATTTCTATATTATAATTTGCATGCCATGGGATATCATAGGTCACAAAGGATTTCTTAAATGGATGGTATTCTGCGAATGAGTTAATTTCCAATCGAAGTGACACAATTTTATCCATAGCCTCTGGACCTATCCTCGAGCCAGATTATTTCGCACGTGATCAAACAAAAAAGAAGAAAGCATTTACCACGTTTCCTTATCACTTTTTCGCCGAGTCTGATATAAAGCTACTGGACGGAGAACTGATAAGGGCTTGTGGGAAATCGAGTCGACGATAGAGCTGGGAAGAATTATTCCGGCTACCCTTTAACACCGGTGCATATCTCTCCAAGTGCCACATGTCTGGGACACTTTTTCACAAAAGCACTTTTTTGCTTTGAAATATAACGTCACGCTTTCTCACCTTCCAAAAGGCTGCATCACTTAGCACTTTCCCGGATGCTGCTTTAGTTATTGTACTTGCCTCAGAGAAAGTTTTGTCGTTTTGTTTCTTTTACATTCGTGCCAGTACAGAATTATCCACATGCATATGTATATAATTTGTTTTATTGGCTGACTGAAATGTAACTTAATGTTGCCAAGTGTGCCTGGTATTTATATCGCGTTGCTTCATTAGTGCTAAACCTTTTGCAAATTGCAGCTCTTTTCGTGCGAGGTTTCCTATGGCCGCCTATGAATATGATAATATGGAGTCGTTAGAGCACGCATTAGGAACATATTACCTTGTTTCAATTTATGAACGACGGAAAACTTTGTACGATAAGTGTGCCAAATCGATAAATAAATAAATGAACATGCCGAGAATATGCATATCTGCATCCTACAGAGGCTGGCCGAACACAGATATAATAAACTACAACGATCCTCCAATGATGTACCATCTGGCTTGAAAAACCACAATGATGAAGTGACCAGTGCCAAATTGCCCATGATAATTTACCTTCATGTAGTGTCTATTTGCTATTTTGGACCTGCTCGGGGGGGGGGGGGGCTGCCCTGTCATCAACAGACAAATGTGACAAAAAATTCGATTGGTCCTACAACTGTATCTTACTTGTACAAATTCAATTTAAAAAACACGCGGGTATCTTTTTCAAATTGAACAGTGGAACAAAACTAAATATTATTGGCTCGAACTGGGAACGATTGAATATATGTAACAATTAGCTGCCTGGTGACTAATTTTAGAATTCACACTGCCCATGGAATGTACCTAAATAATTCTTATGGGGAGTTGAAAGAGTAAATTTGGAATTTGGTTGAGGTAAACATTTACTGTTTGTTTTATAATTATTCCAGAATATATATGATCCCGATATTAGTATATGATTCACAACTCTTCACTGAAGCGGATATTTGGGTACTTTCAATATCTTCTGCAGAAGAAATGAAGTCTGGACAAAACTGGTTACACTGCCACACACATTCATCTGTAGAGTCACATTCTACTGTAACGTAAATATTTACCGAGACTGCATTACCTAATGGATACACATGTAACTCAAATATTTTCAGGCCACGTGAATTGAGGCGCTTTCTGTCTTCACTTCGAGTTAGGTGGTAGTTGTGAACTTTGCGAAAATCTAGTTCAGCCCAGGTCTCAGATTGAAATTCTACCTGATAGATCCAGCATATTCACTTCATGTACCTTTCAATGGCCACCAGGTGCAATATTGTTGACTGGGAGTAGAGTTCAGGTACAACTGTGAGTAATAATGAAGAAGTGGCCGGAAATGAAAATTCCCATATCCTGAAACTCTTTAGATTATCTTGATTCAAAGGCATCTGTTGTCCCTCTTATAGTGAGCGTCTTTTTGGCTGAAATGACGTGCGTCCAACAATACTTATGGCTATGGTAGTTCGGAAGTGAGTAGCAATGGGCATGGGCAGTGAACTACATGTTAATCCCATTTTATTTTCACAATTTTCAGAGCTACGTTTTCCAATGATATTCCTCTAGATATTTTTCCCAAAGGCTTCTCATGTTGGGCAAACAACAGTATCGTCTGTGCACGCTAAACCCTTCCTTGAGCAAATGGTACTGTGCCAACAAGAGATTAAACAGACCTAATCTCATAGAATTTTATTTCAACCAAGAAAAAATATTTCATAAAGCCAAGGAAATGCCTGTTTCTATAATACATTCATACTGCTTTTTTATGCCTCTTGTCCGATTCGAGAGGACAATTTCAACGAGTTATTCCTCAAGTGTACGCTCGTTGGGGTCAAGTAGGAGCAAAAATCATATTGCAGCACTTCATTTTAAAGACCCATGTGACCAAGTTGCATCAAACTGCGGCCGGAAACGCGGGTCAGGGAATAGGGACAGAGGAGTATTGAAGGACCCGCACCTGACGGGCTTATATTCTCTATATCAATGGAAGCCGGAAACCGGATCGTTTTCTCATAAGCTCCCCCGGAGGTCCGTCACGCCATGGATTGTTGACTTCAAAATAAACAGGCCTATTTCTTTTACATGTAGCCACTGCTTAACCGTCTTTGCTTTTAGAAAGGCTGCTTCAAGTGGCTTTTATATGGTACATGTGCTTCATTCTGGCATTGACTGTATTTGGATTTGCAATGTTGATTCTTCTGCGCCATATCAAAATGATAAAGGCAAACACATGTGGATAGTACATCCGGTCTCTTTCATGTGTAGGTTAACTCCTTTCCATGCACACCGGTCGACAGCAGTCAGTAGTTTCAAGTGTCTTCTCATCATATATATATATTTTTTTCTAAATCTTGCACTTTTTCAAAGCAATTGAACTTTCCAAAGGCGAACTGCAAGTCCAGTATGTCCCACGTTAAAAACTTCTATCGGCGCACTGGCTGCTGTAGCGTGCTTTTTCTTCAGTCGCAATTTTCTCCAAATCAAATTGCCAAAAATGGTCTACACTTATAATGTACTTTGCTTACAATGTTTACCCTTAAATTTCTCGTCATTGGAAAGCAGTTTGAATGAATGAATGAAATTTGTAGATAAAACCTATCAAAAAAACTGTTGATTCGGCCTTATCCCAAAAGGAAAGGGTTAAAACACGACCACATAAGAGTTAACCTTTTCGTTCAGCATATAAAATCTTCAGGAGTCTCTGATACTGTTGCCTTTTTGCTTGACAATAAATAGAAACTTGTGAAAATTTTGTCGATGTGACTTTGATAAAAGTCTACTACATTAAACACAGACTCTGTCATTGTTCTTGTCAGATAACATCAGGAGAAAAGTACCTCATTTTGGGCAGGTCAGAGGAAACCTAAAGCCGTAATCAGCAGTGCCTGCAGGTATAGCATTGGTCCCATTGACTAGTTGGACGGCCTCAGACAAACCAAGCGATTCATACATATACGCTGGCTCTCCTGTTCTTTATGCATTGCTGTTGCTCCTTTTATTGCCTCCATTTTGCCGAGGGAATAAACTGACTAAAAGCAAATTAAGTCTGTAGGTCTGTATAGGCAGCTAGGGGCGGAAATATAAAATTGATCAGAATTTGTTTTGATTTACTGATCGGAAATGTTCGCATTGCGATGCAGTTAGATGTTATCACCGTCAATAGTTAGCTGACATGGAAAGTAAGGATCCACAGAGTTGATGTTACTTTGTTTTTATGCATGTTGAAATGGCTGATGTAGCTACATTTAGATACGTTTTCCAGCTACTGAACCAATCAATGAAGTCAAAAGTACTTGAAAGCAATTGAGGAAAAGATCATTTTTTTGCTGGCCAGCCACTTAGAACACTGCTCCATTATAGAGCACGTAGCCTATGGGTCGGATATAGCACTATGTCACTCAACAGGTGAAGCGTCGGGCCGCAAGAGACACGTGTTTAACTCATTCAATTAAGGTACTTTATTTTTCGCTTAACTTACCTCCAAGAAGATGCACATTTCACATTCATGTCTCCATAAATGGAGGCGTCATTCCAGTGACATAACTAGGTCTACAATCTGTGCAACTTTGCATTTCTTGGCAAAGTGATGCTGCAGCTACCCTTGCAGATGTAGCACGACTTGACAGACCATGCACAGATCACTGACCCATTTCGTTACTACCACGGCATCGGATAAGATAAGGCTACAGATTTCACATTTTCCTGTGCTCTTGTTTACTTATTTTTTTTTCAGGTAAGCCAAAACCTGGCCAAGTTGACTGTGCATTAGAAGAAGGTGGAGCATTTGAAGCAGCTGAAGTGTATATACTATTACTTGACCCTGGTCGTGCACAGTGCACCGCTAGTATGTACCAATGTTCACGCACTTCCTGTGCTCAAAAGCTCGCTGGGTTCAGCGTCAAATCAACACATTTGAGATCAGTCGTTGAACTCATCACATTTACGATATGTGCTTTGCTGATAATGGCAAGTAATTCTGTTTTTGTAATGTCATCGAATTACATAGGATCATTTTATATATATATATATATATATATATATATATATATTTAATAGTCTGTTCATAGTTTATTTTCCAGCCCGCCGAATAAAGACCTTTTAACGTTTGCATGTACTTTTATTAATGTTACATCGAATTCCATCTGTGTCAGTTTCATGACCCTTGGATGTCCAGGGATATTACCTAAAACATTTTCTCTGAGCAGCTGCCGAACTGGAATTTATTTTACATGTTAGCTGGTCGGAAAATAGTATTTTACGCCCCCAGGATGCCTTGCATATGCGAATAAGACTCGACGAGGTCATTTTGTCCGGAGATACTAATCAACACTTGAGATAAGTGAAACGCCGGACTGTCACGTGACAGGACAAATATATCTGCAACGATACCGCACATGACAAAGCAAGGAAATGTTGGATGCAGTCTTGTAATAGGATTAGTGCATTAACAATAAAAGTCATTGGATGTACAAAGTAAAAAATACCATTTGATGCGAGACATTATATGATGATGCAGTTGCCAGGACTGTTTTATGTTTCCATGGATTCTGCATGCAATTGAGACACTGGGGAAGTACACGAAGGACACCGCACGTGGATGATTACACATGCGGTGCACGTTGTGGTGAAAGATCTGGGAGCATTATTGGAAATTCACCGTGGATTTCATTACATCTCCAAGACAGTTGCAAGTGAAATGATACACAGAATGCTCAGTGTTTAACGTAATACCGAAACTTATCATCATAACTGACACAACATCAGACTGCCAAGTTACGATCATCGACATGTAAAACATATTTGGATATATTGGTGCTGTTGATGAACATACAAATGTTCACATATTTTGTAAAAAAAAAAAAAAAAAAAAAAAAAAAATGTGGGGGAGAAAATTTCTCAAGTTGCCTATTTATTTAAATTGCAGTTAGTTTGTAGCGTATCTGGTTGAAGCTTACGATAGAATTAAAGTAAGTCATGAAAGAAATTATTTCAAAAATGAAGGGTTTTAACTGAATGCAAGTTATAATCAATTGAAATTCTTTGTCAGTAAGTGTCTTAAGAAGTAGAAAAACCATCGTAGCCAAATATACATTCAATAGTGACGCCAGACGACGAACCCGATTCACGAAAAAAAAAAACATTGTTTTGGTCGCTGAAAATGGATGGTAGGATCTTAGAATTTAATGAGGAACGCTTCATGGTGGAGTGATGTTTAGTAACTGACACCAGGACAAATCCCTTTTTTTTTTTTCTTTTTAAAAAGTAAGAGTGCGTTATTGGATCTGGTTCTGCTTGCCTGATAGTCATACACTTCTCCCTAATTTTTGTATTGTAATGTCTTGTATGGAATTATTAGTCTCAATATAGACAGCCAATCCCGAGTTCCTCAACATTTCAGCTTCATGTCACTACAACAGTTAACCTTAGCTCATCTCAGGGATTGAATCTCATGATTATACTTAATCTTTGCAAATGCATTTTGGTGGAAACGAGGTGTTTTGTAGATTGATATAAATTTTAGAAAAAAATACGCTCGCAAACTAACCCTCCCCCCCCCCCTTGAATCAAGATTGAGTCAACGCGACAGGTAGAGAAATGATCATTCTGATGGGACTTCCCAACAATTTCCGTATACTTTTTTTTTTTTCATTAACGCTGAAATGCACAAAACAATGAAGCAGTTCGTACGGTTTAAGGAGAGGGTTAATTTGTAAAATGCCATGAATCTTCGACCTAATCCCCGGTAAATAAACCGAACTACTCATTATATCTAGTGTATGTGCATTGTCATTTTGACAACAAAAAGAAACCCTGAACAACACCCAAGCTGATTACATGCCATGCCTATATCAACATTAATTTTGAAAAGATGTTTTAAGATGACAGGGATTTTTTGTTGGTCTTTACTGCTTATTTCAAACGATTTTGTTTTTCAGTTGAACGACATTCTTTGATTTTCTAGCTAACATTGAAGTTTGGTAATTGTGATTATATCCATTTTAAGAGAGTGGTTCATTGGTGTTCGCCGTAGGTGTTGCATATGTACTTTGTTAGTGTTTATTCATCAATGCTCGTAAACGGTCGAGCCCCTAGGCTACAGGTGCACTTCATGTTTCTGATTATGTGGCGTCTTTATCTAAATATTACGTGTTACTTGTACACATATGTATGCAAATAAATGTAGTCATATATAACCGTGTTCTACTTTCATATTTTATTTCTTTATGAATAGTTGACGCTTAAATGGTGAATGATGCCTGTTCGTGATGAAATTGGATAACCACAGTAATTCACCAACAGAACATAATCAATCGAAATGGACCTACTTTGCTCGGACGATCACATTGAAGTAATGTGAACTTGGAGGTCACAGATCGTAATCAACTCCTACTGCTGACTGAACTCTTGAAATACCACTGTTTGCACAATATTGAGATATTTCGACACACAAGAAAATTCGCTTTCCTCATTACATATTTTTAACACCTGGACAAGTTTAGCGGCATTATAAGAAGTTAGAACTGCTGGAATCATACAAAGGTTTCTTTTACATGAGATACCATATGTTCTATACTAAACATAGCATGAGGACACGAACTTTGTCTCTTGCCTTTAACAAATAAAAGAATTGCGCTTTTGTACACAAGGATTCTGAAACATTTCAAAAGTTTAAGGCACAGTTAGGTTAACTCTGTAAAATCAACCATTTTGATACAATTATACAAAATCTTAAACAAAACCTATGAATACAAAGTGGACCAGTTATGACCATATCGATCACCTTATTCAGTTATGCTAGAATAGACTTGCGACCAATGTTCATTTCCATTTCTGCCGTAGCTTCATCGGGAGAACGCATCCAGACTATGGCAGAACAATATTAATTTTGCTCAAGGCCACAATGCAAGACGAAGAAGCAAAATTCTCATCTTGGACATAAGTGTAGCGTGAATTTTGCTAAGTCCTACAGAAACTTATATCAGTAATAGAAACCAACACACGATCTTATCGAATGAGGGCTATAAGCCCTAAGATTTTATCTCCAGTATAAAGTTGCTTCATTTACACTGCCACCGGACACATGTACCAGAAGATTGACAGTAAACTACAATTATAAATACCTTAGCCGACTTCGTGTCAGAAATTGACCGCATAGTTTGCAAACGTTTTTCCGAAGTAAAATCGTGTTAAGATTTGTGAAGTGCTTGGAATTGATCAACGATAAAATGCTTGGATTGCAATCTTCTTTTGGCAACCTAAAAACATCATCTTCGTGTAGTTAGGGACGTACATGTCTCAATCTACCTCCCTGGTATAACTGATCCTTATACATACGAAAATCAAACATACAGCCGAAAATCCTGTGCATTATCGTACAAGATGTGCGGTTGAAATACAGGTTGATGCACGGTATTCTGTACAAAAATTCCCGGTGCAACTCGAGTCAGAACTCCAACGTTGCTACGTTGAAATAATAGGAAACGGTCCAACATGCTGTCTGTGTATTAGTTTGAACATTGCTGGCAAGCACCAAGGCTAGGAGAGCGTTCTTGTGTTAGAATGGATATGGAATCATGACGCGGGGAGTGGCTTGGTTTCAATATATTTTGTTTCAAAAGCAATCATGGAACGGATGAGGCCAATGTTAACTGTCACTGAGTGGTTGGTTATTCATTCTGACACAAAAGCCAACAATAACGAGTGCTGTCTCGTTAATTCTTCCAATGTCAACTTCGACAAAAGTCGAACTACTCAAGACGAAATGCTATCAATAAAAACAAGGATGCTAGATTTGTGTTCCTTATGAAAATACCTTTTATTAAAGTTTACCACTATGTCTCTGGTTCCAGAGAATATAATAATCCTACTCAACAGCTTTCCTCGACGTGCTTTGCGCGCCCAAAGCTCGCCGAAGAAATCTGTTGACTCAGTCCAAAACCTGGCACTGAAAGAGTTCAACCATGTTCTGTGTGCATGGTTTAGGGAGAGAAATATTCGTTCGCACTTTGAAATTTATGTTGTTCAACAATCTTACAAACCGCATTGAACTGTCTCTAACCTACGATGCACTCCTTGCGTAATGGTTTCCGCTTGCCTGCACCGCCGGTTATGCCAACAGGAAGTGAAGGGCCATTCAGTTATAACGGACCTAATGGTGTAGTTGGTACGACGTGTTGTTCAGACCACGCAACTTGTTCATCACCACCCAGGACTCCTCTGTGTGTGTGTGTGTGTGTGTGTGTGTGTGTGTGTGTGTGTGTGTGTGTGTGTGTGTGTGTGTGTGTGTGTGTGTGTGTGTGTGTGTGTGTGTGTGTGTGTGTGTGTGTGTGTGTGTCTGTGTCTGTTAAAAAACGATAACACCTCAAATATCTTAGTCCAGCTACCGGAATCAGTCCCAATAACAAAACAAAGAAGCGGTGGTTTAAATGAAATCAACCAAGAAGAAACCATTGTAACGACAATAGACGCATGGTTTATATGAGAACTAAAGCACCAGATCACGTGCGTGCATGTCTTGAAAGCAACATAATGAGAGTCGTGCAAAGATGAGGCAATGTAAAAGGCAGGTCGCACATTGTAGGCGTTGCTAGCCGTACGAACAAAAGTTGGCCAAATGAAGAATTAAGATAGGTTTGGAGCACACAGATGGTAATGACAGGCGTTTACATGTTTACAACGTAAATACTGCCCTAATATACAACAATTCGTATGACCGACTAAAATGAAAACTGTGACATGCTTATATTATAAATTTATAATTGCCTACAATACCCATATTACCATGGAAACCGCACTAAAAAAAATCGACCACATTGGAAATGGAATAGCAAGATCCTCACCAGGTGCATGTGTGCAGAAAGTGTTCTCATAACCACAAACAATAAGCAAATGTGAGCAACTTTTTGTCAAAAAGACAAACAGACGCTCTTTTCATGGTTGTCAAGGGTCAAAATCAAGTACTTTTTTCCTTCGGGTCTGCGTACCCAAGTTCAAATCAGTAAAAAAATATGTTATTTTCTTTTTATCATTTTTAATATGTTTATACATGAAAGCAAAAGATAGAATTAGTTCACCGATACAATGAATAGTTACTACGTAATAAAATGAACTTCAAGCAGTAAAGAGCGAATGAGAAAAACTTCTATGATGAATCCAATACCGAAATAAAAAGCCACAGAGGACACAAGACAATCAAAACTACAGCAAATAATGCTGACAACTTACAAATGAATTTAAGAAGGCAGCCTTTTTTCGTCTTTTCAATCCTGCAAAAATTGTAAATCCCTGCAAAAAATTGGAGGGCTTTTCAAAACACTGATAACAAACGATCACTTAAATGACTTTTCTTCCCAGGAAAAGGTATATGAATGTTTGTTTCTGCTGTACGTCTCGTGGTATAACAGTCGATTTAATTTTAAAAGTTCACTTGATCACACAGATAGTCTTGGGCTGATGAAATAATACCTAGGTAACAGAAAGAACTTAAAATAGTTGAGGCCGAGCTAGGAAACTTCTAATGAATCCAATATGCAACAACTAAAGAAGGTTTGCTTCACAGCAGTGTGGGTGCTTGCAAAATTTGACTGATAAAAATGCCTTGAAAAGTGTTTATTGCTGTGATTCTGAAGCAGAGCAACACACCTATCTGTAGTATGCCGGAATTGCACATTAATCTGTTTTGATCGTACAGAGGCAAAGTTTGTGCGCAAATGTAGCAATATGAGTTCATTATTCGTTTGTGGTTGAAGGCACCTGCAGGTCATAGTATATGACTTGAAGCAGGAACAATGCATGATCATATTTGGGGTATTGGCCAAATTTATTTAAATTAAATCATCCGATTTGCAAATATTAAAACGGTACAACTTTGAGTCATGGTTCATTAAATACACTTATAACACAAACATATATATTGACATTGGAATGGTACCTGTATCTATAAAAGGTATAAAGGTATTCAAAATTTTAATATATAAATTGGACTAATGTGCATAATCAAAATGCTGCAACTTAGGTCTGTAATTCATTGCATGCAGCTGCACCATAAACCTGTTATATACTATATATATATACTATATATATATATCTATATCTATATATTTATGTATATATATATAGTTCAATGTTGAAATAACACCTCCATCTGTATTTATTTCGGAGATATTCAAAATGTGTGGGTTTTTTGTTTTTTTTGGTTTTTTTTTAGTGTTTGCATAAATGTAAATGCTGCAACTTTGGTTCATGACTCATTGGATGTACCTATAGAGCAAGCCTATAATTCAAAGTGTAAATGGCACCTCTATCTATAATAGTTTCGAAGATATTCAAGATTTAAATTTTATGTGTTTGCCTAATTTGCATAAATTGAAATGCTACGACTTTAGTTCATTGGATGCGCCAATAGCACAAACTCATGGATTTATATTGGAATGGTACCTATATAAGAGCTTTGAAAATATTCAACATTTTAAATTTCCGGGTACCCTTAATAACAATAACTTAAAATTCGAGAACTTATGTTCAGTGTCCATTTCATTGACAAATGTCTCAAACTTACACGTGTAAGTTAAAAACATGTGTCTATCTATTGTACTTTTGAAGAAATAGAGCTTTTAAAATTTTAACTGCCCCTAATTTGCATAATATTAAACATAATGACTATTTCAAACAATGTGCACAAATTTTACTGGTAGGTCAGTCACCATGGCAAGTTTGGTGGTTTCCGGAATAAGTGTCCGAGAAAAACTCCGGACAAATTTGATCGCAAAGAAGAAAGAAAGAATTCTTGGAAAAACAAACTGCCTGGGTTTGCAACAAGACATAAATATAAAGCCAGAAAATGGATAAAATTAATGTTAACTAGAACATATTTGCTTTACACTCGCAGCCAATCTGTCTGGGTGCCTTCAAAATGAGAACAGTTTGCAATGCTACACTTTGCCATTGTTCAACATAATCAGAATTGTGTGTATTAGCCTAATTTGCAGAAATTAAAATGCGGCAACTTTGGTTCTTGGTTCGTCGGATATGGCCATGTCACAAACTTATAAACTGAAGTTGGAAGTACACCAGTGGTGTTCATTCTGATGGTGGCGTTTTATAGTTGTATCTTGTCTCCACTTCTATTTCTATTTTCCTTGCGAAAGCGATTCGTATTGGGCTGGGCCCTTTTTTCAATTTTTTTTTCTACAAATAAATACGTTTCAATCAAATTATAACTCAACTTTTATCCCGCGGGACATATAGTCGTTACTAGTGTATTGACTTAGCGGGAAAAGTCGGGTCCCGGGACCCGCATTTAAGCTATGTTGAATACCCGGGACCCATAACAGGTACCCGCGGCCAAAAACCCTTAATTAAATGAAACACGGAAACATATTTCAACTGCTTTTATTCAGGTACAGTATAAGAATTCCACCATTCAACATTGCCCATCCCTCAGGGAAAAAAGAAAGAAGAAAAAAATGAAGAACATTACATATACGTATTCTATATATAACAATACTCATTTACCTTATCCTAAGAAGGTATTTTAAGTGATTGTGTACAGTGGTGCTTTTGTTTTTTAAAGCCTTTCAAATTTGTAAAAGAATGCGAATTTCGTCGTTTTGAAAAGACAATATGCCCTCTTTAAGAGAATTATGTCTGGATATTTTGTTTTTCCAAGAATTGTTCGTTCTTTCTTTCTTTCTTTCTTTCTTTCTTTCTTTCTTTCTTTCTTTCTTTCTTTCTTTCTTTCTTTCTTTCTTACTTTCTTTCTTTCTCTCTCTTTCTTTCATTCATTTTTTCTTTTTCCTTTCTTTCTTTCATACTTTCTTTCTTATTTAAGACCAAATTTGTCAAGAGTTTTTCTCGGACACTATTATTCCGAAAACCACCAAACTTTCCATGGTGATTGACCTGCCAGTGAAAATGTGGAATGTTCATGATGTTTAAAATTATGAAAAATTAGGGTAATTAAAATTTTAAAAGCTCCATATCTTCCAAACTTTTGCATAGATACACCTGCCAATATAATGGACAGTAAATAAAAGTTGTACAATTTTAAATTATGCTAATTAGGGGCATTGAAACATTTTAAATTGAATATCTCCAAAGCTATCATATAGAGAGATGCCATTCCAATTTCAATGTTGTAGGTTTGTGGCAAAGCCACATCCAAACAACCAGGAACCAAAGTTGTAGGATTTTAATTTATACAAATTAGGTGAACGCAAAACATTTAAATCTTATAAAACGTCAAAACTATTATAGAAAGAGGTGTTATTTGGTTTAAATGTATTTATTTTTAGAAAAGTGATTGGGAAAGAGGGTGTAGCCCTACATGAATACCTCATGCAAGGAAAAGAGAAATAGAAGTGGAGACAAGGTACAACAATAAAACGCCACTATCAGAATGAACACCAATGCATTTAGACAGAACGGCAATGTCATAAAATAAGGACTGTAGACAGGACAAGACGTCACAGACAGGGAAAGATAATGGAGTATGCCATCATAAACAGGCACTACTTCACCACTTATAATCACGACTATTTGTAAAAATCATGTAACAGCTCCAGGCCTGCCTGTGGATTTGATGTACTATTGTACGGGGTAAAAAATGTTTTCGTCTTCTTTAAAAGTACAATTTTAGAGCCAAATTATAAAGTTTGCACCGTTAATGGAGCAAATGGAATTACGCTATTTTCAACCTATCACGTTCTACCATCAAATTTCCACATTCGAAAAAGTAATGAAAAACATCCTCATTTGCAGCACCAAAGAAACACCTAGGTGAGTCAGCGAGACAATTTTAAAATAAATTTGCTTTGAGCTTACTACACTTCATTACTGAAGGCGTATATAAAACCCCTACTTTTCTAGACCCAATGTAAAATAGTGGAATAACTTGTGGCTTATTTTGATTTAATTTAATTTTGAATTGGTCTAGAAACTCGGCATCAGGAGTGGCAGGTGGCAAATTGTTCCAGAGACGAAGAGTTAACGGCAAAAAAAGATGCATTGAATGAATTAGGTCGTGCCCGAATTAAGGACAAATTGTATTCAAAAATCTCATTAAAATTAGACAGTGTCATTACCATATCCAAACCGTAGTCCTAACAAAACAAATCCAAGTCAATTCCGACCAAAGGCAATGTTCCTTGGTATGTATAGCTGAAAAATATAAATTTATAGTTCGTATTTACCCAAAAGAGACCAAAACGTAAGTGCAAAGGTCCATAGGGGGAAAAAACTTTATCTAGTTTTCACATGACAGAATGCAAAAAGTTTTGTTTGAAATTATAGGCCTATTTCAGTAAATTGGCTTGAACATTTGCATCATTCATGCATATACGGGACCATACAATTTATGAAAAGGGACCAAAATTTGCAGCACATCAGAGAATTTGTAAGTGGAGGTTCTTAACTTGTTGAAAATGTCAATAAAATTCAGTATTTAAAAAGGTACTACTTGCAACCAGAAAAGTATGTGTGTCAACACACACTTTTCTGTTTTTCCTCGAGTTCTTTCTTTCTTTCTTCTTTCTTCTTTACCAGCAAATTTGTCCGACACTTTTCTCGGACACTATTATACATAGAAACTCCAAACTTGGCATGATTGTACCTCCGTACAAGAAGTCTGACCGTTTTATACAGAGGAATGAAGATGTTTAAAATTAGGGGCATTTGCAATTTTAAATCTTGAATATCTTCAAAAGTATAACAGATAGAGATGTCATTCCAACTTCTACTAGGGGTTATTGACCATTGCACATCTAATGAATTCAAGACAAAAGTTGTAGCAATTTGAATTATGCTAATTAGCAGCATTTGAAATTTTAAAACTTGAATATCTTCAAAACTATTTAAAGATAGAGATGTCATTTTAAGTTCTACTAGGGGGGTTATTGACCATTGCCCATGCAAGAATCTAAAGCAAAAGTTGCAGCCATATAAATTATGCTAATTAGCAGCATTTGAAATTTTAAAACTTGAATATCTTTAAAACTATTTTAGATAGAGATGTCATTTCAACTTCTACTAGGGGGTTGTTGACCATTAGGCATGTAATGAATCTAAAACAAAAGTTGTAGCAATTGAAATTATGCTAATTAGCAGTATTCGAAATTTTCAATGTTGAATATCTTCAAACCTATAATAAAGAGAGATGTCATTTCAACTTCTACTACATGGTTGTTGACCACAGCCCACCTAATGAATTAAGAATAAAAGTTGTAGCAATTTAAATTCTGCTAAATAGCACCATTAGAAATTTTAAATCTTGAATAACTTCAAAGCTTTAATAGATAGAGATGCCATTCCAACTTCTACTCCTGTGTTATGGAATAGTTGTACATTGTCATACCAATATGCTTTGAAGACACACACCCTGATTTGCTATGCAGCAAATCATCTTTCCTAGTCATTCCTGTTTCGTTGCCCGAAGAAAGTTGGCAGTAAACCTGTCAAATATTGGGGTGCATCACCCTTAGAACTTTGTAAAACATAATTAGTTTACTTTTGCTTCTTCTGTTTGACAATTTTTCGAAACCAGATTCCTGATAAATTAGATCGTGGCTCGTTCCAGCCGTCGCTCGTGTAACGACTCTAGCAGCTGCAAGATTGCTTTTTTCTAGATCCTGGCAGTCACTACTTGAACATCCACCCCACACGACAGACCCGTATTCTGAAGATGGGCGTTTCAAGGAGAAATAAAGGGTTTCCAGAAATTTCTGCTTAAAGGATATTGTAGATATTTCAACATGTTAACCATCTTAATGCCTTTGGTGGTTAACTCATGAATATGACTTGTCCTGCTTAAGTCAGATCGTATCAATAATCCCAAGTGCTTACATTCTGGTTCATTCTGTAAAGACTTGTCCATGAAAACCAAATAAAAAATTGTAAAATTTTACTTTTTGCAAATTAGGTGAATACTCAAAATTTAAATCTTGAATAACTTCAGAACTATTATAGATAGAGGTGCCATTTGAACTTCAATTTATAAGTTTGTAACATAGGTACATTCATTGAACCGTGAACCAAAGTTGTAGAATTTAATTTATCCACATAAGGTGAATTCACAGAATCTAAATCTTGAATGACCCTTGAAACCTATTGTACATAGAGGTACCATTCCCACTTCAGTTTGTAGGTTTGTGATATAACTGCATCTAAAGAACCATGAATCAAAGTTGTAGGCTTATAATACATACAAATTAGGCAAATACACGAAATTAAAATCTTGAATAGCTTCAAAAACAATTATAGATAGCGACGTCATTCAAACTTCAGTTTGTGACATGGCCATATCGTATGAGCCAAGAACCAAAGTTGTAGCATTTTAATTTCTGCAAATTGGGCTCATACACAAAATCTAATCATGTTGAACAATGGCAAAGTGTAGCATTGTAAACTGTTCTCATTTTGAAGGCACCCAGACAGATATGCTGTGAAGCCAATCCCTTTTTCTAGTTCCCATTATTTGCACATGTATCTTTTTTATATGCTTATGCCATGACATCAACTTATCTTCCACATGTACACCTACGTATTTCATATTTTCGACTTGCTTTAGTACCTGTCCATCAAAAAAGACCACCGAAATCTCATCTGTAATTCTTTTCCCAGCAGGTAGCAAGCTACTTGATTTACTAACATCACCAGATAGCTTATTTCATGCATACAAGTATGCCACTTCATTCAATACCAACTGTGATGTATACGTTTCTCCATAGGTATAGAAAATTGAGTCATCAGGAAAAAATTACAGGACCCATTGATAATATATTTCACTATATATATATATATATATATATATATATATATATATATATATATATATATATATATATATATATATATATATATATACATACATACATACATACATATGATGGAAGCGAAATTCGAATCATTTATTAATTTTTACTAATTCTCTGTATTGAAATCATTTAAACATTTTTACTTATTTCTTTATCTCTTTTACTTCTCTGTTTGTCTAGATTGGATACTTATGTCGGTTTTAGGGTAAATGGGAAAGACTGAATAAGCGGCGTTCCTGATATCGGAAGACATGGGATAGAAGACATTCACTCGGTACGCTCCGCCCGTCTTTTTACACAATGTCGTATTACTTAAATATATATGGGAATACTGGTAAAGGAGATCTGGCAGGTTTTGGTCCAAGCGAAATTCGAATCATTATATATATTGAAGTTGTGTAAATATTTTTACTTATTTATTTATTTATTTATTTATTTATTTATTTATTTATTTATTTATTTATTTATTTATTTATTTTATATTTTCTCTAGGTTCCATACTTATGTCGGCTGTAGGGTAAACGGGAAAGACTGAATAAGTGGAGTTCATATCTGAAGACATCGGCTTCCCTCCGTCCGTGTCTGTTGATATGATGAGCTCTCCTGATTAAATCTATACAGATATACTTTTACTAATTAACTAAAGACCTCATGGTTCAGAATTTATCACCAGATAATCGTAGCTGAGTTCAGTCTTACAATAAATAATTTGAATCATATGTGCATCAGAATTTTCTTTATGTGGGTACATAATGGCTATTCCAGGTTTTGTGATAAATTTCCACGGGCTGGGTCAAGTTGTGACTAAGGGAATCTTGTATTTTGAGACATTTGTGACCCTGTTGGGCCAGTACCTGGGCCACTTTTTCGGTTTTCGCGAGATTAGACCAAGCGAATGCGAATGGCCCAAGTCGTGCCCAATAAGGTCCATTTGCGATGTATACAACATTTTTTCTAAAGTGCCTATTTCTGCATACTTATTCACGAAAATATGTTATGAATTGACAGAAGATTCTCCGATGGCGCCTTTTGGGGAGACCGACTTTCCTAAATATGAACCTAAATTCATGGGCCAGAACTACAAACAGGCTTCTTACTCCGCGCCCCTCTGAATGGCATATCATAGTGGTCAAGTTTTGCTACGAAAAATAGTGCCCTACTACAGTTTTACTACGAAAAGTAGTCCCTAGCAAACATGACAGACCACCTCTACCACACAAACCACACCTTTTAAAGCCTCATATGGAGAGGGAGCATTTTTTTATTTTGCTGTGTAACAATGCAAGGGGTTGTGAGACTGAATACGCTATCATATGGATAAAATGCTTTAGCTATGTAACAAAACTAGGTATTGCATCCTTACAACACAGTATCCAGTCGTTCGCTGTGCATGTCAAATTCAAATTGAAAAAAACAAAATGATGGGCCTCACACTTAGCCATAGAAATTATTTTCCTCCTCTAAATAGTAAGTCCAGGCCAAAAAAAATATATACATATATATACATATATATATATAAATTTATATATATATATATATATATATATATATATATATATATATATATATATATATATATATATATATATATATATATATTTATATATATATATTGTGAAACTAGCCCCCCCGCCCCCCTCCCCCCACACACACACAGAAGTATAATGTGAGGTCCAAACTTCGAAATGAATGGCATATTTTTTCGACACCTGTTGTCATGGCTTGGAAAATAATCCATATATTATTTTCATACCTAGATTAGCTTATTGCTAAATCCCTACTTATTCATTATTGTTCTGTCGTACACAGTTATCACAAATATATAATTTGAAGTCTCTGCTAATACACTTTCCTGTTTATTTTCCTCATATGTGTGTTGTAAGCCCAGCTCACTCTTGGGTCTGAATCTTTACTGATGACCTTAAGCATAGACAACTGTAAACCAGGGTCAAAGAGGCAAACATCTAAATGTTTACCAGGCAGGCTGGCTTGTTTCTATTTGAAATTTAGATATAAACATCGTGTTTATTAATTCCAATCGAGCATATATTAATGATATGCCGATGTTACTCAACCACAAAACCAAAATTGGGATAGGCTGTTAGTTTCGAAAATTACAAATTTATAGCCAGTGTTTATATTTGCACCTCAGGGTAACCTTCAATCGTTTTGAAAAGTTAGCCATGATTAAAAAAAATAAAGCATATCTAAGCATAAATTGGAATTTTATTCCGACACATTTAATATTTTCTACCAAGTATCCTTCATTGAAAGGCAGTGTCTTTGAAACTGACAAGTGTCAATCTCATGACATGTAATGTTATTAAAGCAGCAGGAAGTGACGACCATGAATTTGTAAATGGGAAGTTGTGATGTCTGTGAATACAATCACAATATGCCCTCAAGAATGCACAACTTTGTCCTGTCAGCCAGAGTGTTTGCACAAACATTTACAGTTAAGAGGCCTTTCCTTCCACAATTCCTTTTATCCAAATATAGTAATAAGTATTTGTCCCGCGCTTTAACAACATTCCCAATGTTGTTGCCCAAAAAAGCCTCAACCTGTAGTCTGGTTGTTATTATTATTCGTACAAGTACAATTTGAAGCCAGTCAGTCAGTGAACCAATGAGCAAGCGAACGAGGAAACGAATAATGAGTGAGTTAAACCTGTTTGGGGTCAATCTTATTTTGATACTTGTTGAATTGGCCTTGTTATTTCTTTTCTTATTTTCGCACTTGCATGTACACAGCGCCCCTAGCTATCTGTATTGCAGTAAAACCGAATGCTGTAGACACAGAATATTTTAACCACATCTTCAAAATGTCACAATCCAGCATGTCCTCAAGTCAATGCTTTCGTCCTTTAACCTCAGTTAAGACCACAAACGCCAAGTGTCATCTATAACCAGAATTTCAGGTGAATTTTCTCGCCGACAAACCTAATTTGTAAAAAGGATTATAGCGTACCCTGTGATTGCAGCTGTTCAACTACAAGTCTCGAGAATTTGTTCGTGTGACCCAGAAAAAAAGGGGGGGAGACATAAGTGTGGCGGCGTGCAACAAGTTTATCATATTCGAAGCTCGGTTATCAGATATTTATTTTGCGCAGGAGGAAACCACGGTACTGCAACTCATGTGCATAACAACAATCACGTTGAAGCTTTGGAAATGGGAAGTGTCACAATTAATAAGCTTCACACTGGTTGTTTTGGTGTAACTGTTTTCAACAAATTGAACCAATCAAATCTTTTGTGCCAGCTGGGTTCTTGCCAAGCAAGACAGACGCTGTTTTCTCCTCTGCATTGTATTTCAGAGTGGATTAATTTGATTTGTAAAAATCAACCTATGCATTGATATACGATACGCTGAATAACCACAGATATTTGACAAAAGTGCTTTCATGGAATGGCAAGCCGACTTCCAGTGGATTTTGTATGTGCGTTTCTATTGAGTCTGATCCATTCTACCAATATATTCGCTGAGAATATCCTGTCAGACTAAACCAATGCGTGTGCTGAATATAATCCTCAGCGTCAACTGAGCTGATGTGTGAATTTAGTCTGTCCATATATTTGACACAGGACATTTTTGTGCGTCCGTGTGCTTACCTTTGCTGTATCTAGCTATGGCGTTCTTCTGACCATATTTTTCGTGAATAAAAGTCCAGGGAAATATAAATAAAGATTCAATTTTAAAAAGACACAAAGCATTTGCTAACTCAAACCAAGGAGGATAGAGACCTACCCTCCTTGCTCAAACTAACTGAGCCACGCCCATCTAAAGGTAGATTTACATTAGGAAAGAAGATATACGTGACAGCAAATCTGTCTGTGTCTCCTCAAAATTTGAATAAAGTGCAAAACTTTTGTTCACTAGTTATTGTATGTGCCTATAATGTATATAAACTGAAATGGAGTGACATTCCTTCGTATTGTGGTTTTGAAGATGTTCAAACTTCAGTTTTTGTGCATTGTACCTAATATACATACTTAAAGTGCCCTGTTGGCTGGTCAACGGTGTGTGCAGAACACAAACCTATAAATTGAAGTTGGAATTGCAACTCTATCTATAAATATTTTGAACATATTTTACCTTAAATTTTTTAAGTGTCCCTCATTTGCATGAATTCAAATTCTACAGCTTTTGTTCGTGGTTGATTGGATAGGCCAACAACACAAACTTATGGAATGAAGTTGGAATTGCACTTTGACAAATCAAAGTTTTGACCATAGTCAACCTTACACTTTGTCATGTGTCCCTAATTAGCATAAATTTAAATTCTACAACTTCTGTTTGGGCTTCATTGGATGTACCTACAGCCCAAACATGGATTGAAGTTGAAATGGTACTTCTATCCATCATATGATATTGTTTTGAAGATTTTCAACCTTAAATGTTTCAAGTGTCCTTTATTAGCGTAAACTTAAATTTCATAACTTTTATTGTGGTTCATTCGATGCGTTCACAGCAAAAACCTGTGAAATGAAGTTGGACTGGCACTTTCATCAGTAATGTTTTTGAAAATATTCAACCTTACGTTTTTGAAGTGTCCAAAACTATATAAGTGTTGGTAATGTTTCCAATGAATGCACACCACAAAAAAATTACCAATAGAACCAACATTTGCACCTACATGTTGAGTACTTTAGAAGCCAGACGCGACTGAATTTTTCGAATAGCCTTTATTTGCAAAAGTTTCAACTTGCTGATTATTTTGAAAGATGTGGAAAACTTCACCATATACCTATGCTAAATTTGAACTTTCACTATTCCCATGCCAAATTTGAACTTTCCGGTTCTCGCGGTGTCTGCACACAAAATCAAGGGGAAAGAAGGGGAAAAAAGAGAAAAATATTAGGAAAAACAGTACGTGTATGCAAAAACAAGGACAGAATGAGGCAACCGATGTTTTTCAGTCATAAAATACTAGAAAGGGCGAGAGCGCATGAAAATCCTTGACAGGTGCATTGATAGTGAATGTTGAATTCATGAACATGAGATGACAACTTAGGGTGCCCTATATTATATATATGTGTGTGTGTGTGTGTGTGTGTGTGTGTGTGTGTGTGTGTGTGTGTGTGTGTGTGTGTGTGTGTGTGTGTGTGTGTGTGTGTGTGTTTTGAAGTTTTTTTTTTCAATTTTTGTGGTACTTTGGCCACAAAGCGAAATTACTTGTTTCCAGATAAGAGTGTATCTAGGCCTTCAAAATGACACGCCTCTATTTGTAGGCCTATGTTTTAATGTCTCCTTTGTGTTTCTAGGTTTGCGAAATACATAGCTTTCTTATATAATTTTACGGGAGTGTAATTTATAAAAGTGGTATTACGTAGATTTGTGTTACAAGAATTCAGTTCCATTACATAGCCATAGGCAATATCAAGCAGGGCTCAGAATGTTACGTACGCAATTGCTGGAACACTATCTCATCATAAAATAGTTTTTTTATAGTCGTGCTAAGATAAAACTCAACATTTGTATCAAAGGAATGTTCTATTTTCCATTTTAATGCAAACAACGGCATTTTGACTGTATTTTAAATATCGCTCATAGTGATCCCTTCCCAGAGACCAACCAGATCTTTTTTATCTTTGACATACATCATGCAATTATCCAGGTCTCATCAATTGAGCCAAACCTTATTTTTAGCTCAGCTGACTTTTCAGTCAGCTGAGCTTATCTTATTGTCCTCCGTCCGTCGTCCATCAACAATTCACATTTTCGACTTCTCCGAAACCGCCAGCCAGATCCACTTTAATCTTAGTGGGGATATGGCTTGGATGGGTCTCTACCAAGTTTGTTTAAATGGTCACGGTCCAGTGATTATATATATATATATATATATATATATATATATATATATATATATATATATATATATATATATATATATATATATATATATAATTTTTTGTTCATTTTGGGGGGAAATCTTTGTAAAATCTTCTTCTCCGAAACTGCTAGGCCAATTACTTTGAAATTGAACAGAGACACTTCTGGGGACCCCCAGACCTTAATTTATTAAAGAGGTGGCGCCACGATGTTTTTCTATTTTTTATTAATTTTTGTGCGTTTTTGCTATTTTCGACTTCTTCTCCAAAGCAATCTCTCAGATTGTGCTGAAACTTTGTGGATATGTTCTTTGTGGAAGGATCACACAACGTTTTCACCAGGTGGTGTTGCTGTGGATCCCTGATTTTTAACGAATTTTTCAATTCGGGTACTTGTTGGTTAGTGCATACATTCCTATTGTTTATTATGCATGTCAATGGGAATTGCAATGGTTATTCACATTTTCGACCTCATCTCCAGAACCGTTTCGTACATTCACTTCAAACTTGCTGGGGATGTGTCTCGGGTGGGTCTGTACCAAATTTATTCAAATGGTCACGGTCCAGTGATTTTGTGGATTTTTAATGAATTTTTTTTGTTTATTTTGGGGGAAATCTCAAAAGATCTTTTTTTCCGAAACCGCTTGGCCAATTACTTTGAAATTGTATAGGGACACTTCTGGGGACCCCTAGACCTTAATTTGTTCAAGCGGTGACGCTGTGATTGTTTTCTATTTTTATGAATTTTTGTGCGTTTTTGCTATTTTCGACTTCTTCTCCAAAACAATCTCTCAGATTGTGCTGAAACTTGGTGGATATGTTCTTTGTGGAAGGGTCCCACAAGGTTGTTCACCAGGTGGCATTGCTGTGGATCCCTAATTTTTAACAATTTTTTCAATTCGGGTACTTGTTGGTCAATGCATGCATACCTTTTGCTTATTATGTAAGTTTGTGGAAATTGCAATGGTAGTTTACATTTTCAACCTCATCTAAAAACCGTTAGCCAGATTCACTTCAAACTTGCTGGGGATGTGTCTCGGGTGGGTCTCTACCAAATTATTCAAATTGTCACGGTCCAGTGATTTTTGAGTTTTTTAGGAATTTTTCTTGTTGATTTTACATGCCTGTTGATTACCATGCAAGTCAATGGGGATTGCAAAGTCAATGGGGATTGCAAAGTCAATACGGTTTGCAATGCTAATTGCTATTTTTTTACTTTTTCTGCGAAACCATCAGCTAGATTCACTTCAAACTTGGTGGGGGTGTTCCTTGGGTGGGTATCTGCCAAGTTTGTTCCAATGGTCACAGTCCAATGATTTTTGGATTTTTTTATGATTTTTTTGTTTATTTTTTGGCCAAATCTTCAAAAGTTCTTATCCTTGTATATACTCAGCCAATTGCTTTCAAATTGCATAGGGACACTTCTGGGTATGAGGGTGATACATGTACAGTAGGTGAGTGACCTTGACCTCATGTCCAAGGTCACAGGGCGAAGTGCATTAAATTCACTGTGTATATGGTAACTTGAGAACTATTAAGGGTAGGACATTTATATTGCACATGCTAGTTGTCCTTAATAAGAGCCAGACTTAGACAGTAGATGAGTGACCTCGACCTCATTCCCAAGGTCATAGGGCCACTTGCTTAAATTTTACTGTTCACGTGACAAGTTGAGAGCTATTTGAAATTGGACCTTGATGTTGAATATGATGGTTGTCCTGAGTAAAGGCCAGACTTAGATAGTACATGGGTGACCTTAACCTCATTCCCAAGGTCACTGGGACCCAGACACTTACGTGAATTTTACTTTTCACTTTGTAACTTGAGAACTGTGGAAGGTAGGACTTTGATGTTCTACTTGTTGGTGGTCCTGTATTTAGGAAAGATTGAGACTGTACATTAATGACCTTAACCTCATTCTCAAGGTCACAAGGCCACTAACATGGATTTTACTGGTCGCGTGATAACCTGAGAACTATTTGTACTGTGACTTTGATCTTGCAGATGGGGATGGCCCTCTATGAAAGTTAGATTCAAAATGGGTCAGTGACCTTGACCTCATTTCCAAGGTCATAGGCCAACTTAGTCACTTTAGCACAAGACTGTCACAGTCCTCTTGTTTATTAATCTACATGACCCTCCAAATGTATTGAAAATACCCAGTTAACGTCTACAAACTATTTCGCTTAAAGCATCTCGTAAAAGTTTTTCCATCCAAAATGTTTGCTTTTAACATGGACAAAATGTGTGTTCGTTGATATTTTTTCAAGTGAAGGATTCTGTCATTAATTCGTAATATTTTCAAAGACCCACCACTTGTTTGCCTCAATGGAATTATATATATAAACTAGGTGACTCATATCGTCAAACAGTGTTTGATTTTGAATGTCATTTGGATAGCTTTGTCCCTTCATTTATCGGAATAAACCTTGTTCTGGCCCGGAAGTTCTTTTTCCCAGATGACAGCATATGGTTGCAATGGATCTGAGATACTTCTGATGACGCGTGCAAATTTCTAAAATACATTGTATCTTGTACCAGGTCTTTATCGATAAACGTTATCTAGACAAAATATTTGGACTTTTGATTAAGTGCATTTAAATAAGCCATTTTAAACATATGGTTTTAACTCATTCACTCCTCCAAATTTCGATCTTCGATTACCGAATATGTTAATGATAAGCCACGTCATCCACTCTCTTGAACATCATTTATCTATCGATATATTCATTTATTTGTTCATTCGTTTGTTTAATCTTTTATTTATTCATTCACCCAGTGACTCTTTCACTCACTTATTTGACTGTCTATTTTTATCCACATGTATGACTTTCACGCGGAGTCATATCGTGATATATATGTGTTCCCGCAAGAAAAGTGTTTCGACCATAGAGGAAGCATATATGTGCGTGTGATACATGTTTGTCGTTTGCATCAGTTAGCAGCTGCCAAGATGCCTGGCTTCTTTTTATTATGCCAGTATCAATATCATCTGAACAACCAGCATTCGGCCTGAAGGTGTCAAGGCAACTGATGCCATTTACTCTTTCATTCATAACCAGACTAACCTCAGTGCTCTTACGTGTTCTGTTTGTTATCATTATAGTTCTACCTGCAGTGTTTCTTTCAGTACATCTCAGACCACAGAAGATGCCAGTAATATTATTTTCGTGTTGCATGAATTCAGCATTGTTATGAGGCAGTAAACCATAGGAAAATAAATGAAATGCTGAGCGCTTCATCCATTCAGGGGTTTGGTCTCGGATTTTTTTTTCCTGCGGCATTCCCATAGATTTGATATGTTGATGATAGCGTCCCCATATGCAGCCGAAACATCCTATTGTTAGCTCATCTTCCAGCGATGTCCCAGTTTGAAGGCGCGAGCTTATCTTTCCCTGGGTCGATATTCCTGTCAGAAACTGTAAACTTTAAAATAGGATACACATAAGCAAACTTTTTCTAGTCTTTTTCTTTGAGAAAGAAAAATTACGATTCAACACATCTTTTTAAATTTAAAACATCCGCATATTTGTAACTGATCATTTTGCCAAAAAATCGTAATATTTGACAAATACACAGATGATGCATCTTTGCCAACATTTTAAAATTTTTCAACAAAGCATTTTCAAATTGTCAGTCTGGGAATTAATTGTAATGTGTAAATAAATTCCGTATTTCTGTGCAAGAATATGGTTCGGGTTTTTAAAAATGCTAATTCTGCATAATATGATATTTAATTTGTTGATTTTTGCTTGTTTTTCTGCTTTAATATTTGTACAATCGATTGATTGGTAGGTGGGGGTTTTTTGTACTCTTTTGTTTGTTACTGTTGTGGGTGACTTTTTTTGGCCGGGGGGCAGGCCCTTTTTCCCTTTTACTTTTTTTATTTTGGTCAACTTTTTTCTCCTGCACTGTAAATTACCAGTCCTTTTGCTGGTTTATGACCAATTTTGAACCACTCCCACGGCTCCTTACTTCACATCATGAAAGACAATGGAAACATCGATGAGCTAATGAAGACCGGTAATGTAGATTTTACAAATACGAGGTCAGATGTGGGACTATCAATGTATCACATACAGAACGGATATGCATAGGATTTGGCCTACGGATTTTTGGTATTGGTGATATGGAACTGTTGCAGGGCATTTGACGTTTTGATACAAATAGTTATACCAGTACATCACCCAAATCATTCTGCTCACATTTATGTATGTCAATTGCTCAGTTCAACTTCGGTATCCGAGAAAATACACTGTTGTGGCGTGCACAGGTTGGTGTACATGCTGTTCATACTGCAAAGTTGTTTTGGCGTTTCTTTTTATTTTGGATACTTATCTTGTCTTCCTGTTGACAAATAGAAATGTATCAATGCACCTTGTCCCCGTTCCAAGCTCCGACCTTAGCCACGGCCATTTCACTTACGTTATCCCGGATTTGCTTTCTCGCAGGAATCTCAATTTCATTACTGTAACAGTTCATCGATCCATGAAGGAATAAACCTTTATTGGCTGCACTTCAGATACAAAAGATTAGGTATAGTGCCCGCAGAACACAGACTCCATGTGTTTTACACGGGAGCCTCGTTTTGAACAGTACGAAAACATGTGGTGACACATGAATTTAGGCCTTTTATTCTCCAAAATCGAAAAAGAAACAAATTGTTACAGCGTTTAGGCCTGATTTTAACCTTAACTTAAAAAATTAAAAACTACAACATAAAAGTGTCACAACCTGTGTGGTGAGGCAAAAAAAAAACAACAGAAAAATGCCTTTTTACCGCCCTCTGTCCAACACACACACACACACACACACTCCATCAATGTGTGTCCTGCCCGTGGAGCCGACTATTGCTGAAGGGGGACATTTTTCTGCGTCGCATCGGCTTCATGGGACACACATGGTAAGGGAGGCAGGCATTTTTGTCTTTGGAATCAACGCACATTTGTCGACTGATAGTTTCAAAGTTGGCATTCATTGCGTTCGTCTCTCGTATCATTTTACTGTCAACTGTGCTTTATGTGGTTCCTTCCGTTGTTGATAAAAGAAACATTTTCTGTTGTAATCTCTGATCTGTTAGAGGGACTCCATCGGCTAGTGCACGTTCATTGACATTCTGGTATATTCATAGGACTGGTATGATAGGAATGTACAGTCAATAAATGACCTGTGTGGTAGCTCACCTTCATGGAGGTCCCGGTCCATTGACAGGACTAACATGATAGGAACGTATAGTCAATAAAGGACCTGTGTGGTAACATGGCCATAAGTGTAGGAATCACACAAGTGAAGATTGTCTCATTATGCTAATTTGTTTGTATGGAGACTATGCACGTGACCTGTCACATTACACACCAATGTTGGCCGTACAAAAGTGAGCTCCTGATATGTTCCCTGGGGCGGAATCGTAGAAGTGAGTCTGTTTCGAATTTGTTACCTTGTACAGCGTGGGAGCCAGTATTTACAACCTTTGACAAGTTACATCACCGATGTGGAAATAAAATAATGTCTGTTACAACGCAGTTACGCATACTTCTGTGGATGACATACAAGTGACACATTTATGTAAACTCCCATTAGTATAAAACTACACGTGAGTAGCACGAATGTAAATCACTGGGTTTCTGAGCCGCCATCAAAGTGATCCTTAACAAGTGACACTCACTGATGTGGAAGCCAAACCAGTGAGCTGTATTCTTTTACCCGCACATGTGTACAAATACGTGGCCTGGACCGTTCTTCTTTTCTGGAATTACACGCATGCTGGTGCTGGAATAAGGGACCTTTCAGGAGGAATTTTAATCTGGAATTTTTATAATACGATGGAATCTCCCTATTAAGATCACCTAAGGGACTGTAAACGTGGTTTTTATACGGAGTGGTTTTAATGGGGATATAATTTAATTAAGAATGAACAGAAATGGGTGTGTAAACTGGTGGTCTTAATATAGAAATGGTATCTTTATGGACGTGGCCTTTATTGGAGATTATACTGTACTTGCAATGAGCACAAATTTTGTTGATTAGGAGTCAGAGTAAACTGTCATGAGAATATTAGACAATCTCTCTTTTATTATTCAAAAAAGGATGACTCTAGCAGTTTTATTTAAGGTGGTCCACTTACGTTTAATATAATCTATGAATCATTATCGTTCCACAAACGCATACATATTCATTCATTACTTTTGCTTGCGGAACCAGAGGAGGCACGTAGAGTTCACTGATCTTACCAGGTATAGTAAGACAACCTAAGATTCTGACTCCCAGAATCGGCTGTCAATCATGCATCTCGTTAGAGGTCCATTCAAGCAGCAAGGAGGTTTTTATGTCTTCTGAACCGTTGTTTACTTACATTCAACAATTGCTGTTTCTAAAGAGTCGTAAAAAAGTGTAACCGAACGTTATTTAAATCACAGTTCCCTAACACAGAAAACAAACCAAACCGTTAGAAAGTTCATTGGCTGATCCTGGTGCTGCCTGATCAAAACCTCTCGCATAAAGCAGAGCTCCGTTTCACGGTAATTCAACGTGCCTTTAAAGCGGGCAAGGTCTCCATCACAGCACAGCGAGCTCTCGTTCACCGCAGCGGCCCACATCACGCAGCAGCCGTTTACGATGCCTCGCTCCTGTCATCCTTTAATGGAAATCGCTGGCAGCTCGTGTTCACGCGTGGAAAAGACCTCGGTTTCTGAGCATGCGCACTGTCATGAGATATATCTGGTTCCCTGTTTTCTCTGTATTTTACTCCGTTTCCAGTAGGGTTGTCACCAAGGTCGGCGCGGGTACAAAATGACCTGTGTGCAGTATGAATGTTTGGGCTTGTAGTCGTTTCTGTTCTTGCAGTTGTCAAATTGAACCAAATTAGGAATCTCAAGCCTGTACAATGCGGGCTCATAATACTTTGGACAAGCTAGGCCTACTAACTTTGTGATAAAACTCAAGCATCACACGTTAGTGCACAAATATAAATCAGACGGTCATGGAGGAATGAGAACATGGAGGCAGGTCCTCCATAACCATGCATGTTTCTGATGACAAGGGTCAACTCTCGAATTAGCAAAAAAAAAATAATAATAATTATAAAATAAGATAAAATAACCATTTCCAACGTCACGTACCGGAAACCTTGGATAACTGTCGAGTAGTTTTAATAAGTAATTTAAACTCAGGTCTGCCTTTTTGTAGTTGTGGAGTGGGGGCTCAAAAATGAATGTGGGGCACAAACATGTGCAACGTACACATTGTGATCAGTTTTCCGTTGGCTTGCATTGCCCGAAAATAAAGTACCCACCAAACGGCTAGCATGTTTGTATCAATATTGTTTCCTTTAAATTAAACTGATCCAAGTTGGATTTTTTTTAGTTATGTAATACACTTTTTACCCTGGCTGTATTTTACAGTAAGATAAGGGGGCAACATTATGTATTGTCGGGGGGGGGGGGGGGCACTCTATCACTAACTCTTCGAAATATAGGCTCTGCCGTAATGATTATCTTTAACCACTCTTGTAGATCCCAATTATGCCAAAGTCATGTCCTTGTTTTCAATGTTCTCTCTAAAATCCTACATTTTGACAAATATTGCGGATGACATTTACTCCCCCCATCCAAAAACAAAAACAAAACAAAAACAAAACAAAAACAAAAAAACAAACAAACAGACAAAACGCAACAATACCAACGCAAATGTTCATAGTTACTTTATAATACTTTTCTTTGGTATCCAATAAATGCAACTTCCCAAACTACTCATGACAAAATCATGCAGCTCATAAATTCCCATCCCGCCTCCTTGTTTTTCGGTTATCTGCTTTGGTTGGGTCTTATTTTGTTTCTCTAGGCCTACTCCTTGGACAGCTTGCCCACCATAAATTTTGGACAGTGCCCCCCTTTTTGAGATTGCTTGCTGTATCCCTGATTACCATTGTGATGACGTCGGACCCATAGCGTCTACACTTGGACAATCCCAATTATAATTGTTGAGATTGTTGGGGGGGGGGGGGGAGCTGTCCTGGAATTCAAAAAAGAACATAAGAAGCTATCAGTTTAGAATGTATGTAGGCCTATTTTAATCGTCAAATTTCATGGACTGATGTGTTTGTTTTCAAATTTGTGAACCAGGATATCAACCTCGCTTTCGAAACGACGCGTCGTTCACGTGAAATACACTTCTCCCTTTAAGGTCAGGAGAAATAAGCATGATCGAGAGGTCCCTCTTAAGGCAGACAAGGGAGGTCTTGAAAACGAGGTCTGCTTGATGCTGCACCTGGTCATCGCTATGACTGAATGTTACATGGTACTGGGGGGGGGGGGGTCTTGCTGCCCTGGTACCTTGGCTCTCTCCGCATAGAGACAAACATGAGTGAACTGATATACTTTACTATAATACTAAACTAAAATCAAGGGGTACAAGGTGAGTAAAGACCCCCTGACCATTTGTTGGACCTGCTGCATTATGAAATAGGCGACATTTTGTGCATTATTGTGAACATCTTCAGTATCCCACAGGGACAATTAATATTAACACAACCTTGCCCCTTTCAGAGGTAGGCCTAACTTTGACACATGAAATTGTTTGTTACCTCCATTCACAAGAGGGAGGGTTTTCACTCTTTCTGTCGAGCCTTAGGGATCGAAAATCTACTTCTGAGTTATGATGACCCGATGCGTGAGATTAAAGCTTACCAGTGATGTCTTTATGGATGCTTTGCACCAAAGCCACGCCCAACAAAGTAGATTTTACGCTTTTAGAATAAAAGATCTGGTCATGTTATACAGGGGAAACGTTTAACTGACTCCATTTCAATGGCTGGGTGATGAGTCAGAACAGTTTTAGGAGGAACACAATTGTAATAAGATTGATTGGGGGTGTATGGGTCTCGTATCAGACACTCGGGTGTGAATGACACAGGTAACACGGCTCTTTCCTGTTAATTCTTTGCGGGGCCGTGTGATTGATATACCTGACCGGTAAATGAAGGGGATGCACTTGTCAGTTTACGCGTTACGTCATACCTGCGACGGGAATGGTTGGTTGTGTTCACTGCAACAGACGCGAGCTTAATAGAACTTAGAAGGTTTCACTGTATGCTTTGTCTCATGAGACACAACTGTCAACTCATAGCTCTCTAGCAACAGACCTCCCGCAGGTATCTTCACCTGATACAATACAACAGGACTGTGATAAGTCCCATGCTCAGAACTTCTCTTTTTTTCTTTTCAGCAACGTTCATCAATTCAGCTTGGGAACGGCATTGTACCTGGAGATTGTCAAATGGCCCACATCTGGCAAATAGCAATCGAACCAAGCACACACCCAAGGTCTGTCCATGGCAACGCTAGCATGAAAAGCTTTTTTGACTGAAATAAATAATGATATGACCAACAAAAAGACAAACAAGATTTTAAATCAATAGCTGTATCATTTGCAGTCAATAGTAGAGAGAATATTTTACTCTCCCGAACATCAAAGTTAATAAATATGGTTTAAAAAAAATAAAACCAGCGTTAAAGTTAAGGCAAAAACAAACGACCACAAAGCAAAATCTTCATGTCTCGCAGCTGTTTTCAATATACATTGGTCATAGTGAACTTCTATGAATAGGATGAATTCATATTTCATAATATCAGCTGCAGACCTGCTCGGGTCCCCTCAGTTGCTAGGCAACACAACAATGCTTCAGCCATTACCAGGGCACATGTAACAATTATGCAACTTAACCATCCAGAAATAACACTTTTTATACCAAACAGATTAAATTTTCTACATGTACTTGGCGTCTTGTCTGTTTTAAAACTTAGTGAACGATTTTTCTTGAGCTTTTTGTTTTGTGGCGTTGTTACTTTTATCATAGCACCATATTTAGCGATGCTCACTACATGAATCTGCCATCCTTCCTGTCAAGTTCCTTGCTGCAGCCTAGGTGGCAGCACAGGATCTCAGTTAATATGAATACCTCCTTTTGATAAGTACGTCCTGCCAGACCACAGGTGAATAATGATGAATTATCATATTACCCAGTAACTAAATGTGATTAATGATACTATGTTACACGCCAAAGTCAAAACTTTGCCAATACATGAAAATGCACAATGACCAACCCCACACAGATTAAAATTCAGTGCATCAAAATTCAGTCACCAGGGACTCGTGTGAAGCTAAATGTCACATAATTTGCATTCAAATTAAAAAAAATACATAATATTTGCAAGTCAGACATAAATATTTGGACGTTCAAACAGCAAAACGTCTTTGGTCCCATTGTTTCGCCGACCAAAATAAGGTGAGAGTGAATGGCAGGAGTGAGTACTTTGATGAATGAACCTCCTCCGTGGGTGGAGGGACAATGCTCAAATATTGTCATGTCCTACATTTGAAAGTTATGAAAGTGAAACATACCATTAAGCTGCCTTGGCCTTAGGGAGTTCACAAGCGTATTTCGAATCCCAACCTCCATCTAAATATTCTTGCATCATAACAAGGTACTCATATCGGAGTTATGCACCTAATATTTATGTCTGTCTGCAAACACGGACATATTGTTGTTCCAGTAGTTCTTTACTTTTTCTGTTTTTCTTTCTTTTTTATTTTATTTTATTTTACTTTATTATTATTATTATTATTATTATTATTATTATTATTATTATTATTATTGTTGTTGTTGTTGTTGTTGTTGTTGTTGTTATTATTATTATTATTATTATTATTTGTCTTTTTTCTTCGCAGTATGTTATCTTGTGACCACCTAAACATACAAATTTGGCACCACTGTAACTGTACAGGTGAAACTGGGCGGCCCATCTTATGGCTAGATCTAAGACTGGGCATACATTAAATCACTTATCACAGACATACAAGATGGGGAACGTACTTTGTGATGAGCAATTTCTGCTTTATATGTTGTGTCTTGATGCATAGTGTTCAGGGTGCGTGGATAGTGCGGGTCTATTATTTTCGTCATGGAGCCTACTAACGGAGATAGGACTTGAAAGACAAGTACGTGTTTCTAACTGTCCTGATCTAAGTGTACAACCAGACTGCAACTGATGGTTCATTTTACAGGACAGTGCAGCAACTGTTATGTAATGGAAGATGCGCTGATTTATTCTTTAATGGGGTAGTATGGTAAAAGCAGAGGAAAAAGCTTTTGAAAACATTATTTGACTGCGTGACTGATAAGTTTGAATATTTAAAATTGAACAAGACTTATTAACAGAAACATTAATTATGTAACCAAAAGGTTTTTGTTTTGTTTTTGTTTTTTTTTGCAGAGAATTGCACTCAGGGAGTCACTAGCTTTTGTTTATTTTTGTTGACAACATGCCTTATTTTACAGAACAACTTGACTGGTACTTGTTCATGTACAAGCAGTTTGCGGTGTGCAGAGTCCAAGCAAATAGTCCTTCAGCGATTGGCATGTAGATCCTCTCTTCCTCTCGCTCTCCCTCTCCCCCTCCCTCTCCCCCTCCCCTTCCCTTGCCTCTCTCTCTCTCTCTCTCTCTCTCTCTCTCTCTCTCTCTCTCTCTCTCTCTCTCGCTCTCTCTCTCTCTCTCTCTCTCTCTCTCTCTCTCTCTCCATTTTATGTGTACAAAAATCTCAAAACAATGACTGACACACATTAACAGTTTGCCTTAGCAGAGTGTACGTCACAAGCGGTACACTGTAACATGACGTTCACGGATGAACGTCAGCAGATTTGCTGCTAAAGTTGAGCATATAATGTGCATATACATACATCAACAGTCAGACTGGAGTTATCTGTTTTTATATGTACGGAATTCTGAAACTAATGACGAATTGAAGTCCAAGGTTAAGAACCGTACTAAAAAATGTCCCAAACTATATTATATAGGTGAAAGGCGAGTAGCCATTATTCATGCGTGATTACGCATGAAAGGTAGTAAACTTCAAGCAGATCTATTTCACAATGGTATGGATGACTCATCAAAGTGTGCCTCTGGAACAGCATCGAAGATGCTTTCCATTATTTTTATGAATGCCCTAACAACAGAATTTTTGGCTGCTGGTAAAGATAATCATTGCAGTGAGAATCGTACGTACAATAGTAAGCGCCTCCTTGCTCTTCTAGCTATGTTATTCACTAGCTTTTTGGTGGACGGTCATTTGCCAGATGAATTTATATTAATACCTGTGATTAAAAATAACGTTGGCAATATATGAGATGGCAATAACTACGGGCCAATCGCCATTGATTGTGTTATTTCTAAAGTGCATAATTCAATCCTGCTTTCGCGCTGTCATTCTTACTTTATCACTACTGGTTATCAGTTTGGCTTTACGTCCAAGGACGCCACTGAAGTATATATATATATATATATATATATATATATATATATATATATATATATATATATATATATATATATATATATATATATATATATATATATATATATATATATAAGGAAGTTTTACATTTTTATCGTTCTCAAGGTAGCCCTGTTTTTATGCTCCCTTGATGCGTCCCAAGCCTTCGATCGTGTCAGTCACTCGTGTCAGTCACTCTCTACACTGTGGACTGTTCACGTTGCTTCTGGCAAGACAAGTACCTGAGTACATAGTTCGGATATTGGCTGTTTGGTATTCAACCCAAAAGTTATGTGTTAGATGGTGGCTCCTTTTTCTCTGCCACTTTTGCTGTTAGTAATGGTGTACGACATGGAGGTTTTCTCTTTCCTCGTCTTTTCAATTTATATCTGGACAATCTGAGTGAAATCCTGATGGGCAAATAGGTTGTGCTATAGCTGGCACTATGATTAACCCCCTTATATATGCTGACGACATCCTTGATTTAAGTCCTTCAGCCGAAGGGCTGCATGGTTAATTGCAAATGTTGTGATTTTGCACTGGAATATGACAGCTTATTTAGTGAAGCCAAATCCTGTTGTATGGTATTTCAATATCGTTCTTTTAAGCTGTATAAAATTCCGAAAGTATAGCTTAATGATAAAGCCCTAAGCTATGTTAATGTACATAAATATCTTGGTGTATTTCTCTGTACTTCATGTAAAGATGATGAGGATATACAACGCCAGACCAGGGTGTTCTATATCTTTGGAGAAAACATATGTTTAATGTCCAATCAAGACTAGAAAGGGTTAATAATAACTTGCGTAAGGTGCTGTTGTCAAAGGATGTCTTTCACTGTTCACTGGCGAAACATGTACTTATCTGGAACAGAGTAATGGGCTTTTCTTTGTTATTGAACTTAGATGTATTGATGACTTATAGATATATATTTATGTGTGTTATATGGTTATTGTCTCTGTGATAATTGGCCTGTCTCTGTGAGGGCCTGTTAGTATTTATTATTCTTTTCCTATGGACCTGTACATGCTGTAATATATGTATTTGAGTCTGAAATAAATTCATATATATATATATATATATATATATATATATATATATATATATATATATATATATATATATATATATATATATATATAAACATACATATTTGTATGTGTGTTTTTCTACGACCTACTTTCCATGTCACGACCCTACTTTTTACAAAAGCTTATTGGCACATATTTTCAGTCCTATTTTAAAAACGAGTTCCTTGAAAAGCTCGTCTGTTGGGACTTTTTTCCTTAAATTATAACCTCTCTAAAAAATTAAGAGGTCAAGTTCCAATAGTAATTTGAAGAAAATAGTGCGCACATTCATTTTCGTCTAACCTTGCGAACACAGAATCAAAGTTTCCAGGGAGGGCTTGTGTCTGTAGATACATTTTCTTCACGTACACCGTGCTGGTGTTTGTTGGAAATTAACGTCACGAGGTTATCAGATGGAACAGATTTAACTGTATTATCTGTTACTATGTTACCCCATCACGTCCATTACAATAGATCTTATGCTCGCGACACAGCGCATGCGCCAAATTTTTTGACGCGCAGTGCATTGTGGACTTATTTATAGTATGCGAGCCGTTATGGCGATACCTGTGTCGACTATGAAATTACACATGTAGCCATGAGAAGTTTAATTTATTATTTGGCTGTGTGCTTTTCAACTTATTCCTGCGGCAAACAACGTAAATTTTATCCCTTGCCAACAAATAAAAACTGGGAAAACAATGGATAAGAAGATCTCCTGGCCTGCAAAGGACTGAAAATTGTGTAAATTCGTGCCCATGACCTCGTCATACAGCGTTTGCCGTGTAACTTTGAATGATGACATTTGCACATTGCGATCAGTCTATACAATTAAGTTTAAATATATCCATTCCAACTGGGTAACCCGGTCATCTGAATCATATTCCTTTTGGAACCAAATCGTATTGTGTGTTTTGCAACCAACATGTACACACTATGGCCAATGACAAAAGGATAGATAGATAGATAGATAGATAGATAGATAGATAGATAGATAGATAGATAGATAGATAGATAGATAGATAGATAGATAGATAGATAGATAGATAGATAGATAGATAGGTTTGTAGTTAAACGAGCGAAAGAAAGTAAAAGTAAAGAAAGAAAGAAAGAAAGAAAGAAAGAAAGAAAGAAAGAAAGAAAGAAAGAAAGAAAGAAAGAAAGAAAGAAAGAAAGAAAGAAAGATTACGCTCCGTAAAATAACAAATTTTCCTTCCTTTATTACTGATTTTTCAAAGATAAACAAAAGTTGTTTTTCGAGCAAAGTTGTTTCAAAACTAAGGTATTCTTCTACAAACTTTGATTTCGGAATAATCCGGGTCAGATATGGAAATAGGAAATGTTCAACTTTCATTACGCAATGTCATACATGAAAACAGGGACGTGTTCATCTGTAGCAGAAATTAATCATATTGATAAGCTGAGATTTTGCTCTTCCACGTTTGTCATATTCAGCTCGACAACCCATGTTATTAGTCATCTAGAAGTAATGTTGGACAATCCTGTATAGATACATATGTTTAAACCTATGAGATGAGGTTTCTTAATCATAACCGAAAAAATATCCATTTTAACGTTTAAAACTAGATATTTTTACCATGAGCTCCTCAACTAACAACCCGTTTGTTGTTTCTTGGCGTGTTGTTTTCACAAGATATAGTGTTTTTAAAGCAACCAGTACTTGTGCAAATCTCGTAAACTCTTTCATAGCTTAAGCACCGAGTGATTAATTTTGTGCATACATCGTTAACACAAAGGAAGGCCAAGTACTTAACGCGTACTAATGGTTTCAGAAAGCACACTTTGAAGACTTAGGAGCCAAATTCCATATCGCTAACACGCTGTTTTCCCATTTTAAGTCGGTATTTTTAGGATAATTGCGTGAAATAAAAAGAAGTACTGAAATAATACACATGTACATTGCAAAGATGTGCAACACGCTTAAATGTACAAAGTTGCATCGATATCCGCACAAGGGATGGCATCGTATAGGCGTTGCCTCCTCCCCACTCGTACATGTATTTTGAGAAATAAAATACGTTTAAACTAAGAGAAACACACACACACAAACAAACAAAAATATAGAGTATTTGCAGGAGCAAAATGTGTCTTGCACGTACGCTTGTTCGTTTGTATATATTTTTCAAACCTTTTCATTACCAAGGGGATATCTTAACGCAAGTGTACGTTCTTGATTTGAAGAGAAACTGTTGAAGTTTGTGCAAGTTGTCGTTAGTATTATTGTGTCTTTTGTTTGACAGTAAGCGCACCGAAAATGACATTTGGCTATATTCGATGTGTCCACGAGTTTGCGGTTTCCCCTCATTGAAAGATCATTAAAACCCGAGCTCAACCAGATGGATGCGGTCTCTCTGTTGCATTTTTATGTTCATTTTGTCCAGGGATTATTTCTCACTAAAAGGCAGACCTCCGCGTCAAAGAAAATCACACTTCTTAAAGTACGATCGAAACGCAACAGTTAACTCGGAAAAAAAGAGAAAAAGAAGGGAAAAATAAAAAACTACCTTCAAGAGAAAGAAAAAGATGAGAAAGTAGGGATGCAAGAAAACAAAAAACACCACAGTGAATTGATGAAATTTGCTCAAGCCTCAAGGACATCCTTAACTTTCACTTATTTTTCCACCTTAAAGACTTAAATTTTCCACATCGTTTTTGGAGACAAGATAGTTTCTATACTACACCTTCAGAAACCAAATATATGTTACATTTGTCCGACCATATTAGTGAAAAAACCCGCTACACAACGAGTGAAACTTATCACGGCCAGCTATCTAATATCAATGCAGCCCTCAGACTGATCTCAGCAGCGAACTACAATTAATCCCAGAATGCAATTTCCCAACATGGCGCTTATTTATTCAAAATGGCGACCGTGCATAAGATCTATTAAACCTCCTGTCACTGTCTTGTGGCGGGTGAAGGTTTCAAAAAAGGGAACGCAGGCGGGAATGCTTTCTCTCAGTGATCGTTTTCCAGCGGAGATATCTGGTTCACATTATGAAATGCGGGCAGAGAATAACCACTACATGTATGTCATGCCTGAGTATAGTTAAATACCTGTTGTGAAATCCCGGCTTGACTTTTACATATTCTTACATGTCATGAGTATTTAAACACACTGATTTCAATTCATTCGTTTCGTGTGCAGGGGTAAAACGGGTCGAACTAAATTATCCATGAAGTTTTTACGATTATGTACCCTCATATATTTCAGATTACAACAATGTTTATGTAGCATCATGATTTCATAGGAGTTAATTTGCAAGTGGTCGACAAACCTTACAAAACTTGGAATTGCCTGTTATGGCTCCACACAGGGAAGACAGGCATTTGCCGCACCTTTACATGAGTGTGACATTTTAGTTTGTGTCACACAGCTCCATGCCGTGTTGCGGTAATGCCTGCTGGCATTGCAATGTCCCTAAGCATGCGTGGTAAAAATAACCACTGCTCAAATTGTCAGAATAGCGTGTAGCCATCAACGCATTGCTTCAACTTTCTACCCTCTAGGATTCGTAATGTATATGATTCATATTTTTAAATAAAAGTAAAAATAAACACTTCAAATACACTTCGTTCACTCGATTATATCAAAGTACCAATGAATTATTGTTTATGAAATGTCAGAAACGCATTCTCGAAATGCATGTCATATCACGTGTCTGAATGAAAAATTATTCCTAACCTCAAATTAGTGCTGAGAGTTTGGAGCTTTTTATAAGGTCTTTTATGACTTTGGCAATTCTGGCAAGGTGGACTCGCCCATATTCCTTGAGAAGCCGCGACATGATAGCGAAGACATTTGTGAAGATGGCAATCAGGAAGCATCGGGCTTTGACTTCTTGGAAAAAATAACGCAATCAAACCATGTCTTGCGTGCCATTTGCACTGCTATATATGGTTGCTGTGTTAACATATTCCAATCCGAAATGATGCAGAATTAGTTATGTAGCTGCCGGGCGAATGGGGCCGTCACCATTGTTGTTGGAAATGACATGTCAATCTTCCGGATTTTCCTTGTATATCAAGTGGCGTTTGCCACAATGCTCTTTCCCGAAATTACAGTGTAATGAAAAATGTCATGAACCAGAATTGTAGGTGAGATCTATCAGAATATCACACCTTATAATTGTTTTTCAAACATGCAACAAGTGTAAAAGAAAGATGTTGACCAAATTTTTTTTTTCTTTTTAAGGAAGAGAAAGGGTACCGATCCAAAACAGTGTAATCAATGACGGTATGCCGTGTGAAACATGGCAGACGATTGGTTCAAGTTTTCTTAGCAGTGTTGATAGGTGCAGCGCGACATAACAGTTGTTACCTCTGCCTCGTATTTCTTACTTAGCGCGCTGCTTTTGATTTTAATTAATGGCTCAACTTCAGCTCAACCTCCAACTCAATGCAGTAAGTGTCAGCAATATTAGTTGAAATAGAAAACGCCGTAGTAGCTGAAATCCACCCTATATGTGATTATCCTGTGGTACCGTCGTAGCAGTTGAAATCCGCCCTATATGTGATTATCCTGTGGTACCGTCGTGGCAGTTGAAATCCACCCTATATGTGATTATCCTGTGGTACCGTCGTAGCAGTTGAAATCTACCCTATATGTGATTATCCTGTGGTACCGTCGTAGCTGTTGAAATCCACCCAATATGTGATTACCCCGTGGTACCGTCGTAGCAGTTGAAATCCACCCTATATGTGATTATCCTGTGGTACCGTTAGGCAAATAAATCTTTACTTCCTAGATTATTCATACATATTTGAAGTGCTGGTTTGGGGGTTTTTTTTACTTCTTAATGCTGAATATTTTAACATGTAAAAGTCATATAATTATTGGCTTACGCAATTTAAAATGGTTCATAACAAACTACGCGTGATGGAAAAATATACTTGTCATAACACATAAGACGATTCGGAGATCGGTTAGAACCAGGTCGAATCGGATCATGTTGTGGTGACAGTACGAGTGAGTCAATAATATTGCAAGTTATGTTTCATGCTTATGTTCGGAATTTTATCTTCGCAGAATCGGTTTCCTTCTGTTTTTAACAAAGAGACAGAACACGTGTGTCCTAATACCATTCCAATATGCCGCATCCATATTAATTTCCCGTCACACAGCACGCGTTTGACGATTGGCGATCACGGGGGACGTGGGGGTCACGTCACTGTCACATAAGCATATGCTCATTTCTCACAAAATTAGCGGTTTTTTTTTTAAATAAGTTCACAAATGCCAAACTGGCATTCATTTAGTACTTCTCGAGCCATATATTTAAGAAAAAAGTTCCATCTACTTTCAATAAGTATTCTTTATTTCCAAAATATTAGTAATATCCCGCTAGTCCACACAGGTACCGACCTGTATCTCGCCATATCTCGCCAAGCGAGACTAGGCAATCAGGTATGCAGCAGTGGAGGGGAATAAATATGCCAGTCTCGTATTATACAAACAGACGGAGATTTGTGACAGAGGTTCAATGTTCCTGGCATCATCTACCAATGTTACAGTGTTCTCTGATATAAAAGACTTTAGCGTTGGTTGTAACATGTTCTTATTTCAAAAATACATGCACTGCGCGAGTACACAAACGTAATTGACTCTCATATCACTCAAAAGAGAGAGGCTTATGGGTGTTCTGGGGTTTGTTCCTGCAATTAGAGCCCACAAATTGTAATGGTACCATGAAATGTTTTAGGCCCGCAATAGTTACAAAGCACCTACAAAATTTATTTTTGGCCTACTTTGTCTTTATATCCTATCTGATACCAGCTAGAGCTGTAGTTCGGATGTGTCTTGTATCTTACCGAATTGAAATTTTACTGAATCAAGGGGGTAAAAGTATAGGATGCTGACCTACTTTTTCGCTGACTTTGACCTATTAATGCGACAACCCGCACTTTGCCAAATAATCGAATTTTCCTCCCGTAACTTCAAAAATTATGAACGAACACATACATCTTCCACGGAAAATCGATCTTAGATAGCGCTTCATCCGCATGTAACGCATGTGAGTTTTTCGTTTCGAGATGAGGGTCATATGGGCATTTCCCTGAAACGATGTGTCTATTTTCGAAAAACATTGCGATTTGTCCCTTCAAGATCTGAAGTGTTCTTGTGTGGGTATAGTGAAGGTATGCACGGCGTGTTTGATTGACACCCCTGACCTACTTTTTAGCTGATCGTGACCGCATTAAGTAAACCATATTCTTTGCCATATGACACGAAACATTATTGACCTATTCAACAGATGTTGAGTTTTATGGGTAGGCCAGCTCACGGAAAACATTTAAAGCTTCAAGTGTATTCAAAAATTAGCTCACGCTCATATGACCTATAGAAAAAAAAAGTATCATTGCGATGTTCAAAATGTTCTTGTTCCTTGTTCATGCCCAACTTCAGAGATGGTTTGCAGTGCAATAGCATCAGGGTAGTGCATTCCCAGTTATGTTAGATATTTGTAATCAGCATGTAAACTACTTATGAAAAAAAAAATTGTACGTAGCTCAAAAACGTGTCAATGGATTACGATGGTGTTGAGCCGTGCAGATAGCCTGACCAAAGGCACTACAGTTTGTAAAATAATTTAAATATAAGAAGTCCAAACTTTTGAAAGTCAACACCATTTGTCCGTTAATAAATAAATAATCTGCTTCCGTCTGTGGGCTAGTTTTTGTGGTCGCAGAATCTCACAGATGACTGAGTGTTCCATGATGATATTGTGTGAGTAAAGTGCACTGAAGTTATGCAAGGTGTATATGATCGGTTTCCTGGACTGCTTTTCTCCAGCCATTGCCTCCTCATGAACGAACAAGTATTTGCCCATACATGTAACTCAAAATCTCAGCCGATTTGTATGCTGTTGAGCTTTATGGATACCCTGTCTCGTTATCCTACCTTTCAGTTGCAGCAGACCACGAAAATGAAGGTAAATGTTACATGGCCATCCAAATAAGAAATGCATCACTTTCTCAGTTCAGTCAGTGTCTCTATCTCTCAATTATCGCCTGTTGTCAAACGAAGAGACATGTCTACTTTGTGCACCGGTACCAATAATGGGGGACAGTTGTCGGTAAAATTAAAGTGGAGGCGGAGGAGACTACGGCTAGAGACCAAGATTACAAAAACGACACAGAGACAACAGGGTTGCTACTTTGCGCCCAGACTCACATCGATGTCTTGCACGTCTGAAAAGGATTAACTTTAGAAATTCTAGTTTGAAAAGACATACGTGAATGGCTTGTCACAATGTGCATACCTGTAACTGGTGGGACCGGCTCGACCTCAACACCTGACGGGGCGTTCGAAAGCGTTTCACCTTATGTTTTGACACAAATGAAAAAATCGCATTTTACAATCAGTTTGACACAAAATACGCACTTTTTACTTAGAAGTCAAAATTCACTTACAGCTATGACTGTGTCCCGTGTTATTCGTATTAATCTGGATTTCTGCAATACAATGTTTACAAAGCATTTATAATCTTTTAATTGTTACCAATATTGATCGTTGTTATTATTATTGTTCGATCAAATCTGAACAGTAGAACCAAAGTTACATTTGTTCAAAGGGTAATGCGAGTAACGCAAATTTATGGCATGGAGGATGCCGTCTTGCAAACTTTCTCAGGATGCGAAAGTGATGACCAAGTAATCTCTCCAAACTGGTTTTAACATTTTGAAAAAAAAATGAAACTCCGTGGCTTGTTGGCATAGCAATAAATAAATAGACCTTTGAATTACCAATAAATATTCCTCACTGAAATGCAACGAATTTAAGAATACTTCTTAAGACAAGAAATAAAATAAGTTTCAATTTCATTGAGGAATCCTCGTGTCATCACCATTGCATTATGGGAAATATTTTGACCAAAATATCTGCTTACGAGTATTAGGACATATATGTGGATGCTATAGATGTACTCTATGCGATCACAGTTTAATTCTATCACACTCATTTGTTCGTATATTCACATTAACGTAACCATTTGATGAGTTTCTTGTTAATTTATGACTGTCTAAAGCTTACTTTTACTCAATATTTCTCTTTAGATATCATTTGTAAAACAGCTGGTAGACATAATAGTTCCGTGTCAAATAGTATGCAATATACAGCATTTAATGACAGTTTGATGTATGTTTATTCTGTTTCATTCAATCAGATAACTTTAGTGACATACATAAATAATTATTACATTGTCCAAATTCAAGTATACCTTTTTGAAGCGGGGTATTTGCCCCAGAGCTGAACGGTATCTTTTGAGGAGAAGCATAAAAGCGTCGAGACTGTACCATTATCCTCTGAAGGTCTGTCTATGTATTTTGTGTAAGACTCTATAAATAACTTGACAAAAATCAATGATCGTTTTGTTTTTATCTTGAAGTCGGCTCAATCAGTTCACTCTTCAGCATGAGTAGGTTCTACTGTCAGTTATTTAGTTCACGTGTTTTCTATTGGCTTTCATGTCTGATACCCATGGATGTCTGTGTTGGAAGAAATAATCTTTTTGACAGGGTTTGCTGTGTTGAAATGTACACTTCATCTAAACATGTGAACCCCTATGTAATCATAGACAACGTAGCCCCCATATTACAAAAATCAAGCTGTCTGCCTCATTGTCATTCAACGATGTTACCAAGTCTTGGCATTTTCGATTTCATTCCCCCAATTACAGTTTAGTTTTAGATCGTATGAGCTTTGTCGTGCCCTCTTTTCGTTTTGTTCTTTCAGAGTTAATATACAATTTAGGTCCCATTTAAGCGCTCGTATCCCTGCCATTTGGGATTGAGGTCTACCAGAGTGATACGCGCCACGCAGGGCGTGGATCAAGGTTGCGTATGCTGTATTCTCTCGGTCCATTTGATGCTACCAAATAAATGAAGGGCTCAGTGCCCCGATCAAAGGAAGATAATATGTTTGGATCATAATGAGCAGCTGACCTCGCTGATTCCACGGTTATTTACTCGTTGATATTTTATGAGTATATACTTAGTATGAGCAGGAAGACATAATTCATCTCTACTAAAACATGGGGGTGCCCTCGTCATTAACGGTTTGTAGCCTCTTTGGTGTCACTGTACATGGTCTGGTAGTATGGCGTACAGTTTGCGCAATGAGCGTAGCTGCAGTGTATCCATATTATTTCTCTTGATGTGCTGCAACGTTTTAAGACTGTAATTAACTATGTTTTTTTGCGATACATGCTGCACATATTATTTTCGACATGTTACATATATATGAAACTACTCTATGATCTTCACATATCAAATTGCATTCCGAGGTTAGAAAGTGACGTCTTACATAAAGACCAATTTCCAAACCAATGTACCGTATCCAACTTTGAATGCTATGGATCTTGTGCAGTATGCAACAGACAAATTATCTGTGTGGCAGCATGTTCACATAATAGTAGTGACAGATGGATATTACAGTTTATTTCTCCAGGCAAGAAGGCCATGCTCAGTGGAACTAAAAACTTAACATTTAGTGGAAACAGGTTTCCACTAAAGGTACATTATATATTCAATGCACGCAAATGTTACGCACTCCATTTACGTTACTTTAAGTGTCTTTCAATTATTTTCATACTCCTTTCTGTGGTTAGCAGATATTTGAAAGTAAAGAATTACTAATGACGCCCAATAAACAGACCAAGTAGCCCATTGTTTCCATTCAGCACTACAACCTTGGTGCAGGAAGGATAGAGTGCATTCTGTTTAGCTTACAAATATACACAGCGCACCCGAAAGAAAGCAAGCTTTTACCAACAGCAACGGATTTCCCAAACCACCGGTCTTATGAAATCCAAGCTTTAAAGACTTTGGATAAAACTGGCCGACCCGAACAGGCAACGTGGTCAAAGCGAAAGCATGTAGAAGTTCTTATGAAGCTGGGACACGGTATGGACTGTTCAGAGTAACCGGGGTCAGGCTGGTGATCCATGTCTAGTGGCCCAGTGCAGCGACACAGATGGACATTGTGCAGCAGGGTGGGGTCAGTGCCTTCTGGTCCAGAAAAACAAAAAACAAAAAACGAGCGAAAAGCGGTCAAAACCAACTTGCTGATACTTTGAAATGAAAATGTTGATTAAAGCAGCTATCCCATTTATTACCTGTATACATATATACTGTTTCTTGCTTTTGCGCCACTTTTCTTCGAAGAATGGGCTTTAGGTGAAACTTGCCAAAAATATTTCAAGCTAATGTCCAAGTTCCGTCAAACCGTGCGTCTCGACCGATTCACTGGGTATTCGCAAGGGTCCATGACAGATCATTGACTTCACACAGTATGTCATGTGGTGTCTGCTGGTATAATGTTGGTACCCTGTACAATATGATTTCTAAGGGTGCTTATTGAGCCACGTTCTGGTGTGGGACCTACCTTAGTTTTACTAAATCGTACAGGTTATCAACATGCCTAATAATCAATGGTAACTAGTCAAAATGGGCGCAGATTTCTCTTCAGTGATGGGAGGGGCAGTGAGGTGAATGTCGTCGTTCCACCCTGCAAGTGTATGATGTATGTGCTCGTCCCACACTGCTAGAGTACACATGCTTAGTATAGGTATTTAACCTTTGACCACCAAAGCGCCTGCGCCATCTTGGAAACCGTGGCAAAAATTCACCCATCCGCAGCTGCTCTTGTTTGAGTTTTCCAAGTTTGTCCAACACGATCATTAGTTGCAATGTCTCTCTCGACAATATGCCCGCTAAGTTGACCTATAGCTGTGTTAGTCATTTCCTATATGTGAGAAGCAGCAGTGAGTGTTACCACAGTTGTCCTTTGGGGAACATTGGAGAAGCGATTGATACGAATTTCGCAAAACGTTTGTGTGTTTTACCATTTTTTTTTCTTTCTTTAAGGTTGCTGGATCTTAGGTACAATTTTTCACTTTAATAAATTTAATCTGCATACAATGTACTTTGTGTTGACCTCCTTCATTCTTTAGGGTGGCCTATGGAACAGTGAGCCTTCTGGTCTTAATATAGGTCTCACTGCATCCTTGCTTCATTGATATATTAATTTGACCTATGTACAGTGACCCTATAGGATTCCCTGGGCTCTTTAGTCATTATCATATTGAATTGACATATGGACAGTGATCCTATAGGTCTCCCTGGACTCCCTACTTATTATTTTATTGATTCGACCTATGGACAGTGACAATTTATGTCTCTCCGGACTCCTTATTCATTATTATATTCATTTCATTTGTCAAGTGCCCCTAAAAGACATATGTCCACAAATGATCGTTATAGCATAAGGGTGTGTAAAGTGAGTGTAATCACACGAAGGCTTAGCTTTTGATTCTTCTCTTTTTCACGTCTGCGAAATATTCTTCTTCCTCTTCTTTCAGTTTTTCCGCTTATCACTGTCCTCCTTCTCTTCCTCCTCCTTCCCACGCTCCTCCCCTTACTACCACAACTACTGCTACTACTACAACTGCGACCATTTCTACTGCTACTACTACTACTACTACTACTACTAGTAGTAGTAGTAGTAGTAGTAGTAGTAGTAGTAGTAGTAGTAGTAGTAGTAGTAGTAGTAGTAGTAGTAGTAGTACAGCTACTCCGTCGCATTCCTTTTAATTACCTGTCGACTTAACAAGACTTCACTGAAGGTTCTGAGACTTTACTCGTTTTTTATGATGACGTCAATTACTTAATTGTCTTGGGTTTGAATGCATGTACATGTGGTGGACTGCTTCAAGTATAACGTCAAACTATTGCCCAAAAGCAGTGAGTCTTGCTTCCTTCATAGCAGGTTGAATACCAAGGATAAAATCTGCCCTAATGTCTCTGGCTCAGGCCTATTCCTAAATTTCAAAATAAGTACATCTACTGTTGCCGAAATGTATTTTAATTTGGATATCGCTGTTTTACTATCTATTCGTTGTCCATCTTGTCTTTTCATTTTCAGATTGGCGGTCTATTCTGTGACCCTTGCTAATTCATCTACGTCAAGACTCCATTCATTCACTTAATTTTGATCTATCTCTTGCTTCCGGAGTCTATTCGTTGACCAATTTTGTTTATAATTTATGTCCACCTGCCCCTGACGTCTCTGCAACACTAATGTTTTTTCCCTTTTGTCAATTTATTAATCACTTGTGTGTCCATTCTCTTTTTGGCTGTCGATCGACTTGTTGTCATTTATAGTCCTCATTCCTGCCAATGAATTGTTCACTGATCTGCAGAGTCTTTGACATCCCCTCATCTCATTCATTGTAGGCTTTGACGCCTGCTGATTCAAGACCTGTATATACAATGCTGACTTTGCTGTCCATACATTGATCACCCTGCTGTCTATATCCATCGCCGACTTTGCTGTCTATATCGCCCCTGCTGTCTACCCATCGCCAACCTCCCCGACTGATACACTGATTGCCCGGCTATCAATTACATACATTACCCACCATTGCCAACCTTGCTGTCTAAGGATTGGTGTTCCTGTTCACCCGTTGCCAAACTTGCTTTCTATAGATTGAAGGCCCTGTTATTTAAACATTGCTAGCTTTGCAGTCTCTATTGGTGGACCTTTTACTCACTGCCAACCTTGCGATGTACAGATTGATCGCGCTGTCATCTATCCGTTGCCAACCTCTCGGTCTATAGATAAGTCGCCCTGTTGCCTGTTCATTGCCAGCCTTGTGGTATACAGAGTAGTCCTTCTACTTGCTATCCATTCGTTGTCTATCCCGTTCTTCATTCATTACCAGTTGCATGTTTGTGTATACCAGACACAACTAAACACACAAATCTAGTTTATGGGGATATAAAGAAAGCAAAGCTACATTTTATAGAAGTGGTCCTGGTATGACTTCAGGGTCTCGGATTTAAGTTTATTGCTGGATCAGCAACGAGTTTTGAAGGTCAAAATATGCAAAGCGTAAAGATATGTGCAAAGAATGACATATCAACCGTGTAAAAGCACGAACGCATAAGACGTATTTAACGAAAATTATAGCATTCATCATAGCTCAATGAAACGATCTGAGGAAGGTGTCAATCCAATATTACTGATGAGTGAAAACTATGTGCAGGCGTACAAAATGAACACGTAATATTTGTGTTAAAAAATACGAATTCCTAGCGACCTTAAAATTTATCTGTTCCTGCCAAGCTATTAAAACTGTCTCAAGACGGCATACAGAACTAAAAGTATGGTCATGAGCTCAAACGGGGTCACAATTTCATTGTGTGCGTGTAGCTGGCGTTTTTATCCGCGTCCAACAGATGGCCAGGAGCTGAAACAGGTCCACACTTTCAATGTGTGCGTGTAGCTGACATTTTTATCCGCGTCCAACAGATGGCAAGGAGCTTAAACAGGTCCACAATTTCATTGTGTGTGTGTAGCTGATGTTTTTTATCCGCGTCCAACAGATGAACCATTAAGGCAACATAAATCTCCAATGCAAAAATAAAAAGCTTGTTGTGTTACTTGCACATATCATACGTCCAGTGACGTCCCACTTGCAATTGCATCGACGACCAGATGTCAGCCTCTCGACTCCTGCTTGGATGTCTATAGCCATTGATATGCTTGGAGATATCCAACAAAGAGGTTTGGACAGAAATTTTCAACTTCAAACGAAAGTCATACTTCCAGTGAGACGCTCATGGTAATACAATGCATAGAGGTCATCTTGCCTTTGTTTTGTAAGTTCGATGTTCCAATTTATGGAATATATATCTTCTCTCCAAAATATTTGGAAAAAAAAACGAATGTATGGGTTATTTCCTTTAGAAGATTTGTGATGAATAAACAAAAGTGAAGACAAGGTAAGTTTACAAGCGGAAATTATCTCAAAAATTTATATCTTTTAAATGTTAGTGTATATTTTTTAATGTAATCATAACAGCTTAGAAAAGGCTCATGAAAGGAAACATGATCAACTCGTCCTGTACACTCGATTTGTACACACTTTACATAAATTAGGGAATTTACAAAACTGCTTGTCAGGTAAATTTAACTCTTTCAGGTCTAATCACAATAAAACTTGCGTTCATTTAAATTATTACAATGACTTCAGATTAAAATATCTTGTAGAAAAATTAAAGGACCTCCATTGAAGTACCAGGAAAACCTGTATGTCCAGCAAAAAAAGAAAAACCCAGGTAAACAATTAAATAAGGAAATAATTAAGTGACATTAAACCCTGACGGCGGCCGGCGGTGTCACCTTGTACCCGTGCAGGCCGACATGTCACATTTGTAGCACATTCACGTTTAAACATGTCCATTTTTTGAGGCATTATCTTGTATTCTTAAGCATCACTTTGTCCTGAACTTAACGACAATGACAATAAACTAATGAAGATATATACAGCACCCAGATTTTTAACCTGTAGTATAGTACTGTATATTTTAAATTTGCAAGACGGCTTCATGGGAGAGCAGGTGTGGCTGACATTGTCACTATGCACAAGTATAATAAAGAAATATAACTTGCATAATACACGAAGAAGCTGTACATGAGAGTGATGTAATAAAATGGAATTAATTTGTCTCTAAGACTTTTTACACTAGAGTATAGTTTTGCCAATATTTAAACGTGTGTTACAGCAAATACTCCATTTTATAACAAGAAATATTTGTCAACACGCTAGTGCAATCTTATTGTCATTTATTACGAGAAGTATTTCACTTTCATCTGCACTTGACCTTTTTTGGCTGCTTACAGTGCTGCGACACCTTTTTAACCATTAAAGTGCTAATCACTGCCATAGTTGTTTTCTCATTACCGTTAAACATATTATGGTCAAAAGATTCAAATTCCTCACGAAGATAACTTTAATTCAAATACCAGCAAGCCTGGTCTACAGCAAAAAGTAGTCTTAGTCAACAGCTTTCCTCGTAACACTTTGCGCGTAAAGTTTCCCGAGGAAAGCTGTTGACTCAATCTTAAATCAGCGCATTAAGGGTTAATATTTGGATTAACAACATTCAGTTGATGTTTAGGTGTAGTATCCTCACTTAGTATGAAACCTTTAATATGATACCATTCAATGAGAAGCCGACAAAATATTTAGTAAATAATGCAAAAGGGCGGGCGCTTACTTACAAATAACTTACATTACTGGGTTTCTTTCAAAGAATAACAAAACATACGCGTCACACGTGGAAGGTTTTTTTTTTTAATCTCATGATTTTGTCCCGCTTAAAGGGTATTCATGAGCATTTGTATGTTACTCCGTTCACTACATTTACTCGGCAGGTAACCCAGTACCATGTCAATCTAAAGAAGCTTTAAGTTCGTGTGTATTGTTTATTTTTGTCGATGGGCTAAAGTACGGTCGTCGAAATTGAATGAACTCCCATCTTAATTGATGGTGTGAAACTGGTTCGAGGTGAAATCAGATACATCCGCTGTGCCCTCCAACAAGGTGAAAAAAAACTTTTCGCGTACTTTTTTTTTTAATCTTGCAACTGTATTCATAGCAACATATATATGTATTGAATGAAAAGGAAGACATCCCATAGTGTCGATTTCACATTTTGCGAAGACATCGACTTTCTTTTCTGTCTTGGGGCGCTTCAAACGCATTTACAATCTAGTATAAAGAGATTTCATGTTAGTTTCCTGACATATTGCCTCAGTGTTCACCGTAAGGCGTGTAATGCAGCTGTGTATGGTGAACTTGGATGTTGCCCTCTATCGTTAAAAACTGTGCGAGCTGTATGCAAAAGCTGGTTCCGTTTTGTGAATACTGACAAGAATTCTTTATAACGTGACTTGTATTTGTGAAATGTGCAAATGTCACACAAGAATAACCCTACTTGGTTAAACTCCGTAAAACATATTTTGCACAAAGTATATTTGTGAGAGGTTTGAAATAATCAGGGGAACTGATCAGGTATTCTTCCGTCCTTCAAATTCAAAAAGAAGTATTTTGACAAGTTTCGGATGCAGTGGGAAGAAGAAAAGTGTAATTACGATAATGATGAATCCAAATTAAGATAATATGTCCAATTTTTAAAAATTTGAGGTCTTGCTTGAATATTATTGATACTTTTAAAACTTTCAAAAGTGTGACCAAATTACCTATCAATATGATATAGGTATCGAAACAAGTAGACCCAGACGGCCATGCAAAATCCCACTGGATCAAAGGGATTGCAGCACATGCGAGGATATGCATGTTGAAGATAGATTCCATTTCATTATGATTTGTAACCAATTTAAAAACCCCAGAAAAATCTATTTCCATTAACTGGAAGAGATGTTTGGTAACGTGATAATATGTAATAGTAAGCAATTATTCATCGTTTTGATGGAACTTGAAGAATTTGAAGTAATCAAATATATCGAAAATATATGACGAGCTGTTTATATATAGGAGAAAAAAGCTGTGGAGCCATAATTTTGGATGACATAAAACATTTATTGCAAACTTTTGTTTGCTTTTGTCTTGGGGGGGGGTGTTTTGTGTTCGGTTTTTGGTTTTGTTATTTGGGGTATGTGTGTGTTTGATTTGTTTTGTTTTTCTATGTTCGTAATTGCTGTATATGTATATATGTGTACTGTATCTTGTATTTGTGTTTTATTCTGAAAAAATAGTACTTTTACATTCATATTGTAGTGCAATCTAATAAAGCTTTTTTTTCATAAAGCTATCAACAACAACAAAACAGTATGTCCAATATGGCACACAGACTGAGTAATAATTCATTCAAAAAGAGGTACGTGAAAACGCAAGTTTGTGGGCTTTTTTAGATAATGGTATCTTTGTTCATTGCACTCGCACATAGATTATGGGTCACAGCATCTATTCGACAAGCTGTTGTGACAATAGGGTTTAGTGCCCACGCATATTTGCCCAGTCGTTTGGCATATAACCAATCCCATTTCTTTTTATTTCATTTTTAACAACTTTCAGCCAGTAAAGAACAGTTTTCATAAGTTTATTCTATAATCAATTCTGAAGTTTATGCAAATAATTCATCTAACCCAGCGGTATTCTGGTGTTATTTTTACCAACGCCACACAGCTAGAAATTATTATATATCAACAGTGCCATTGTCCTGATAGAGATCACATGCAGGGCGATCTGCTGGTCATAGAAAGTCAAGTGGCATAATACCTGAACATTAATACATGAACATTAGACCAATTTGACATTAGTATTTGTGTAAATTCCAGCATGTCACATGGCCTGGAATGACTTTGTGGCAGCAGTTAAGATTTACTATCTTCTCTTTATTTGTTGCTGGATAGCAAAATACAACATGAAGCCGGAGTCTGTCCTTACAAGTTTGAACAGTTGGCCTTCGGGGGGCAGGTGTAACAGCTGCCGACGTGTTCCGGCCACACGGCAGGAAATTGTGAGAATAACGGCGACTTCCAATCTCTCCTTTAACAAAAGTAAAAGCAATGATGGTACGCCGGTACCAGCAGCATGCACGCAGCGGGAGATATCTATGGACTGGCCGGAAAGACTTGATTTCTGCAGACGTCCACAGTCATATACCCTTTTCAACAGGAATGGGCTGCCAAAAAATTGGCAAGTAGTTTTTAATGCAGTGACAATATGTCTTTGTCGGTTTCAACTTCGGCTGAGCACAGAGCTGCTGTACCTTGTGATTTCTCTTGGCTGGGCAGCTATAACACAGACTTGAACCCAATAATAGAATAAATCCCATAGGAAATCTACCACAAACGAAATATTTCGCCCATTGGAGCAGTTGTACTAAAGTTAATACGATTTAAGTTATCGCCCAAGTTATGTGAGGATAAACTACAGTAAAAGTCATCCTGGCAGAAAATCTGATGACGCAATCGGAAAGACATGTTACCCACATCAAGATATTTGGTTGCAAAATCCAGCGAGTAAAATGGTTTAAGCCAACAATTTTCAGCAAGAATTAATGATAGAGGTAATTTGAAGAAAGTTACCTGCACAAACGCAAATCTTTATATTTCAAAATACGTCATCACTGATGTACTACATGACCAAAATTCTGGAGACTGTGGACTTTTATGACAAATTTTACCTCTGCAGAGGAGCTCTGCATAAAATAAACATCCATATTTTTTCTATTTAAGGTAGAATTTCTCCAGAAATATTTTCATTGTGATTGCGTTGAATGTTTGGGCTGGGATGTGCTTGATATTCATTTCGTTTGGTTTTTCGTTCTTTTAATCACATGGACAATCATTAGAAAAGTGCAGATTTTTTACTTTTTTGCCGCCACTTACAAGTGTGTGTCATTACACTGGATGAAGTCACAAGTGCTCTTGTGAACTTGTAATAATTATATAAGTTCAGGATACCCAGTCATCGTCGTAAGAATGTCAAATGTACTGGTATGAATATAGAAATGTGGAGCATTTTAAAAATGTCTGATTGTGTCGCTTAAACACAGCCAAAGTACATCAAGTCGCAAAACCTTGCATATTGTATGGATATAGAAGATCTTACAGAGCAAGCTAGTCGAATGTGGGTATAGAAGATCTTATGTAACAAATCATATATGCACTAAATCGTGCAGCAAACTATGTCAACTGAATGGGTGACGACTACATGGTGAAGTGATCTATATTAAATGCATGGCTATAGAAAATCCAACAAAGCAAACCATGTCGAATGTATGGGTTTAGAAGATCCATTACAGCCGATTGTGTCGAATGTATGGGTATAGAAGATCCATTAGGGAAACCACATCAAGTGCATCGGTATCGGAGATCTAAAGAAGCAAATCATGTCAAATGTGTGGGTGTTGGCCATCTTTCAATGGTCCTAATGCTTATATTACAGTGGTTCCCCTCCTTTGAGGCCACTCCAAATACATGACAATTATGACCATATAGGAGGGATGGCCTCTCTGGAGGGGGTAAATATCTACACAGACAAGTGACCTTTCTAGAGGGGGTGGCCTCTCGTCAGAGGGGCCTTACAATGGGGCATCACTGTATCGTGCAACACTTTTTGATGTGTACCTTGTTTTACTTTTCGGAAAAATATTTGTAATGATATGTAATGCAGCACTTCAGATCAGCAAAATCAGATGTTAGGAAACTGTTGGTCATCGAGGGTACGGTGATGTGTGAGAAGACACCTTAATGCTCGTTAATATCAATGTCATTTAAAGTACTTTTTGTCAAGTGACTCCTTTCAGCTTTGTGAGCTACTACAGAGAATGCCTAAGACAGGCTATCATTGTTGAAACTTTTTTTTTAAAGAGCGATGGCCAACATGGTCGTCCGACACGCAAGAAATACCTGTATATGCTGAGCTACAATGATATAGACATTTGTACACGTACATAAACACATAAATCTTATCCGCAACAAATCAGAACAACAGGTTTCTGTTTGTTTGGATGGAGGGGGGGGGGAACTTTCATTTATTCAATCGATGTTAGACCAGCATTTCCCACCAAACAAAACTCGGTGCTTTGTAAATTCGAACAAACACGTCTTTTTAGTGGGTGAAGGAACCAACAGGCGATAGTGTGGAGTATATGACCTAACACAAACCTAGTAGATATTAATAAAATAATATCTTTATGACGTTGACACTCACATGTGAGCTTCCATGCTAGAATGTTACCATTTATTTTTACATTGACCTATTATGCTTTCAACAAAGCAATTCATCAGATCACACATACTATGTTTTTTTTCTACCTAATTGGGACGTGGCATCCGTGTTTCAGACACCCAAAATAAAGTCATGATCTGGCAACACTAGCGATTTTTGATCATTCAAAGGTCATTTGTGAACATAAATATACAAGACACATCGAAGGACAGACAGATTCATAGCATACCAGAGTGGCAATGACTAAGACAGAATCCAATCAGTGCTAATCTGTCCCGCAATACCACAGAAAATGATTCAACCTCACTTCCTCCCATTTTAATGAAGGATATATTTATTTGGTGTCTTCACATTATAGGGACAGATATTGACATATTATTCACAAAACATCATTACTTATCCATCCGTTTGTACATTACAACTCGTATCCATCTGTGTTGTGTTGATTGAATGTACATTTATCTTTGGTGAGCACTTACTGACCGCTTCCTGTTCACATAATATTGTATTATTTTTCCATAATGAACTCTTACTGTTATATAATATAACATTGTTTCGGTCAATGCTGTTGTGGTCACGCATGTAAATCACTGGCAATGTTATAATACCCATTAGTGCTTATGAAAATCAGCCGGTCTTGCTTTCATTCTAGATGTCACAGCCGCTTCAGGCATACTGTTACCTCCTCAATCTGTTGAGATATAATAAGCGCTAACCCGAATGAAGACCGAAAATGACAATACTGGACTCGACGTGTACAATAATCTCTCTGCCATTAAAACGATATAGTGCCTCTTGATTAGCGATCTTGTGCTGTTATTCGGGCAATTCAGGAAAAAATAATTATAGTTGGTGTGGAAGGATGTTAGATATTAGATGACTGAAATAGACCATCAAAAATTTGTACATCAGTAAATGCCATCACAGCTTCCCAATACTGTCTCAAATATTTTAATGGTATATTATTGAGAATCTATCATACGTATGTGTAACGGAAACGTTTTAAGTATTTTGTTAACGTGGCTGATGCCCTCCAGATGTCTTCCAGATGAAAGTTTTACTTGCCTTCAATGGGGGCCGTTTTTTATCATTATATGCTTAAACACAAACAAAATTGTAACAAACTTCTGATTAACAGAATTATTGCCAATACTTTTCAAACCTTTTTTTCACCAGATGTATATCAATCTATATCAAGGACTTGAACTTCTTGATCGTTCCCAGTCCATTTTATATATTACCTTTTCCTGCAATCCTCGACATAATTTCAAACTTGCATACCCACATTACTGCAACAGCGTGAATTGTTTGTCCTCAATATGCATGTAATTTTCGTATTTATATACATAACGAAGTGATTGTAATTTGAAAACAAGCTACCGTGTTAACACATTTATTACCAGTAAAGATAATTTACAGGAGCAACTTTGTTGCCGACATACTCTAGCAAACTGTTATGCGGTTCAAAGCAAATGATTAATTGTCTGTTGAACATCCTCTAATACGTTACCCATAAAACTGGGAATGGCAAAACCGGAGCCTGCTTTTATTGACGAGGAATATAACAGAGGCTTTGTATCACGCCGGACTCTACGAAGGTAAACACAATCAATACAAAGTAACATTAAGATGCCAGTCAGTACTTGATAAATCTACCGAAAATCCATGAGCATATTGCAGCCATTCTGCCTGAGTGTACTTACATTCATAAAGTATTTTGAACATCACTATTATACGACAATAAAGCATGATGACAAACAAAAATAACAACTTTGGGTCTAGTAAGTCTACATATATTTGATGAGTGACACACTGCCAAAGGTCGGACACGGTTAGATTGATTGCGTACAGCGCCTCCCCATTTGTTTTGTTTGCTGAAGATCAAAAAGTTGCGATACAAAAGTTGACCAGACTCATAATGATAGCCATACAAACAAGAGATGACAGGCGCTGATTAGACCCCTATGCTATGTGTCCTCCTGCCCCGGCCCCCTACATAGGGCATTGTGTGTCCGAACAAGGGCAGTCCGTGGTCAGACCCAGCGGTGAAACACAAATTTAAAAGTATCCTAATGGAAGTGTTATCTGTTTTCTCAAAGATACGACTTAAGAGATGCTCCTAATAGCCTGTTCAAGTGGTTTATTTATTTATTTATCTATTTATTTTTAAAGATTTGGACAGAAGTAAATGGTCCTGTATTACCCAATAATGAATATGAGTGGTCTTACCCAGTGAATGATACACTACACAAATATAACCTGCAAAGTCACATATGGTCATACATCCGTATCCACTGCTGGAGTTACTCTTCATACACACACACACACACACACACACACACACACACACACACACACACACACACACACACATATATATATATATATATATATATATATATATATATATATATATACATATATTCATAGTTTGAATTTCTGATGGACTGAATTTCATAATCAATGCTAAAATTAATGTTGTTTTGGACGCCTTTCAACACACACTCAGAGAGATTTTATGACCGCGAAACGAAAGAAAAGTTTCATACCTTCACGTCAATAATTGATTGCCGGGCTGTAAGTAATTTGTATGTTTTCATCGCAAGCGAAAACTTTGATGTATCGGTTGGCCGAAACTTTAATAAATTGGTATTTGTAAATTGCTTGAAATCAGACACCACTCGATGATTATAGCCTCGGTCAAATTTGGCGATGTTGTTGAAATGTATTTTCTACGCCATGGACACTTGTACCGAAAACCATTATTTTTTCCGGTCAAAACCATGTCACGGGTACGCCCCGATAGACTATTACAAGTTAAGATCAAAAGGGCCGAAGCTTTTGACTGAAGAGGGCATCATTTCTATGTCCGATCCTCGGAACGCATGACCAAGCGTCTCCTGTCAGGCATGGGGTCGCACATACGGATTCACAGTTGGTATCCAGGGACTCCGCAGGCAAATTCGTTCTTTGCCCATTGACATAAATCGTACAACTTTGTAAATCAAAGACTGTAAGCAAGACATGCATTCCTGATGAAGCCAGTTGACATCAGCTGCTTCAAAAATCATTTGCTTTGTTTTGTCTATAATTTTGTGATATCATTACCGATAATATAAAAACCCGTCGGTAGTTTCGGACTTGTATCCACTATCTGGGCAACCTTCTCCACTAAGCTCCGTCTTTGACCAAGCAGGTGATCTATGTCCTTCGGCCCAGTGCTGCCACTTAAATCATAGCCTGGGGGGTTCAGTGTCTGATACAATATTCCTACTCTGGGGCGCACCGCCGCCCACAACTGGTAACTTCAAGGCGTTGTATTTACAATTTCAGGTGATGGTCAAAATGGAAAGTCCCATTATATATTGTACATTACATTCATTCGACAAATCAACCTTCCCTTAACACTTATCACACATATATTTCGGATACTACCTCTTCAAAATATCGAATCGGGACTAACCCATAATGGTTGCCATTTTGAAACTTGTGGATTCCGAACTCAGTGGTTTGTAAATGAGGATAGTAATGGGACGATCTTTGGGGGCTTATAATGCATGAAACCAAAAGTATATATTTCGCAAGTACTTCCGAGTAGCAATAATGATATGATATGCTGTCTTATGATGTATATTATTTATTGGGCCTCTTAGTATCTGACAACCTAGCCAGGAAAATATTCGCAAGACGGACCATGAATAAACGACGATCGTCAACAAACAGTGCAAGACCACGTGCCAAGCATTTTGGGGTCACATACGATCGTGTGCTAGCTTGGGTACATTTGATTTGTTCAGTCCACCTCGTTCATTTTCATCCACGCGCAGCAAACAGTGCTGAAAACACATGGCCGCGATTCGCTTTAATATCCAAATCAAATGTACTTTTGTGTGACTGTCCCACAATGCATTGCACCATGTTCAAAATGGCGCTCACCAATACGTGCATGATTTGCCAGTGTATCGTGTTGCAATTTGGTTTGTAACTAACGATAGTAACAGCTTCAGTGGTAACTGAGAGAATGGACACGTGGAACCTAGCGAAATATTACTATAATGATCACTGAACAACCGTGGCTAAGCAGCTATACTGGGGCTATGCAGTTTCATCGAACAACTGTGGCTATGCAGCTATGCTGTTTCTGCAGCCCAAGTTAAGCCTCCATACAAGTTGAAATAAAGTGAAGTGTATGATTTGACTTTACTGCAAAATAAGGTCACATGACCGCTAATTTCTCGATAAAGCCTTTCAGGGTTGATCAATTTTTATTAGGGAAGGCCGGCTTGAAGCAATCTTTTTTGAGTGTCATAAAATTTATATAGGGTCGAGCCTTTTCAGTAAGGTCGGTCGGGTTACAGGAACCACATATAAATTTTTGTTAGACCTTGGGTAAATTTGAATTGTTGAAACATGTTTAAATTAGATGTTCTTTCCCCTTTTACACATTACCTCCTTTAACGTCAGTTTAATTTGTCACCTGGACACAGCCGGAAGCACTTGTGAAATATTAAGAATAAATAGTCTTCAATCAAGAGACTTCAGAAGTGCGCTGGAGGTCTGATTATTCCTGCCTTAAAATTTGAGCGAATGAAAATTAAACAATAATTTGCGGGTCGTCATTACTTTGAATATGGACAGTATCACATGTTCATAATTTTCAAATTAAATGTGGTCACGTACCAGTATCGGTATATGTGTGATTGTGACCTAACGTCAGGTCGACTGTACATGTAAAACATAGATTTTCACTATTTTCATTCACAGATATATCAGGGGAAAAAGGAAACAAAAGTAGCTCATGTATATCACGATTTGAATTTTAAACGCATATATATTACACATAACTAAGAAACGGAACGCACTTTACTGCATCTAGTCGACCCTGTTCAATCATTGATTCACTCACGGATCTGTAATTCAATGCAGTAAGATAAGAGAGTCCAGTGCCAGGACCAATGGCCGACATCCTCCTTACTTTTCATTCCTCTCGTGCGTTTATTGCCCCAATGAGTTATCGGTTCGAATATTTGTTCCTCCCATGTTCAAGTATTATAAAGAAAGAGTGGCAAAATTCATTTGACGATCACAAGGCGCAGTGGGCTAATTGCTCGTTTCATTATTTTAACTACCTTTTGGATATTCTATGCCGTTAGGACATGCAACAGCTAGAGGTTGTTCCTTTGGTAAACGGAATTGGAACTGACACATATATGTTCCAGGTACCATTCAAATTTCTGTGAATCTCGCCAATGAACTAGGTTATTATTTGGTAACCCCATAATTTGATAAAGGGTGGACATCGGCGCACAAGTACCAGATCCGTCGACATTACCATCGGAGGAACGATGGAAAACAAAACAAGATAAAAACAGTGCTGATATCACCCAGAAATGTTTCGGTCTACAATTCAAATAGTTTCATCAGCAGTGTATGTTCCTTTCATCACAATGAATGTTTAGGTCTTACAAAGTATTATTGAATGAGACTATGTGTTTGGATACTTCGATAGAGCAAGTGGCGAGGCAGCGTTGACCAGCCTGGACCACAGGAATGCTTTCCTCCTGTAGACTGCTAACAGTTCAACAAAACCCGTAACCGCACAAATAAGCTTTTATGTGTCGACGGTGTTGCCTGCACGGCACCACTCCCGGGTATTTGGCACAAGAAGATATCCCTATATAAAGTGTTTCAAGAAAGAATTATTTTAGGGAATTCACTCATACAAATGGATACCATTCTTTTTATTTTTATCTTCATCATTACTGTATTTTTGTATTTGAGTGTATTTTACCCAATGCAGCGCAAGTGAGCCCGGTACACTATTCCCGTAAAGCAAAACCACATGTATCCATAGCAACTACTGCCTGAAATATTAAATAATTCTGAAAGTCACATTGATCAATGGGTACCATAGGTACACCGGTACATATAGTAGAACTTTCATTCCATATTTCACTTGCGTTTTTTTTTCTCTTTCTATCAAAATTCATCCAACCGGACCTCATCTTTGACAAGTTTCCCCCCCTGGTGAAGTATGCTATGTGCCCATCAGTAGTCGGTAGCACTGCTAGGAAATGGCCGCTCGCCTTTTTAATTTCCTTCTTGCGTGCCGAGGGGTATTTTACTACGCGTGTCTAAATTAACGTTAACACCTGCCCGTTGTAGAACGGACATGATCCCTTCACCTAGACACCACTTAACTCTTTGCCCGCATAGCACATCTTCATAATGATTTGGCTCAATATTAAAAATGTTCAAAATGTAATAAAAATATTACCAATGGGAGTTTGTGTGCAAGTAGAAGAATACGGGGATTTGGGATAACATGATTGTTCAGCACTTTAAAGAAGTAAAGTTTTTTAGGACTTATGTGAGCGGCCGCAAACTTTGCGTGCATGTGGTTAAATAGTCAGGTAAATTGGTCGACAATGATGGTTAATTTCAATTGTTGACTTGTTTTTTTTTTTCTTCTTTTTTTTTTTCTTCTTCTTCTTCTTCTTCTTCTTCTTCTTCTTCTTCTTCTTCTTCTTCTTCTTCTTCTTCTTCTTCTTCTTCTTCTTCTTCTTCTTCTTCTTCTTCTTCTTCTTCTTCTTCTTCTTCTTCTTCTTCTTCTTCTTCTTCTTCTTCTTCTTCTTCTATGCCCTGCTTTCATCGAAAATTTTGAATGGAAGTATTAGCAGAAGCCCTCCAAATTAATAACATCTAGGTAAACGGCTTCTTTTGGCTCTCTCCAGCCGCCTGAAATTGCATGCACACCGCCTCGTCAATATGTTGATTCTGTCCAATTACATGGCCGAGTGAGGGTTAAAACTGGGACTGAGGCCATATGCTCGTTTCCTTATACCCAGTAGGTAATTTACCTTTCTAATATGACAAACGGTTCGCCATTAATTCAGACTGGTTGTTTTTATGACATTAAAAGTGAATTTTTGTGTGTCCTGATGGAGTTGATTCTTCATATTGGTACTATCACTTTCGCCCATTCACGAGAGGTTATTGAAGAGGGCATGCTGACATTGACAAGACGGATCTGCTGATTAGACAACTCTGGTTCTTCCCTAGCTTTGTGGCAGTAGATCCATTGTTGGGGGTGTCCAGCACAGGTTATAATGAGCTGTTTGTTTTCCCACAATTGGCCATCTTGACACAATGTCTGTCTTCTACATGATATATTGGTGGTACGGGTCACCCTACCCCTGGTCGAGTCCAGCAGTCCTGTGGTCTGCTTTCCTGCCGGCTGCCAAACTACTGACAGATTATGAAACCTATGATCTCATATCATTAAAAAATCATACCTGTACACATATAATCGGTTAGATAAAAAGTCAAGGACATTTTTTCAGCTGTCTTCATCGCGAAGAGCTGCCTTCCCGTATTGCTTAACGAAGCAATTCGGAGAACGGCATGCATGCTACACAGTGCATAATTTATGATTAGCCATGTTTCCCTTCAATGAAATCGATTCGGCCCACACAACAACCTTCATTCTGGGGTTTCGTCTGCTCAACTAAGAAAAATATAACGTTCACATGTAACCTTTTTGAAAACCTGTCGTTATTCCAGGTGATCTACAAGGAATCGAGTCGTACCATGTGAACTGTCTCTGCAACTAACTTCACATCGCATTTGACAAACATAGGCCTACAGTTACCCTCCAATGTTTCTTGGCTTTGTACTATACCATTACTCCAGTACAAATGCGCAAACTTTCAGCAACAATTACATAGTCAACGTTGCATAACGTTTCTATAATAAAACATAAATATTGGGTCACTATATTGAGATCTGTTAGCTTGCCAATCTGTCAATTACCCTTGAACCAAACAGGATAATACCCTTCTGGCTGTAGGTCCTACTTTATGTTACAGACTAATCGATAATAGCCCACCATTAAAATAAGTGTATTGAATTTGAGAAACAATTTGATCCTGTGTGGTGCACGTGTAACATATTTTGTCGCTACTTAGGCTAAGTTGACGAACACAGTCGATTCCGTGTTCTTGAGCTCATTCTGGCACATTTATAACAAATTAACGCTGACATTGAGAAACAAAGTCAACTCGGTAGGCTGCAAATGCAGTGTTTACGCTCGATGAAACTTTTTTTTTGTTTTTTGCTTTGCATACAGAAAGCATATCTTTTTCTTGCTAAGACTTTGTCAAGAATGAACTTACGATTTGCTTTTTTATTTCAGTTTGCGCAAATAATTTTGAACAATTGTGTCATGCTAGTAATGTCCCACGTTGTAAGCCCCCGGGTGGTAAACGTAGGCCTATATTTCGGAATAAATCAGTCCCTTTTTTACTTAACGCTATGTTCATTGCAATAAAATATGTCTTTTTTCATTTCTTTGATATCACCTTATGTTTAAACTTCAAGTGAATAGGCCATAATAACGTGATGCTTTCGGCTGACGATTTATATTGTGTCAATAAGTAGGCCTATAATGTTGGTGCAGCATTCACAAATGTGTGAAATTCTTTTTTTCACATAATATATGTGAAATAGTTTGATACATATGTGAAATAAAAATTGTATTATTCACATTTTAAAAACAATTTCACATACGTGTCAAACTTTAACATATAGGCCTATGTGAAAATCTCTTCGACATATATGTAATTGTAAAATAAATTAACTTACAAATTGTGAAAGAGTGAATCTTTGAAGTAATCGTTTATTTTACACACGAGAAAAAGAGTTACACATATGTCAAACTCAAAGAACGGATATACGCTGAAAATTACTGATCCCTAACGATCATCTCACGTCAAATTGCAAGACTTTCTTATGCAAGCTAATACGGCATGGTTCAACGCCAACCACAGCCAAGAGCGAGTTTCCGCTCCCTGTACTAAAATTGGTCGCACTGTACACATGCCAAAGCAAGGGCCCATGCATTGGAGCGCCTCTTTCACCAATAAAATCATCACAATTTTATATATATACAATGGACTTACACGTATGTGGAATGAAAGTATAATTGAATATGTGTCAAAGTAATCTTTTTTATACACGTGAAAATCTTTGTTTATATATGTGAAATAGTGTACTTCTGTATAATTATGATTTATTTCACATATGTGTAAAACTTTTTGTACATATACATATATATATATAAAAGAATTTCACACATGTGTAAATCTGTTTCACATGCAGAAAATAAACGATTATCATACATGTGAAAAATATTTACACACAGGCCTTTGTACTTTAATTTCAAATATGTAGAAATCCATTTTACATGTGTATAAAAGAATTTTACAAATATGTAAAAAATTTTCACATATGTGTAAAACTATTTCATCACGATATATATATGTTAAGTTATTTCACATGTAAAATTCTGTGGCACATATGTAAAATTACACATATGTAAAATATTTAATATATATGTATAATTATGGAATAAATTCTGAAACGGCTTGCCATATACTTGTCATTGGCCGTCATCGGCCTTAGACACATTACGCCTTACACTTGGGCATACACTACCACACTAAAACACTAAAATTTCATTTTTATAAAGCACTTGGCCTACGTTTTTTTCCAATTTAAGAGAAGAGAACTATATGTTATTTCTTGCCGAAGAGAACTATTTTCCTGTTACTTTTGTTCTTGGCAGTGCTACTTGTGTGGAAAATTATATTTAAAGATTTTTGATACTTTTTTCAGAAACGGTTCGTTTAAACCTAAGCATCCTAAATGCCAGCATCTAAATGGAAGCAGCCGCCTCCAAGCCTGCAAAACAGAATCTAACCATATATACTAGAAATTTTTACTTTTGAAACTTGAAATGTCCCCCTTTTTTTTTTTGTTTTTTGTTTTTTTTTTTTTTTTTTTTTTTGTTTTGTTTGTTTGTTTTTGGTTGGATGTGGGGCGGGGGAGGGTAATTTTTGCTTTGTATTTTGCGAGCGTTGGGTAGTTCCAACATCACTTTATACGCCTGCTCAGATCTAACCAGGAACTAGCCATTACCAGAGGAGATCCGAGTCCAGGCATCTGTCGTGTAGAATAGTGTCTTGTCCGTGTCTGCCTCCGCCTTTTAATCAAATAATGTCTGCCCACATTTATCAAATTCCTATCTATAGATGAGAAAACCCCAGTCTACCGGTAGAACCGCATCTGTAGTTAATGGCGTAAAACCATAAAAATAGCAGACTATCGATTTCAGTTTATTTAGCCCTTTTAAAGAGACTGCTCATTTGTAGACCCTTAGACTTACTGAGGTTTTTTTTTTTTTTTTTTTTTTTTTTTTTGATGTGGGAGGGGGGTCGGGGGTTGTTATTGGGGGGAGTTGTTGGGGGGGGTGTTTTTTTTTTTTTGTTTTTTTTCTTGGAAAGCTGCTGTCTACGCACCTTGGATTAGTCATGTCTAGGCCTACATTTGACACTGAGTATTATTCTCTCATTTTAGATCCCATGCCTAATGGTGATGTGAAGGGCATAGGCCTAATTCATCTTATAAATTTAGGTCAGTGAGGCACACTATTCATCGGAGACCATTTAAAAGCCTGGCCGTCGTTTATGAAACCCTCCTTTTTTTTCTCCCCATCATTTACGCTTCTAGTTATATTTCAATATTGTACTGGACCCAAGTTCATACGTAGTTCAAGTTCAAGCGTACTAGTATTAATCTTATCAAAATGGTAGGTAACATTGTGCACCCAATATTCAATAAAAACGTCAAGAAACAGATGAACTTACATTACAATGGAGAGCCATCTAGTAGGATTTGGCCTACGTCATAAACCATGTACGTGTTCACCTTTCATAACGTCAAACGAACGACGTCATTTTCAGGATGTTTTGTATGACGTTACTATGGTAAATTGCAGCAGTTTTAGTACTAATTACTATAGTAGGCTATTTAAATGTTCTTTTATAACTTGGTACGGGTTTTTTTCCAGTATCTCCTATTTGTAATCATGATTTTCGCCTTGGGATAATTTTAATATATGAAGGTAAGTTGAGTGAAGATTTTAAAAAAAGGACAAGAAAAGAAAAAAAGTCGGCAATTTTCAGATAGGCCAAGCGCTAGACGTAGACCCCCACGTTTTGACAGCCTAGAATAAAATTGGTGTGATTGCATATCTGGACAATCACGTTAGACTGATTGTGCATAAACCTTAGTGGCTTTTAATACAAAAATATATACCTGTGTGCAGACAGTGGAAGCAGCTATGATCCTTCAAGAAGACCTAAATAGGCTGTGCAAATGGTCTAAGGACTGGCTCATGTTGTTTAATGTTGATAAGTGCAAGTGTTTACACTTTGGCTTCAACAATATCGAGTTTGAATATATGCTTGGGAATGACATAATAAGCTCATGCTTAGAAGAAAGGGACTTGGGCATAACAGTGCATCAGTCACTACAAACAAGTTCCCACTGTGCTAATATTGTGAAAAAAGCAAACCAAGTGCTAGGTATTATTCGAAGAACATATGATGACAAATCGAAAGAAAACATCGTGCAACTATATAAATCCCTGGTCAGGCCGCATTTGGAATATTGTGTGCAAGCGTGGAGGCCTTATCTGCAGAAAGACATTGATAACATGGAAAAGGTCCAGAGGAGGGCAACTAAGATGATAAATGGACTTCTAAGTCAAATATCCTATGAGCAAAGATTAAAGAGAACAAACCTGATGACATTAGAGTTGCGAAGACTGAGAGCAGACTTGTTGGAGGTCTATAAAATAATGCACCAATTGGAAGGTCTGCAAAAGGAGGACTTTTTTGAAATGTCTAACCCAAGCCTTACAACCAGAGGTCACAAATTTAAAATTTATAAACAAAGAGCTAGGCTTGATGCAAGAAAATTTTTCTTCTCACAGAGAGTGGTAGACGAATGGAACAGTTTAGCACCAGAGATAGTAAATGCTGACTCTGTGAATGCCTTTAAGAACAGCTTGGACCCAATTTTGAAGAATAGAGGGGGGTATTTTATAAGCCAGAGACGGCTTCCTGTCCCTTTAATGAAGACCACCAAGGAACTGGACAGTTGTAAATAGTTCTGGGTGGTTTCATTGTAAATCATTGTAAATCAATGTCATACTGTTCACACAGTCACAGAGTGGGCTTATATTTTATAACAATTTTCACTTGGTATGGGGTACAGTCTTCCCGACTTTCAATAATCAGATGTCTAATTCTGGTCAGGCGTTACCCTTGATTCAACAAGACTTGATAGATAACAGTGGCGTTGGAAGCTTGAACTATTGGTGGGGGCCCCCCAAGTGATGAACTGAACTGTGCACGGAAGGTGCACCCTGCTTTGGGGGGGGGGGGATTATTGGGGGGCCAGCCCCCCCCCCCCCCGGTTCCTACGCCACTGATAAGGATTTAAAACTTGGGTTTTTTTATGACAGTAATGGTCTTTAAAAAGCAAAACTAGTTTCATGGGGTACAGTCATTTCGACTTTCAATGTAATATGTCGGATTCTGGTGATGAGTTGTCCTTGAATTGAATAGATTTGAATTTTGAGTTTCATGTATCAGAAATGGTCTTTAAAAAACAAAACTAGTTTCAAGGGGTACGTCCAGTCATCTCGACTTTCTATATATATGATGTCGGATCATAGAGTCGTGAAGAGTTGCCCTTGAATCTGAACAGATGAAATTTTAAATTTTGAGTTAGGCCTACGTAAAAGAGAAATTGATTACAAAATGCAAGTAAAATCAGCCTATTGGCCTTATGTGGAGATCATTTGACTATATTGACACGGAAGTGCTAAACTGTTGTAAACCTTTATGATCTGTGGCCACATTCATAAAACCGAACTAAGTTCAAAATTCAACTTAGGTTTAAAAAATGGACTGTAAGTAGGGTAACACTTGACACGCTTTTCCGCTCTTTTTTATATTTGACACGAATGTCCCTTTTGAATCAACTCATATTGAAAGTCTTGAACATCTTTATACTGAACTAATTAACATCGTTAGAAGAATGTGCGTGATTAACAGCATTTTTATGCACAAAATGCAAAATGAGTGTTACCCTTGTTACAATTCAATTTTTGAACTTCGTTCGAATTTTGAACTTTGTTTTATGAATATGGCCACAGACCACATGTAGGATGCGGTGCCCCTTTAACCCCCACCCCCACCCCCTCACCCCCACCCCATCAATTTATGGGAGGTGGCTGATTTTATTGAATCTGGTCCAAGGAGAGCCACTAAAAGAGTCCCAAATGTAAGAAATTTGAGTTATGCTCAAAGACAACTTAAACTTTTGTCATCGTTGTATAGAAGATTAGGAGGAGATCTAATTAATACGTGCAAATATATGCGGGCTAAGTCGAGTATACGGACATGTAGTTCCTTTGCTGACTATTTTTTTTCTTTTTTTTTACGAAAGGTGTAATCGGTTCAATTTTCAACTACGTTATTTAATATGCATGATAACTATGAAGCAGTGAAATGTCTACCCCTATCAATGAGGATATTATATTAGTGACATCTAGAGGCCACAACCTAAGACTGACCAATTTGAGATCAAGTTCAAACAGAAGGATGTATTGTTTTAGTGATAGAGTCGTGGGCGGGTGGAACTTGCTTCCTGTTGATGTAGTAAACGCACCAACAATTAACTCTTATAAGTCAAAGATTTATAATTATTTTAAAGACCACCATGTAAAGTGCGATAACATCATTGAACAATCCACAGAGAACTTTAATCTACTCAGATTTCAATTTACTAATGAGCAGCTTACTATGGAAATATTTTTGCTTCCTAGCTGAAATAAATCTGTTCATGCTTTTAAATATAAAAAAAAACAAACAAACAAACAAACAAATAATATGCAAATCTGCTCAAAAAGCATCGCAACTTCTCTAGGTTCTGTTATAGCCTATATTATGGCCGTATAAAACCTAGTATGTGGGATTATGGGGTTTATGGTTTGCTTTGAGAATGGATTGCGATGAGTACGGATGGATTGAAATCTATCAGGGTGTAGAGGGCAAACCACTTGAGTGTGGAATCAGTTTCTTTAATCTTTTACCCATATATCCTGTTATATATATATATATATGTATATGTATATATATATATATATATATATATATATATATATATATATATATATATATATATATATACATATATATACATATATATATACATATGTATACATATATGTGTGTGTGTGTGTGTCCGATCTTGATAAAAATTAGGAGTTTTGAATGTATAGTATCGAATATGATATTACAGTAGTTGGAATTAGACCTTGAAAATATTTTGTCTCATACAAAGTGCTCAGTTTTATACTTTTATCTAATGCTCTTGAATATAGGCCTATGATTGTCGGTGAATAGCAGAATAAAAACTGAGGATACGCCAAAGCATATAGTTCCACTCTGTTACAACATTTTCCCAAATGTATGCCTTACTTTAAGAGAAACAACCCTAGAAGAATCTTATATCTTTGTAGAAATATCTACAATACACAAAATAGGTGGCTTCCAATTTCAATCGTTATCAAATGATACAATTAATTTAAAAATGATTTATTGTCATTGATTCCCACTGGAGAATTTGAGCAAATTTCTTTTGACTGATCAAAACAAAGTATCGTGTTTATCAATATATACAATATATATGATTTCGTTGCTTGAGACTGTTTGACAAGTTCACTATAAATGTCATTAACATTCAGCTCTAGTGTATCGACGCGACTCGCACTGATACATAAACTTGCATGTATAGTCATCAATTAATATATAGAAAGCATCTGGTAACACATAATCGAAACGGGTAATATAAAATTGAAATAATAACGGTCCTAAAATTGATCCCTGTTGAGCTGCACAACAATCTTGATTTTGCTGACTTAGACCTATACTGTGCCTTGCAAACAGTTACCGAACAAATCGATGGTTTTCCTTGCATGCCATAGACGATAGCGTGATTAACTGTATTGTAGGCCTTAAACAGACCAAGAAACACACGGACAGCATGTCATTTCGACGCTATAGTCTACAGTATTTTTTAAGATGTAGAGATGTACTTGTTTTGAAAGGTCACCCGGTATTCATCAAGGGTGTCAAGTCTCGCAGAATAATTAAGGTAGTTTGCTCATTGACCATCGGGAAAAAGAGACATTACGAGAAGAACCAAAATATCTGCAGTTATTGATACATCGATAACAGTCACCCTCTCTAATATTGGGGTTATCTCTGCAAGGTTGGGGGCACTCAGAAAAAAACTATAACTTCTACATGAAAAGGTTGAGTGTATACAAGTAGAAGTATAGTATTTCACTGTATGTCCTTTTTTCGGGATGGATATCATCCAGACCTGGGTTGGAATGTTTTAACAAATTTAGTTTCATTTAATTATCCTGTTTTTCGACGGAGGAATGATAAAAAGAATTAAGGTCACTGACACTGAGTAAGAGTTTCGATGACCAGATCTTTGTAGTGTATTGTTATTCAAAGATGGACCAACTTTAGCAAAGTGGCAGTTAAACATACAAGTTGTATCTTTTGAATCAACATGTAGGGTTATATGTGTTCACATTGAACGACTGATACATGGTGTTTAAAACACGGTATAGGCCTACATCATTTAAAACGGTCGGTCTATTTTATTTTCCAAACTGCAGACAACATACTTAGCACATGTATAGCTAAATTATTGAGTTTCTGGTATATCTCTGAACACCTGCTTGTACAGCAGGCTTCGTTTCACACAAACACGTCCATTTTTGAGAGGCTCGTTAAACAAGCCTGTTTCTATGAGTTCGTTCCACTATGATCTTACGTAAACAACTTAACATTAATATGCAAGACATAAATATTTATTTCCCGCCACAAAGCACAGGGTTCATTCCTGTCGATCACAGAGGACACACGGGCATATCACTATCACCGACAGCTTAGGTACCCCTTTCTCACAAAATTCGCGTCTTTTAGAGAAATTTAAATTTACAAATGCCAAAGCTATATTCATAAAAGTTGTACTTTCTAAATTAGATGTAAGAATAAATTTCCATTTGCCTGTACTAAGTATTCTGTATTTCCAAAATATTAATAATATCCAGTTTGCCCGCACAGGCAGCTGCCCGTATCTCGCGAGGCGATATTATGGTTATCAAGACAACCAGGTATGCATTTATCGCAGGAAATTAATATGCGTGCCTCGTATTCAAGTGCTTTCCGGCTCCCCTCCCAACAACACTATTCTGTTTGATAATTGATTGTGTTTATTTATTTCGACTTTCAATGCAAGGTACGTGCAAAAAATGGACAGGCTCCGCCTCGTGGTATGTCTGCTGATTTGCGTCATATTAACCGTTTCCCAGGCAAATGGTCGCCCTGTGCCAGTCCAGCATGGGCAAAAGGTAAGATGTCTGTGCAACTGCAACCTTGTGGTCCAGCAAGAATATATATATATATATATATATATATATATATATATATATATATATATATATATATATATATATATATATATATATATATATATATATATATGTGTTTCACTAGTAAAAAATTCGGTAAAATCTTTCATTTTTTATTGGTATCTGGTGGCCTAACTATAACGTGTCAATAAAAACTATAGACCTATATAGCCTGAATTCCAAAATTTTCGCGATGTTCAGGCAAATAGGCTGTTATAGATTCCTGTACAATTCGTGAGGACCTTTGCGGTTCTGTGTTCCATTTGAGAGTAAATTTTACAATCTGGTGTGTTCTGCTCTGAGAACAAAAACAAAAACTTCCAGTTAAAACATGCTGGATATCGAGGTTACAATAATTTGCATTGTGTGTAAAAAGTGAGCAACTGAGTTTTCTTTACGATACAAAAAGCTGTTATAGAACCACAAAAGTGCCTCACGGTAATGTACATTATATGTGGGGCTGTTGCCTGAGAATGTGTCTTGCTTAAAATGCATATATCATTTCGAACCCAAACATTCCCATTTATCATTCGTATTAAACAGGAAAAATAATACAATAGGCCTACCAGGTTTACCGGAAGATTCGTATATAGGTGTGGGCCTGATAGGGCACTAGACATGAAATTCTGGCAAACGTCTTTGTATATATTTATCAAACATAAGCAAACAATACCGGTACGCCGTTGGTGTAAAAGAAAAAGAGATGGGAAAAAAGAAACCATCATTACACAATGCTGCCACGAAACATTATCAAAACTTGATCACCAAATCTACCATGCTATCGCTATACTCAACACACTGACTGGTAAGAACTTCACTCAATTTCTGTTTTGTAAAACCATTCCAATTATTCGTCGTTTGATATGTCGAAAATATCTGTGAGCCTATGCATGAGTCTTTTCTCCCAGTACCAGAACAACTTTGGCATAGAAAATAGAGTCAGATGCTTACACAAGCCTCCAGCACGTATGAAATGAACCACCGACATAGACACCCGACAGGATAGTACCCAAGGACTTCCAAGAGACAGAGACTACAAGAATATCATATATATTTATTCAACAAAGGCAAATAAACCTGCAACTTTTCCCTCTCCGTTGCGTCGATACAGAAATCCATTAATCAAGCTATACGTATACTCTTTAACATTTTGCGGTCAAACTGGTCGATAATGATTGGCGCATGTTGTTTGACAAGTCATTAGCTTCATCAATTCTTTTCAATGTTGTGTATTTCCCGCCTAATTTGAATGCGAGCGTTGGCGAGACGCTAGCAAGATAATTATTATGACCCTACCGTTTAAATATTTCCCATCTTCACCCAAATGAAGAGGGAACAAAGGAGAAAGTCAAGAGTTAAGTTTATTCGAGGGAACAAAATTCGATATTGTAAGGGAAAGAGAACATGAAAATCCATACGGATGCCCTGAGCGATATTATCTGTCTATGGATTATTGCCTGTGCTTCAGTGGTTCATACACTAGTTAGTGGCAAATAGTTCTTTTTTGTTTTGCCTACAGCGTTTTGCCCGCCAAGCCTGTCTTTTTAATTTGGACTGTTCTGCGAGCAACTACGTCTGTGTACGCCGGCAAGGACGTGGCCTGGGATTCTGTCATCCTGGCGTAAGCTATACAACTTCACTTTCCTCTGATGTCCTATACTACAGATTACACAGTTTTGGAGTTCTTCTTCTTCTTCTTCTTCTTCTTCTTCTTCTTCTTCTTCTTCTTCTTCTTCTTCTTCTTCTTCTTCTTCTTCTTCTTCTTCTTCTACTATTACTACTACTACTACTACTACTACTACTACTACTACTCATCCTCTTGCTTTTCATCATCCTGATCGTCATCACTATAATGATTATTATTAATTATTATGTTCTTTTTGTTTTATCTTGGTCACATTGAGCCAATGATCAGATAGGGTGGGACAAAATGGGTAGATTTGGCAGCTATGTTCTCTTCTGTTTCAATCAATGTTTCCGCCTATTATATATATAGTAATGAAACGGCTTTCTTCCTAACTTAGTCATTGCAATTTTTCTTTAGTGTAAGCTGATAGGTTAAGGTATAGTCATTGCCCATAGTAACATTTTCTTGTATTTTTCTTTTTCAGTATGATGGAAGTAGGTCAGAGGTAGAGCACCACAAGGACCGTTCGTACGTAGAGCGGCGTCGACTCAACGATGGTGACGAACTGGATACTGCCTTGCAGTCTCAAAATCACGCCAGACCACATCGTCACATACGGTCATTTGAATCCAGGCCCCTCGGAGAGTTTCCTGCGTATTCCAGGAATGACTACAATACAGAGGCTAAATACAGCAAAACACCGTGTTCTTCCCAGACGGGACCTGATGTAGATGGGTGCAAAATGGATGATGTGCAGAATGAGGCAGGGCCAGAACGTGAATCTCACGAAATCAGGTTGACCAGACACGGTCGAGTTTTGCTGAGTGTAGCAGCTTGGGCACGACACGTTGTCACAGAAGACGATGACGAGGATACGGAGACCAGCACAGTCCAGAACAGTCAAGAAGGTCGCGAGTCCAAGCCACCGCAACTGAAGCAAAAGGAACAACTTAAGTCAGCAACTCAGAAGCGAAAGCAAAACCAGGAACCCAACGAACAAAATCAAACAAAGAAAATGAAACCGAAACGTGAAAGTGAAACATCCAACAAGGAAATTGCAGAAAGTGATTCTAGGGGCCTGTATGAGAGTGTGGTAAAACCTACTGTAAGTTCCCAAGATAGTCAAGTGAAGAAAACGGAATATGAAAACACAAGTCAAGTACATGTTGTGAAAAGAGACGAGGCACATGGGTCGAACAGTGAAGAGAAGTTGCCACACAAAGAAGCATCAGCTGTGTTCAAGTCTAAAGATAAACGCAAGCATGCAAAAGGTAAGCAGCAACGGAAGTCTGATGGACACAGAGACAAAACTGAGCACGAATACAAAGAAAACACACCAACATATAAGAGCAAAGTCAAACCAGGAGGGACAAAGAAAAGGGTAGTTGCAGCTCATCAAGATAAAGTACATAAATCGAAAACCCAATTCAGACGCAGGCATGAAGGAAAAGAGGTAAAATTACCACCCCAAGACAAAATGCACGCGTCAAGAAATAAAGACAAACGCAAGACAGAAAGTAAAGGCAGCAGCAAGCAGACAAATCAAGACAAAGTACATGAGAAATACACATCACAGGGAAACGAACCGGAAGTGGTTAATGTTCCCAAAATACGAAACTCAAAAAAACCTAGAACATTCAAGGCATCGAAAGGTGGCACACACAACTTAAATGGACATGAGAAGAAGTTTAAGCACAAAGCAAAAGAGCACGGATCAGATGTTATGAACACCAACAAGCCAGGAAACCACGGGAAAAAAGAAAAATATGAAGAAGTACATACATCAAAATATAAGGGCAACACGGAAAAAAGAAACTCGGTGGCGTCTGTTGAAAAGAAAAAAATACACGACATGAAAGGTGAGGAGTATCATAAGCTGCAAGATGTGCAGAAGTCAACGAAAAAGAAAAACCATCCCTCTTCAACAACCAAGGGAAAAACAGTTGATTTGACGAAGGGTAAAAGAAATGGGAATGACGCTAGTAGAGAGAACCAAGTGGCAACACAAATAGACATTGTCCATAATGCTGACTCGACGCAGAACCACAGAATAAATCAACGGGAACACGACAATCGTAAGTATGCTTAAAGAGGATGTATTGACCACAAAAACTGAGAGACGGTATGACCTTCATCTTCCAGACTGTCACTTTTTTTTACAGCCGTCTACTGTAAAGCTTATAGTGGGATCTATATTTTCATTGTGAATCTAAAATACCGCAAGTTGTCAGTGCATAATAAATATTCCCGCGCATACCCGTACTTACAGTGAAACGTACCCCCCTGAAATTCCTATTCTGATTTCGATAACCGATTTTTTCATTCAGAAAACACACACACACACACACACACACACACACACACACACACATTTTAACAAGAACCATCCTTTGAATTATACTTGTCGCTAAGTTCACAACAAAAAAGTACAGCGGATAGTCAGACATGAAACAAAAAGTTCTGCAACTCGTGGAGGCCGGTATAAGTAAAATGTTGCATCAAATGAAAACAAATGTAATCAAAAGGACACCGAAGGGGAATTGGAGACTTAATGATAGGTGAACTGAGCTGATTGCAACAATAATGGACACCTACGTACCAGATCTCACATTTGAAGACCATCTGTTTCCAATGAAATTAAATGGCTTGCTTTACGATATCCCGATGATAAAATCGTATCATTCTCGATAGAAAAGAAGTAAATTTGACCCCCAAATAATCAGCAAACAAAAGGTACATTATCGTTTTGTCACTAAAAGATATTGAATGTTCATATTTCATTACTTATTCCAATCATTTCATTTGCTAAATTGTGCGGACCGTTGGTTGAGAGAGAGAGAAAGATACAGACGCAAAGGGCAACGTGCATGTGAAAGTCAGAAGTTTGTCAATCAACTGTTTTGCTCGCGCCTCACTTCCCTAGGATAGCGTTTTGGTCGTGTGGGGGCGAAGTGCCAGGGTCCAAGTCGGGGCTACCACGGGGTTGGCCATAAAGGAATTTGTGTCTTTATTTTAAAGTTTAAAACAAACCACGTTGTTCATGGTCACATATTTTTTGTAATATATTAAGCACTGCTTACATCAAATAGTAAATTACGACAACCTAGTAGCTGACGTTGAGTATCAAATCTGCGGTAAATTGCTACAGACGTACATACATACATACATACATACATACATACATACATACATTAAATTTAATTTAATATATAAAAATAGAATAATGATTTCAGTGCTGTCAGATTCCGATGGAGACACACAGATCGTCATATAGGCACTGCCTGTTTACCAATTATTTTTGCAAATAAAGTATGTGTGAACCAATGTCTACGGTAAGTTTGAAGCTGTGTGTGGTTTATGCAAAATGTATGCATTACAATTTTAGTTTTCATCAAACGATCGATCTGTGTATGTTCATACTGAAACAAGCTGGAAGAAATTAAACAATCATATGAACCACATAAGGTTTGATTCCATCGTTAAAAAGGGGAGAAAGCATTCTTAATCCACTTTTATAGTACGGAATAAATTAAACTTAATACGTGGATTTTTTTTCAACTATTGTCCGTGATACAGCTGAGGAAGCCGGTATCGTATATGACGTAGATGATGAAAAGGACATCAGCGCACAATGGCAACCTCCCTGTGGAACCAACGTGAGCGGTCAGTGCCGACGCTCTGGGGACTACGACCAAGAGTCCAAATTGGAGAAGTGGCACCCCACAAAATTCCTATCTGAAGTAAATAATGGACAAGTGAACTATGTGGGAAGTCTCACGGAACCAGGCCGTGGTGATCCTGAGGACAGAGACGGCGTAAAGGATATAGTTGTCAGCGATGAGAGAACAGAAGTAAATGACATTGATGATAATGATGATGAGGATGAGAAAGGTGATGATCATGATATTACCACGTACGAAGAGACGGACGAGGAGCTAGACGCGGGTGAGTAGAACATGCATTGTAACTATCAATCTCCATTAAGGCACGCATTCTCCCGGGATTGTGTGCCTATATTTAATTCATATCGGATTAAAATGTCAAAAACATTATTGACTGTCGGGATAACACTTCTTTGCCTTGTTTGCTCTAATTATCATTCAAACATAAAAATCTTTTTCTTCCTTTATTTCCCAGATTAAGTCGGTAGGCATGTGCTTCTCAATAGGACTTGAGAAAAAGGTGATAAAAAATAAATCATTCTTGTCAAAGCCAAAATGCTAAGAAATGCACCAATACACTAATTGCAATGATAGACCGTGACCAGACCAGCCTGCATAATTATATAGGATTTTTTTCTTCATGAAACTTCCAAACGGAAGCTGAAGACAACCTGATGATTTATTCTTTCAAATTGAAGTGATTTGTCTGTGACTGCACTTCTGAGTCTCATTCAGTCCGTTGTCCAATGGATTTTGCACAAAGGCATTGGCACTGTTATATGAAGGTTTTATATGATTCATTATTTTCCATGTCTAGCCGGTAGTTGAACTCATTGTCGGTTGTCTACCAGTTTTTATTATCAAATGGTTTCAAACTCGACATAATTTGATCTAAATATAGTCTGGAAAAGTCTGAGAATTTGAATTAAGTAGAAAATTTTAGCTCATGGAGATTTCAAATTTATAAAGCTTGTGCATTTTGGGAAAAGTATGAGAAATTGTACATTGGGAAATTTCAGATCATGATTTTATTTTAAAAAGAAAATAAAAGCCCATGCATTGCGGTAACTATCATGATGTGCAGAAAGTGTGAAATGAAGTCCGGACAGACATGTTGCTTCAATATTACGTCATTCTGCCTGCCTGAAAGCCTTACACATTACCTGTAGTATAAGTCCAGCAATATCTGGAAATGTGGGGACTCAACGATTTAATAATAGAGTAAGCCAGTTCACATAAAATAGACCAGACGCTGCTAAGCAGCTACTTCTACCATTTAAATGACCAAAAGCGATGGATGTGGTCTGCATTGCTCTCATAATAATGCATATGAAACAAAACTGCTCACTGCCTCCCAGCCATTATATCGGGTTGAATCAGTGGGAAATGGGTTCCATCGAGGTGTCATGCACGCGTCTACCCCGGCTTGTGAGCGATACGGTACCTGCAGGACTTTCTGGCAGATCACCCCCGTGCGTTCAAGACACACGCATAGTGTCAGCTGCATCAGGCACAATGCTACACAACCTGCTCCGTATCTATGTTTTAAAAAATACTTGTGTGCAGAAAGCTCAATATGATATGGATTTTTTTTTCAAACATTTATCACTATTTTTACACATATAGCAAATGCTTTTCGAAGAGATCAAGTTGACAACGTCAGCAATTATTGTTAGCAGAGAACAATTAACATTTTTCACATTTTTATATAATTGGCTATACCTTCATGATGTTCAAGTTAAAACCAACACTTGTTAACTTCAACATGCAGTTCCTTTATATGTTTTGCTTCCAGACAGCCGTATTATGCTTCAAACATAAGGTTTCTTTGTTTTGTTTTGTTTTTCTTGTCACATTTCATTTTTGTGCATTATTACTACAAAAAATGCTAATATGATAAATATTAACAGGAATAAACATTTCCAACTCATTTGTGGAACGAATCTTGATACCTGTATGTGCTTTTTGTTTGCTATCCTGCCAGGCTGCCTCTCAACCCCCATGTTATTATCACCAACTATTTGAAAAGTAGTCTTATTACTGGTTGACTACATCTTAACATGTCAGCAAAATGATAACAAGACTTATGAGTATCATAATTACTGGTGGAGATTTTACCAGGGCCATATTAAGCAGATGCTCTGTGAGCTATATGGAGCTTGATATAGACAAAAATAGCTGATTAAAAGATGCGTCAACATTTGCTGTCTCGGTGTTGCAAATGCTTTAAAGGCAATTGCTACAGCTTGAGTGTGCCAAGTCAGTTATGTATATGTGGATCGTTGTATAGACAAATGAGTGGAGAAGGTCGCCAGTACTAGTTCGCCTGAGCAGGAACAGATGTAGCCTGCCATGGGAGCTAAGGACGGCATCACTGCTTTACACTAACAAATGTCACAGGAAGGACTGTGGTGTTCAAAGTAACAAAACAGCTAAGAAGGCACTCGCAGTAATAAATGGCGAAAGCAGGATACTAAAAATGCACATTTTGTCTCTCAAAATTATTAATTCCCCCCTTGGCACTTCACATGAATCTTACTGTTGACGCAACATGTAATTGACAAAAGAATTTTGAGGTCAATTCAGTACTTAAAAGATCGTCTCTGTCTTAAAATGGTCAAATAATTCTGGTACTGCGAAATTTCTTTTATTCTTATTCTCAGTTTTCACTTTGTTCGTCAACATCAGACGGTGTATATATATTTGATTTTCGTCAGTCTGTGAGGTGCTCCTTCTATATGCGATGTTCAATAAGCCTTATGTCTGGGATAATGTGCTGTTTAGTGTTCTGTTTCATTTTCCTCATGATGTCGGACCTCAACTCCGATAGACTTTGTTGAGAAATTTGGAGAGGATTGACAATAAGAAAATGCATGAAGGTGATCAGTGAGGATTCAAGTGTTAGCACCGGTAACGTTCAGGATCTGAGTAAAAGTGGACTTGAAAATGACCAGGCTCTGGACTCTGATTTACTTGGAGCTACTGGTGGTGTCAGACCAAAAGTGAGTGATCATAACAAGTGGACTCGTCACCATGGACTAGATTCTGTTCATTGATATGATTTCAGATCTCTGATCACTTCCACAAAGGAGCTAGATTAAATTTCCAAAGAAAGCATGAACTTAAAATTATTAAGCTCCAAGCTGAACTGAATGCAGTCGATGATAAAGTGCTTGATCATTCAAACTTCCTAAAATGAAACTCCAAGATGAAAGCAAAGTCATGTCATTCTACTAGAGAAGTGGGAACCAGCACCAATCGCCTGTTGGACCCAGATCCTGTTGCTAAATACAAGGATTCTACTAAGCATGCAGATCTGAGTCAATTCTCTAATCTGAAACACCAAGCAAATAACATTTTGGACCATATTTTAGGAGGTAAGATTGGTGATTCAGGTGGTCAATCGACGGTACCATATATTTCCAGGGGCTCTGTTGCTCGGCCATGTAAGATGCATGCACAGCATTCTGGTTCCGCTACCAGTTCCCATCATGATGGCATTCATCATCAAAGTAACACCATACTCATGGAAGTGGGTCTAGGTGGAGGTATTCAGGCTGATGACGACATAGTCCAGCATCCACCTTCTTTTTGGACAGTAACTCTGATAGTGATACAGAAAACAGCAGTTGTAATTCTGAAGAGTATGCTTCAGATTTCAGGCGCTTACAGGAGAGGTAAGCAAAGACACTTTAGGTTCAACAGAAAAGGACTTAAAATATGATAACCTTGATATGGCACTTTTAGTGGCTGGCAGTCTTGAAAGTAATATTCATGATTTTACACAGCAAACAGAAGTGCTTCTAGTAAGAGTGTCAATTCTAGTGGTGCTTCAAATACAGAAGTTAAGTTTTGCAAGTCTCTTTTAATCTAGCAAATGCTCAAGAACCTGTCCCCATAGCATTACTATAAAACGAAAACGTTTCAAAAAAGCCATATTTGTGCTTCATGCTGGTTGATAGACACATATAGAAAAGAACATCCTGAAAGCTCTAAAGATATTGTGGCAAATCTCTAAAAGAGGCCAAAGAGTTGAAACAAGATTGATTAGATGAAGAACTTGGAGTGGATGTTCAGGTATTTGTGGTACATCATGAAAGTATGTGTTCATAGGAGGTTAATACTACTAATTTATCTGCATACTTAGATATGCATCGGAAAGTTGTCAATTCACGTCAGTTCACATAATTTTGAAGGTTACAAAATAACGATTCCATCAAAATTGTGTATTAAAAACTGGCAGAGTGTGATTAAGGATTCTGATTGTCATGACAGTCAAGTATGTGATTTGTTTGGCTTTTGGATTTCCCATTGGATATCAAAAAGATGTTATACCAAGGTTATCGTCTCGTAATCAGAACAAAGCGCTGAATTTCGCAGATAGTATAGACCAATTCATTCAAATAGAAAATAAATTCAAAGCCACTCTAGGTCCTTTCAGTGAATACCTTCTCCAGATTTTTCTTTGTACATCGCCTCTTAGCACAACCCCTGAGAAAGGTAGTGTTAAGTGAAGAGTCATTGTGGCTCTTTTCTGGCCTATCGGTAATTCAGTTATTGATGGAGTAGACAAAGACACATATTTAGGACAAGTAGTCACTGTGAGATATTCATCTGTAGATAATAATGCTTCACTAGTAGCCTTTGTGGGGCAACATTTTAGTCAGTTGAAGACTTATCTTTCCAGGGCTTACAGGCAGTTGCCTGTTTGTCCTGCCTGTATGGAGTGCTCCAAAACCTTGGACTCATTTTTTCACAGTTTCCTTCTGCAGCACTTGCAAAAATCACAGCATTAACATATTGGAATTATTGGCTGTGGTGTTGTTCTAAAGTAGTGGGGACCCTCTGTGAGAGGTCACAGAGTAACAACTTATTGTGACAAACAAGCTTGTGGGTGTGTGTTTTGAGCTCAGGTAGAACACGTTGCTCCATACTAAGTGCATGTTTATGGGAAATTACCTTTTTGTGTGCTATGTATGAAATGGAAATCGGATCTGTGCATATTTCAACTGAAGTGAACAGGTTCTCTGATCTATTATCAAGAGTTTATATACACCCTGAGAATATTGATTACAAAGATAGATTTTGTAGCTCAACAGTTAGAAGTAACTGAAACTATGTTTGAATTTGTTGCACTATGGTAATGTAATATAATTCGTAGCAGATGAGGAATTTCAGAAGCAGCATACAGAGTTACAGGTATCCAGAAGAGCAGCTTTTGCTGGTGGTACTTTGAGAAATTTGAAGGTTCGCTGGCTTTTGTTTTTATAATGTTCTTGCTTATACTTTGATTTAAGTTATGTTCCTGCTTCATTGCACACAATTTGTATATATACACAACATTTTTACATTTTTCAGAGTGTAACTTCTATCAAGAAGTACCTAAATGGAGTTAAACCTTTACATCTTTATTCTGGATTTTAATTTCCTTGGCTACAAACTTTTGAATTGAGAACTCTTTTGAAAGGTATAGCAATATTGCATCCTCATAAAGTTACAAATGCTGCAGCAATTTACTCCATATAAACTTTCAAAACTACATGACGTTATGGACTGTAGTGATCCAGTTTTTGTAGCAGCATGGTCTGCACTTTTGCTAGCGTTTTTTCTCATGGCTAGAAAATCCCATTTTAGAGCCACCAGCGTACATAGATTTGACAATTTCAAATATTTGTCAAGACAAAATTTAGGGCTTAGCAAATCAGGTCTTTTAGATACTTTGACCTGGTCAGAGACTGATCAGTTTGGTACTAGGGTCGTACAAATACCTTTGCCTAGATATCCAAACTCAATTCTGTGTCCTTTTAGTGTCTATGGAGACCTAGTTTGAAAAGTATCTGCTTGTTCCGATTCACCTGCTTTTACTTATAGTGTCAAGCCCAAATTTGTTGCATACACTGAGAACAAGCTAGTTCATATTTAAGAGGTTTTTTTAAGTATGAGAGCTTTCAATTCAACATGTTTTTTAGGACATTCTTTCAGACGAGGTGTGGCTTCATTTGCTTTTCAAGCGGGAGTCCCAGGGGAACAAATAAAGCTTCATGGTGATTGAGCACCAGATGCATATTTGGACTACCTTTATTTCTCATTGCATTCTATGTGGCAGCTTGGTCTGAAAATAAAAAATAACATTTTCACACCTTCAGTTGATACAAATTTAGCTCACCTTTTGGTAAATACAATCAAGTACAATTACAATAAATACGTTGATTGTTTATTCAATACATCAGGTCATATATTAGAACATCATTTGTTTTCACGCTGAAGTATGCTTCGGGGAATTGACAGGTTTCTCAAACTGGTTTATTGTCTCAACAGCATAAGCTGTTAGCGAGACTAAGCAGTCACTTTCCGGACGTCCGTCTGTCAGTCCGTCCATCAACAAAAACTTCAGAGTGGCTTGAATTACATTCATGCCCCCGGGCATGGCTCTGGTTAATATATGGGAAACTTTGTATTTATGCTTTGACTAACAATTCAAGTACAATGGTCGGACAAAATCGTAATGTTCACCAAATAAACATGTAATTCAACTCTCAGTGACAGAAGTATGTCTTGTAAAAATGATGCTACTAAATGGTGAATTGATGATTAAAATATTTCATAGTGTACATTAGTTATCAGTGATATGATGTCATTCTCGTTTTTTCTGGATATCTATAATTATTGAAGTGAAGAGTAAAGAATTCAAATTTATTAACATTTCATTCTTGTTTTCATAATGCATGGATTTTCTGACTAGTTTAACATATTATTCATGATGTATTATTAATGTCAATGAAGGGATCTTAGATAGTCTTCGGATCCAAAAGTATACTTTTTAATTCAAGATACCATTTCATATGTAATGATTTCTTGTTAATAATGATGATATCAATAAATGGATTATTTTGATTGTCTGAGAGTAAGTTGATGTCTTCTGCGCTAAGACGAGTTCATTATGCTTCTTTTAGTAGCACAGAAGGTGTAAAATATATTCGTCTAAAGGGTGGTCATATTTCATTTATATTTTGTATCATTGCACTGCTTCAAAGTAACAAAAACATCAGACATTGTTGCCTCAAAGCTATGCAGCAAGAGGGAGAACATTTCTGTTCTAAGTGCTTAATAACCTCAGTAGGACATAGGTGCTTTAAAGTATCACACTGCCATGTGAAAACGTTACTTTCCCAATGCCACAAAAGGTGCAAAACAGGGTTTCTGCTCAAAAAGTATCAGACCAAATGAGTGGGACATTGATGCTCAGGACAATGCTGTTTCAGAATACCAAGTGACCTTAACATGACTGTTTCTTTACATCACCAGATTATGTAGCTAACTTGGACATTACAGCTTAATATCGTCAAAGGAGCAAAGAGTACAATTGGCATATCAGTGTTCTAAAAAAGTTGAGCAGGCTCACTCTATTTCTCCGTCTAAACTGAAGTGTTTTCATCTGCGCTCTTCTACCATGGAAGTATAAAACTAGTCCCCCATAGTTTTACCTAGCCCTTTGTAAGCACTACAGCTTTATCAGGCATAGCTGAACTGACTAGGCAAGTGGTAGCCAAGCATTCAGATGAGCAACACAAGTTGTTGTTCAAGTTTCAAACTGACCTATCCAGGTCTTATCATTAGTTGCCAAATGTGTCAAATAATTGTTGACGTCTGTGTGCTCAAAAGAACAAAAATGTGGCAATCAGTGTGGTAGGAGTGCGGGTAGCTCTGCTGGTATTCGTTGTTTTATCAAGTTGACGAGTAAGTTGCAATTTTCATACTGGTACAGGAGTCTCTGCTGATAGTAGAGCAAAAAAGAGCAAGGTGGATACTCAACTTTATTCTTCATGTTGACTTTTACTTATCGGCATAGAGCTTAATTCAGGTCCGGCCAAATTCACCATTAGTAAGCTCTATCAAAACTGTTGCAGCATTTGCAGTAAACTTCAGGATTTGCAACTTTTTATGAGTGATTGCTCTTTTGACATTTATTCCACTGCCAAGTCTTGTTTAAAGTCTGAAAGACTAGATGAAGAAATTGTGGATGTGTCCTAGTACAATATATACCGTCGTGATCGTGAGGACACATTATCCACAAAACAGACAGGTGGTGCTGCATTTATTGCAGTGAAACATAAATTTATATCAAAACGTTGCAGAGAAATAGAAACATTAAGAAAACATATTTGGGTTGAAATTTCTCTGTGACAGAAAACTTTTCATTTGCAGCATATATATACCTTCTGATTTAACTTCTGGTGGTGTAGAAGGTTTTAGCGATCCACTCAGAAAGCTAGTATTAGGTGCAGCAAAAGAAACCTAATCCTAATTGAAGGTGATTTCAAGCTGTCAAATTTAAGTTCAATCATGCAGCAGGACAGATTAACAACACCCATTCCATCAAACTGCTATAAATCCAGGCATTTTTGCCTCAAACTACATAACACTGAACCTACCTGTGGGAACAATGTACTTGATTTGGTTTTGTTTAATTTTAATGTAGACAAAGTGTGTTTGACTGATTGACTTGTACAGTCTGACCACGAAGCTCTGTCAATTGATTTTCATGTGCGAAGGCTAGTTACTTCAAGCAATGTGACACGCTCAGTTTTCAACTTTAAAAGGCTGATTTTGAACTAATGTACAAATTGTTGTCTCTATATCATCTAACAATGAAAGACCAACGTGGTAAATGATTTGGACTGACCTTTTGATATATTGATGACCTACTAAGCATCAATACTAAATATTTCAAACAATGCATTTCATCCATATACCCAATGAGTTCGAATTGAATGAAACTACAGAAAACAACTCAGAATGTTCACACTTGGATATAATGATCTTTAATCATGATGAATTAAAGTAATATTCCATCTGCGCCCGCTTATGGCATCTATGTGTCATGGTTGATTGCCTTTGCTAAAGTATACACCGATTTTGACAATTTCTTATTCCGCCATACATTTTAATTGATAAATTCGTAATTTGGGGATATTCAAAAATGAAGTTGAAAAAAAATCATTTTTGCAATTTGTAGATAAAAATGAGTCCTTTTTAGCCACATATAAGGCAGATTTGAAAAATATATAAACGAGGTTTTGAGCGAGTATTAATTGTACTTAGCAATTTAATAGCGTGTGTATGGAGTGATATACCTCTTAAAGTTAAGTGTTGCATGCATCAAATCGGTTAAAGCTACTACCAACGTTTAGTTAGTGCCAAATCAGGAGAGAGATGTTTTTCCTCCATACTATATTTATGTCACAAGTATGTCTATCTTGATTATACTGGATTTCGACATGGGTTGTTTGATGGCTGGCGATTTTGTTCATGGCTGAATCTTGATTAAACGGAATTTGTTGCAGTCTCTTTGACATCATTGAAAACTGTTGTCTGCTTCTATTTTTCATGACAGTCATTATGATCTTGTGGATGTTGCTTGTTTGAAGTTTTATGGGAGATGCATGACTCGATGAATGTTCAGAACTTGTATATAGTTGGTCATGTTAATGTTTACTTGTCATATCTAGATGGATTCGAAATTGGACTGAATTTGGTTATTGATCTTGTTATGTAATGGTCACCGATTATTTGATTAATTGGTCCTGTGTGCAGTACACAAACTCCGTTGATGAATGTATGGACTTTTCTATTCATATTTATATTATGTGATCAACGAATGAGTTCCAAAAGTGCAATTGCAAAACAAAACAAATCCCTCGTGGTATGATAATGACTTAATCTCTCTTGAGAGAGAAAAACAAAAAGCTATGAGATAAAGCAAGAAAACAGGTCATCCCGATGATTAGTATGGCTTTTCGGAAATTAGGAAAGCATTCGAGAGCTTAAGGGACTTTAAATACACTAACTACATTCAACAGGTACAAGAATCAATAAATGGGAATGCCAAGAGGTTTTGGTGATTTGTGAACGCTAAATACAAATGTGTAAACGTCCCGAGCCAGTCAACGCATGGTACTAAAACTGCTACAAATTAGTCAGACACAGCAGAACTTTTCAGTGACTTTTTTTAGTCTGTTTATGTCAAATCAGATTTTATGAATCCCATGAAACTACCATCATAAACAGTCAGTCACTGCCTACTGTTCATATTCAGGTTGAGTCTGTTGTGCAAATACCTAAAGGGACAGATCAGCTCAAAGCGTGTGTGCTGACAATATATCTGGTATTATTTTGAAAAACTGTGCTTAACAGCTTGCTGTTCGACTTACTGTTTTAATTCAAAAATGCATCAGCACAGGGGTTTTGCGCGACAGGTTCAAACAAGCTAATGTAATACAAATTTTCAAGGCCGGGGATTGACATGCCATCAGCAATTACCGCCCAGTTTCACTCCTACCTTTATTCTCCATATCATACAGGACCAGATCTACCCATGTTTTGTTAAAGGGCGACCAATGGCTACTAATTTAGTATCATTTGTTGATGTTTCGTCCATAGATTCAAAGAAGCCAGTTGAATGCATACATATTGACTATGGTAAAGCGTGTGATACTGTAAACAATCAGCTTTTGCTTCACAAACTCCATACGTACAATTTTCACGGAACCGTGCTCAAGATTTTTCTTTCATACATCCAAAACAGGAACCAATGTGTTATTACAGTCAATGGTTTGGCATCTCGCCCTTTTCATGTCCCACAGGAATCCATTCTTGGTCCTTTGATGTTTGTAATATTTGTAAACGACCTCCCCCACCGTCCTACAACACAGCCATATTAGTATCTATGCAGCTGATTCAACGTTTTTCGTGAAGTAGGTTGTATGAACAACTGTTTTCTATTGCAGGAATATTTGATGAGAGTATGTAGGTGGTGTGTATTATTGAAACTGTTGCTGGACACCCGTAAATGTCATGGTATATCCTTCACTAATAAGAAAAATGTGATACTGTTTCAGAACATGCATGATGATCAAAGCTTGGAAAGAGTTCATGACATTAAGAACCTTGGTGTCACTGTCACATCGAGCGTGAATCTTAAAAATCATATAGATGCCATATGTGCATATTCTTTTAGGATGCTTGGGCTCATAAAAAGATTATGCAGTACTTTTTCTTCAGTGAGCACCTTGAAATCTCGCTACTTATCACTAGTAAGGAGCAGTCCTCAGTATAGAGTTTTATGAGATATTTATGTTTTAAAACTTCAGTTTATTACCCAGAAGTAGGATACGAACAGACGTACAATATGTTTAATTTACAAAAGTTAAGAAGTGAACGGAGAAAGATTTTTGATCTGACGATTTACAGGATATAATCTTCGCTAAGCACCATTGCTCATATATACTCGCCCAAGTTCCATTTTATGCTCCTCAAAGAAAATTCAGAAACACTCCTCTGTTTTAGTTCCTAGAGTATCGAATCAATGTCGGGAAATTTAGCTTCCAGCCAAGAGCAGTCAGGACTTTTAATGATGTACCCAACTTGGATATATCCTCGCGTGTCAGTTTGAAAACGCAGGTATCCAGTTTTTTACCGTTGATTCTAACATGTGGACACGTTTTACATTTTAAATTATTTATTGTATATTCATCTATAATTATTTATGTATTCATCTGTTCAGTATATACGGTTTTACTGGGTCTGTCATTGGGCCTTTGCCTGTTGACCAAGGAATGAAATAAATAAATAAAATCAATGCGAGTTGAAAGATGACTGCTGTTTCAGTGTTGCATATAAGCTTCGCACGCAGTGGATGCTGTTGCAGCTTCGTCTTGTCCTCTGAGCTACAAGGCTTTCGTTGCTTAAAAGTGCGCCTTCTTGGTTATGAGCAGCAGTGTTGTTTACCATAGTTCAGTGGTTTTCTTTTTAAGTGGAAACCATCGAACACATGTCCAAGATCGCAAAAAAGTTGCATTGTTCCATGCTTGAATCCCTTTATCTATCTCAAATACCATTCAGCCTAAACATGAAAATGTCACCACAGAATTACTAAGGACTGGTACAAAAACATTAATGATGATATCTGTCGGCTTTTTCTATTCAAAACATAGTTACCTTTTGTTGATTTTCCTCTTTTTCCAGAATTATTACTAATGGGAAGGCAAATTTTAAGTAGTACTATAAGACGCATGATGTCAGTAGTTGGTTACTTGACTAATTTCTGGGAACAGCTTATTCATATCCATATTCATATTCAAATTCAAATCAGTCTTATTTCACTTGACAACCACACAAAATTATTGGCAGACATAAATATAGTTTGAGTAAAATGGTACATCAGTAGCAATAGTTACATTAGCCAGTCAGGATGATCCCAGTTAAAGATATAAGATACGCTATCATTGAAGCTGAAGTTACACCACAGACTGATAGACAATAACAGAGACAACTTGGTACAATGTATATATATATATATATATATATATATATATATATATATATATATATATATATATATATATATATATATATATGCACACGCTGGACATTAGTTCCATTCAGTGGAAACAGAACATGACAAAAAACATGTTATCACGAATGTAAGAGTTTTGAATAGTGCAATAGTGCGTGTTTGAGAATATTTGAATATGAAAAACACTATATGAATATTTGAAAACTTTGTCCGTAATACAGGGAGACATGGTCTGAAGTAAGCTAGGAATACAAAATTGCGTGTATTTTTGGTAGTACTCCTTAAAGTAATTTTAGGACAGAAAAAAATAGAGTTTTGAGTGGCGTAAGAATGTGTTAAGGGTTGAGAGGCAAACATGTTGGTGAAATATTAACTTAAATTATGACGGCTTCTTATGTATGTCCACACATGCCACATGTCGCTGTGTGACAAATGGGCATATTTGATTTGAAGAATACTGTTTTAAATCGAATAATGTACGTTGACTTCAATTTGCTTCTCGTTATTTTAGTCACTCGTCTTAATAAAGACACGGGACTGTTTTGATGTGTGAAAACACAATACTATCTTGCTTCAAAATTACCATAAATTAAAACATCAGTGGTTCTTAATTTGATCACAAACTGTACAACTTACTTTCCACATCCTTGACTGCATCTTTTCCCTTGAGTTCAAACTGAATCAGCTATATTCCAAATGAGATAAGAATTATAGTGAAAGTGAAACTAACCTGTTCTCATTTCAGTCAAAGATTGCGCGACCTGAATCTAACTTTAAATCAGACGGTGTTGGTTTCATTCTGCATATAGACGGCAACATTTTTCCTTTGAGTCCTCAGATACGAGGTTTTTACTTTCATAATGGGTAAGGGTGCTGCTTCAGCTGTAGATTCTTGTTTATGCTAGTGTGTGGTTTGACCATTAACCTAAGAGATTCCTGTTTTGTCGTACTCTGCAGTCATGCTTTAATTGTCGAAGGGCTGCATGCGCAATTGTCCATCCCTTTACAGTACACTATGGGTTTTAATTCTTTCTGTTTATCGATTTTAATTCATTTACTTCCAGGTTACGGCCGTTGGTCACGTTGGGGACCCTGCAGTAAGACCTGTAATTTGGGACGTAGTCTACGAACAAGACAGTGTTTGAAAAAATCAGGATCTTGCATGGGTCCAGACATTGATAACAGACCATGCAAAATTGCAGACTGCTAAGATTTTCAGATGTTGGCTGATTTCAGTTAACATAAACACTATTTGTAGAGACACTTTGAAGGTTTGATGTGAATAAAATGAGAGAGAGAGAAAAGGTGTTAAAGAAAAGAACAAGAGGAGGAATTGGATCATGACTGCATGTCTAAATGTTGTCTGGAGAATGTACCAATAATACGGATTCCCATCACTAAAAAAAGATAACGACCAAGCTTTTCAATTTAAGCTTTCAACAGGAATTGCCATGTCGATATATTACATTGCAATCCATAGTGCTTGCAAATCCAACTTTACGAAGCCAAGAGAAAACAATAAAAGGTTTCACTGACAGCTTTATAAATGACTGCGCTGTCCAATATTCTCAGTTAAAATGAGACCACAAGTATGACAATTGAAGCTTATCGTTTTAACTCTAAAAGCACAAGGCTGTTCAGCTATATGGGATACTGTGTGTCGCACTTGCAAGTCTGTTTTAATAATTTAAGCAAAAATACATTTTTATCTACTCTTGGAACGTTATTATTTTCTTTATGCATGCATTTGTTTCAGCATCTTCGTCGTTGCGCATGTATCACACATACCCATGACAGGAACCATGCACAGTATTGTGCCAAAAAAAATTACAAGACTTTTCATAACATGACAAATTTTGAAAATGTTGCAATAAATGCATCTGGTCAAACTGGACCTATTTAGGTCGGTTCCACCATGCGTCCACAATAGACTACAACATACAAACAAAAACGAAAAATACAAAACAAAAAAGGCTAGGATATGGTCACCCATTTGTTCTTGACGTAACTCTTTAAATGCCAACTGCGACTTAAGTCGATCTGCTTTAGACAAACTGCTCTCAATTACAGAAATTATAAGACGCTAGATTCATATTTGTTATGAAGTGATTTTTTATTCAATCAACAGCATGCATATAGTTGCAGAAAATATAATGGTCGGGGCGCCGAGGAAAGCTGTTGACTGTGGCACTGAAAGAGTTAAACCTGACCGTTGATTCCGTGATGGAGCTGGTTGCGTTCTAACGGCGCAGAGGCAGAGAAACCGTAGCTACCACCAGGGTGCTATTATAGGAGTATATCAATCCGAGAACAGATGTAACTTGGCTATACAAATGACTACAATCCATTACGACAAGTGATGAGCACTCGCTACCTTGGCCCATCGCTTAACTCTGCTCACAGAACGACTAACATTGTACAGCACCTGCGGGTACGCAGACACACAAACAGTGCTGTTGTCGACAACTATATCTTTATTTTTTCAGAAAACATGAGCATGTCACAAATGTGGTCTAATTTGTGAGGAAATAAACTATACTGGTATGATAAACATATATGTACTTTTTATATGAGAGGCGGGCTTTTCTTGGGGGGGGGGGGTATCGCAATCGATATATTTCAGTACATGTGTGATGAGGTAATTCGTGTGTATCTTCATTATATTTCTGTAGGAATATTTTATGAATCTGAGTGCACAAGCCACATAATGATTCAGTTGATCCTACGGTAAAATGAACTCAGTTTAACATTGTTTTCATATTTTCTCAAACAAAAACATGTAGCTGTGGTAATTATAAAATTTACTCCAAACTCTTTTTGTGTCATTAAAAAACACACAGTTTGGCAATGATGAAATTAACGATAAAAAGTAAAACAATGGCAAGGCCCCGTCTTCCTCTCTGGCCAAAATATGCACTTCCTGTTGGATATGGCACGGTGGAAAGGACCTACTACACGCTGCATATTACAGAAATTCACCAATCACAGCTGATTTCGTTAATCTTATACCTTTAAGTAGATGTATAATTAAACACATATCTGTTCTGTGAGTATGCCTGACACCTTACAATTGGAAGACAGGCGACGCAGTACCACAGGTACACAATTTTAATACCTTCCGCGCTTACAATGTGTACAAGCCTAGATTCCAAAAGAAAATGTCCGATTTTGTATCTGCAATTCAATGTTTTTGGAGTATCTTAATATACAAATAAAGAAAAGCCGTTATCACATTAGACAATCAGCAAAATACAACACATTCGTAACACGGTTTAAAAACACAGGAACATGGATGACCTGCAAGTGAGTACATTCTAATCTGTAATTTTATGTGGAGTATATATCATATTTATCATCATCGTCGTCGTCGTCGTCGTCGTCGTCATCTTCAATGATGTGGAAAGCCAGTTTGTTACATCCGACCAAAACTCCTATAGAATTGAACGGCGTAAGTATTAAATGCCAACTGACAGTAATATTATTTGGAATTGGGAAATATTCTTGAGCAGAATTATTGTGATTGGAACATAAGATAATCATAATTTGTGGCATTAATCTCACCTAGTAATTTGTATATTTAAGGAAACTCTGTTGTACAAATGCTTCCTTGCAATAGCAGAAAGCCCACCCTGTATCAGTATTCAAACCTTTCAGAAATATCTTCTGCTTAGGTTGATGGGTCACATTTTACACAGTTTTAATACGTAAGATCAGCTTAGTTAAACAAGGAGACTGTGACAGTCCTGTGCTCAGCTGTCATGTTCATGTACCCTTGCCCTTTTTTTAAGATTCGCAACAAAAACAAGGACATTCATAAAAAAAATCCAAAAATTAATGGATGAGAACCATTTGAACAAATGTTGCAGATACCTACCCAAGGTACACTGCCACCAAGTTTGAAGTCGATCTGGATGACGGTTTTGGAGAAGAAGTCGGAAATGTGAATTAGCATTACAATGCCCATTGACCTACATAGTAATCAATAGCAAAGGTGCATTTACCGATAAGTACACAAACTGAAAAAAAATCGTTTAAAATCAGGAATCCGCAGCAGTTCCATCTAGTGTATAACTTTGTTTGACCCTTCCATAAGAAACATATCCACCGAGTTGCATCCTCATCTGAGTGACGGCTCTGGAGGAGAAATCAAAAATAGCAATAACACACAAAAAAAAAAACATAAAAAAAAATAGAAAAAACTCGCAGTGCCACCTGGTGAACAAATTAAGAGCTAGGAGTCCCTAGAAGTGTTCATGTGTGATATCAAAGCAATCGGGTGAGCGGTCTCAGAGAAGATTTTTTTTTTCGGATTTGCCACCCCCACCCCACCCCCACCCCCAAAAAATAATACAAAATCCAAAATGCACTGGAGGGTGACCATTTGAACAAAGTTGGTAGAAACCCACCCAAGGTACATTGCCACCGAGTTTGAAGTGAATCTCGCTGACTGTTTAGGAGAATTCGATTGTTGACGACCGACGACGAAGGACCATAAGATAAGTTCAGGTACTGACAAGTCAGCTCAGCTAATAAACGTGAGCACAGAAACATTACTACTACTACTACTACTACTACTACTACTACTACTACTACTAATAATAATAATAATAATAATAATAATAATAATAATAATAATACTGATACAGTGTATTTATAACACGAATAGAAACCCACATTTTAAGATGGATCAATATGAATATGAAGCTACTTCTGTATGCTTCTTCTTCAGAGAGAGAGACTGAGAGAGAGAGAGAAAGAAGAAAGAAAGAAACAAAAACAAAGAAGGAAAGAAACAAACAAACAAACAAACAAACAAACAAAGATTGCCTAACAACATTTCAATCGGGTCATAGGAACTCCGTTTTAATGATGACGTTATGTCGATGCGCAATATGCATCAGTTAATTTTGTGTCAAATTTATCAACTTTTAACATGTATTTCAATAATGAGCTTGTTCACCGTCCAGTTCTTATCAAACTGTGCGAACATCTTGAGTCCCAATTCTAAAACAGAATCTATGCGTCACGTGGAATATTCTGTTGTCACTCAAATTTGATAGGATGCAAACAACACTAAAGTGATTTGGAAAACCGCTGGAAAAATAGCCGAGAGATTCTGATGGTACGACGTTTCATTGCGTGTTAAAAGGGCTCATTTTCATTCTGAAAATATTCATTTTCAACACTTTTTTGGCCGCATTTGCCACACATAGGAAGCATTTTTGATCTGATTGAAACCAAATATCGGCGAACTGACATTTTCTGTAGGAGTGAAACTGTTAAGTACATAATTCCAGCAGTCAGCGATTGGTATGTCGCTGTATGGATCGGGAGAAAATAGTGTGTATTTGTGTACACCTTTTGCTACAGCATTATGTTTAATACCAGGTATCTATTGTCCTGAAGACCTTGCATACCTTTCAATTTACAGTACCTAGGCTCCGAAATATAACGTGCAAGCTAACTGTTCGTGCCAAATAGAAATCATTTATTGTGGGGCATTTCTTGAAAAAACTAGTTGTTTGTTCTCATAGTTATATGTTTGTTTTGTTTGAACAGAAAATACGTGTGAATTTATAAACACAAGAATATGTAGCTTAAGAAAATGTATAGCCTTTTCCCTCATTTTATGCGCGATTCCTAAGTTCAAGTATGGACGCTTTTGCCTTGACGCATGTGATATCCACATCGTTCACTCACCTCACCTCCCGTGTCATACTAAGCGTGAATGTCCTGAACAGCAATCTTTTTCAAGCTCTACATACCTTTACGGCAGCTGGAGTATGCCTAGCCAGACAACGCAAATTACATTGATATTAGACAAACAGGTCGGTAATTAGTCGGATTATTTGTTAGGAATTTGAATGTAAGTCTTCACGCAAGTGTGACTATATTTTTATACACCTGACTATTAAAGATACAAAATGACTTTCAGATTTTGATCACTTGGCACTTTCACACACACTGCATGCACTTTTTCAACCGTCGTCGTTTTTAAATGGCAGTGATGTGTATGGAGTGTCATGTGACACTATATGTATATTAGCTGCAGGAAATCATAATTTGCACTTATTCTCACGTAGCGTAATCTGAACGTGCTACGTTTGCACACCTGAAGCTTCTGTTGACTTGAAAATGCAAAAGTGGAATTACATTTTAAAGGGAAAAAATGTCCCAAAACCGAAACAACATAGGCCTATTATCGTTTGACCGTCTTGTATGTTTTGATAAATGGTCGGTGCATGCACATCTCCGTTTAGCTGGCCTATAGATCACTGAACATACTGTATGATTGCTTTGGTTCCATATTGCGCTATCAATCTACTGCACATCACAGGTCCATTTGAGAACCCGAAATGTAAGCACAAGCCTTTCTTCCAACCCACTATGGTAGAGGATTGAGTAAGTGTCCCAGCATGAGCATCTGACCCATCTACCCGATAACCTATTGGATGATCAAGTTTTTGAAGGGTTAAAGACATAAACTCTACTGTATAAGGCAAACAAACATGACGGAGTGATGAGCCAAGAGACTAAAATTTAGCAATGTCAACAGTATACATGACGAAAAAGGTCATAACCAAAAAGTGCAATTCCGTTCAAATTAGAAAAAAAACTAGCTTTTACAGCTTAGTCTTATTCCTGGCTGTCTTACTGATTATATGTTGGTGTCTACTATGGCGTTTTTTCTTCAAGCCATCAACTCAAATCGAACTTACTCATTACAAGTATATGATTATAACGATCGGTGAATCTCTTACGTGGAAATGGAAATGTCATAAGAGCTTAGTATTACAGTATATTGCCTTTCAGTTAACACTTTTCTTTTCATTTCTAATTAGCAGCATTCAAGACAAATTTCCCCCTTTACTCTTAACCACGCGTTACCCATACATGTACAACAAAACATACCGTAATACTCTAAAACTGGAAGAGGCTTCCTTATGTTGTCATACAACAGTACTTGTCACATAAAATACGTTTGGTATGTCTCAACTCTGTAAACTTGAATGTTTATGGAAAACCATGTTCCCTGAAACACTTGAAATTTCTCTAAGACATGTTGGTGATGGCTTCGCGCTTATTTCATTATTTCGAAAACCTGTCGCCAGCGACCTGTTATTGTAAGTGTTTTTGATTCATATTTTTTATTAATCACTGCAATTTTACTTACTTGTATAACTGAGAGACTTTCAAAAGATATGGCAAAATGGTATGCTTCTACTTAATAGCCTTCCGCTGCACACACCAAATGCTTTAGTAATAAATGTGTTTTATGCTTCCCAAGTATGCTCATCTTTGTGCACTGGCAATAGCCACCATCATCACAGATTGCTACCGTTGTATTCTGGGGTTACAGGCGATCAAATGCTGATTAAATTTCTTCACAATAATTCTATCCATAGCTGTGTAAATGAACTTTGGGTTTGCTGCAAAATAAAAGTATTTAAGGGTGTTTGGAAACCTTGTTACCATTTGTTTTAATGTAATTGTCAAAATTGGCGCAATATTTGGAAAATCTTCGTTGTAAGGTACATCCGACGTAAAGAGATGTTGCTACACAGACAAAACTATTTGCAATGAATTCATACATGTGTGCAGTTATCTTCAGGTGAAGGTCAAGAACTGCCAGTATCCTCTACTACCGGAACTGAAAATTCTCCAAAGTACCACCAGTATATCTGGTTCTTCATGGCTTCAGAATTAATCCTTGATATGAAACTCCATATTTATACAGCTAATTATCTGGTGTCTGTTCAATTACACGGGCAAACAGCGTCACTGATTGGATGCCTATTCAAGCAGAGAAGCAGGCTCGTTTACCTTGGTCTCAAAAATTCAGTTACAGGTTGCTATACTTATATTTTGCCCATATATATCAACAAAAACAAACGATGGCTAAGTTGAATGGAGTTAGCGTAGTGTTCCGAAAGAGAAGTTGGTGGCTAATGGTCCTCGTGTTAATTTTTACTTCAGGTATAAGGTGCAGCTACTTTATTAAGGTAGAAACTCGCGTAAGTTTGCAAAATACAATCAACCAAGACTCTAAAACAAAAGAGTTAGGCCTGTAGTGCCATCTCTCCTCTCCGGCAGTAAAGAAAGCAGTACAAGTTGCAGTACTGGGGGGAGACTGGCAGGGGATCTGCGTGGTCGAATAGAAAAGCATTCTGAATAAATAGGGAAAGTAGGAAACAATTGCTTAAGTTTATGTCAGGCTACAAATGCATAAAGCCACAATGGGTGAGTTACCAGCAGTAAGGTTGGCACGAGACTTATTGCCACCAAGCAAGTGCAGGCGGATGTACATGTTTGACACATCCAGGCTCTTTGTCCAAATGTCTGAATGCAGAAGACCAGAAGGATGCGAGAGTGACAAACAAAACTCCATTTCTAGTAGTGGTAGCTGAGAATAACAGCTTGGCCGGAAAGAATGACTGTCAGGAGTAAACCAGCCTCCCCAAGGTCAGCTCGTTGAGTTTTGATTGGAAAAGGAACATAAGTGCCATGACAACAAACATACCCAGAGTGGTTCTAAAGTGCATAGCTGCTAAAATCCGACTGAAAAAAAAACACACACACACAACGGTAAGCTGCATCAGGAACAGACAAGCCATTGCTTTTCACGGACTGGTCACCCCACACAGGCAACAACGCAACTTACTCCCCAGTTACTAAGATGGAAGGGAAGGAAATGTCCCCAGTCTTTCAACAAACCAAGCGGATGGCAATCGTTCGTCAATCTGTATGCATTGGGATAAGTTTTATCTTCAATTGGTCATATATATATATATATATATATATATATATATATATATATATATATAAACAACTCATTAGTACTGGAAAAAAATAAATACAATGAACTGGGCCATGTCGATTATGGCATTCACGCATACCGGCCTCCATTGAACCATTCTTTTTGGAGTGGGGATTTGTACAGTTGTATGTGCGTTTCCCATTTTCGGCTGAGTGATTGGTGCCGAAGGTCGCTGGTTCGAGACCCGTTCGTTGCGTGGTTACAATATATATATATATATATATATATATATATATATATATATATATATATATATATATATATATATATATACTTAGAGAGGGAGAGAGAGAGAGAGAGAGAGAGAGAGAGAGAGAGAGAGAGAGAGAGAGAGAGAGAGAGAGAGAGAGAGAGAGAGAGAGAGAGAGAGAGAGAGAGAGAGAGAGAGAGAGAGAGAGAGAGAGAGAGAGAGAGAGAGAGAGAGAGAGACTGTGGTCCGATAGTTCTGTATCCTGATATCAATATCCTAAACAAGGGATATAACTGCATTCTGGAGAATACTTTTGTCCCTCATACTACAGGGGCATAACTCAATTATTCAGAAAGTTCTATTTTTGGCACAAATGACTTTATCCTGGCTGTGTCCGTAACGTGCCAGTCACCTTCATTTTGTGCCATGTGTAACTTCCCTGTCAACTAACTAAAAACATGCTACAGAGGCATATATCTCAAATGTTCTTTTAAAAGCAACTGAGCATACATTGAAATATCTGACCATTTTGAAAGCCATGATAAATATGGACTTCATGACATTCATTAGATGAATTTTTATGAGATGTATTTTTATTTGAGTAGAAACTTTTCAATATAACGAACTTGTGATTAACATCAACCACACCATGTTAACAAAAATAATATATTTAGTAATGTACAGACACTTAAAGGATCAAAATCTCAGCTATAAAAGCAGTTGAATCTAACTTCTCTCCATATAAGGTCATCAGTCAGATATGACTTTATTCCATCATGCTGCAGGAACATATCTCAGTTATTAGAGGTTATATTCAGGTCAAAGTTGAAACAAGCTGTTATGAAAATTACCCAGAGTTCATCGTGACAAAGCAGTGTGGTAAGTCCATAGTTCTAGTGTAATATAGGAAAACTTTCTTTTTATCATACCCAATGCACAGTTTGTCTTTGCAGCTATATGACATGTATGTCTTGAAAATGTTAATGTATCTGATATTAGAACTCCTAGGTTTTTCTCTTCCTTCACTGAGCCTAAAGACTGACCATCTACATCATATTCAAAATTAGGGGTTTTTTTACGTACTTGCATAATCTTACATTTATCTTTATTGAACCCCAAAAGCCACTCATCTGACTACAATAACAAATTTGTCCAATCATCTTGTAAACATTGCCAGTCCAGTAATGTCATGACTGGATAGTACAATTTTGTATCATCTACAAAAATATTACATTCAGTGTTAATAGAAGCTAGTATTCTGTTGGAACTCTGGTTGATTCTCATTAGCACTCTATTTTTTTTCTCCGCCTGAATTTTAAGATATTTGGCTTCATTGATCCCAAAGTCATGGACAACAAATACACAGGTGAGCAATAAAATGTGATTTTGTTTTGTTATGCAATCATATATCTATTAGCCAGTTTGAAAAAGACAAATGCCCTAGCCCTAAATATTATATTCTGCTGCCATCACTCTGTTTGACGCTCCTGTTATTTAAGTATCCCAAGCTGCTGTTTTGCATAGCACCGAGAAATCAGTAACACCACAGACCATACCGTTTGCGTCTGCCCTGGGTCAAAAAAGAGAATTTGCCACAGAATGATGGATTTTTTTTCTCAAATGACTCTCGTTAAAAAAGGGCAATTTTTCACATTTTTGCAACTTAACGCATCGCTTATCTTTACTTACTGTTATGCTTATTGTGTCATTGAACTTGTGATGTCAAAATCACTCTAACTTTTGACGTGTCAGCTTGGCACGCCATTAACTTGATGCTACGCGACACCATTGTGCGAATGTGATCCGACATGATAAAAAAAACCATCTACAAGAGAAGTTATGGAAAATACCAGTAACTACGCAGGAACAAGCACCAAAATGGTGAATAATCCACATAAATATATTTGCACCTGTGAAAAGTCACACCACTGCATCTGTGAAAAGCATTTAGTGTACCAATGAGACATGTACTGTTCTTTTGCCCAATACCATACCATTTTGCTTTTGCTTCGGATACCTGTACTATTGCGCTGTATCATGAGGCCATTCCATTGTTTATCTGCTGAAGCCATACCATTGCGTGCCCGTTATCATTGCATAGCCAATAACCCATTTTGTGCTGCGATAGATGACCTATCGATGTTTGAGTCATGAAAGACCAGTTGATTTTTGCTTAGTTGAGATTTTCTATCATTTCGGAAGATATGCATGTTCTCCATTATATTCCAGACGTTTAAAATTTTATATCCGTGAAACTTCAACAACCCATTTAAAATTACATAGTATTCAACATTGTATTTGTGTCTTTTCTCCAGCACCACTTCCTGGTAATTATTACCCTATTCCGTAGTCCGAACTCTCTACACTCCATAAGCTAACCTGTCACTGTGTAACCTGTATACACATGGAAATACTATCACGTTCTTCTTCTGAATTTTTACACAGGCCGTATTAACCCAAAATAAATTAAGGGTCCTCAGCGAGTAACTACTCAGAACATGTTTTGGAGCCTGTACCCGTATATGTCTCTCAGTAGCGGCGCCTTGTTTAATCTAAATATTCAGCAAAGACAACCCACATAATAATGAATAAATATGAACGTGTCAAATGATGAATTAGCCAAATAAATTAAGTTCTGCTTATAAATACAGAGCTTCAATATGAAAACAGAATACCTATCAGACCAGACATAATTAATAAATAGATAGTATAAAACAAGTTAAGATAAGAATAATTTGACTTTCTCCTGAACTAGTATGTACCCTTTCTAGATGGGTAGGACACATTAGTCTGACCACCCACCAGTGTATAACTGAGGTAGAAACAAACTGGGGCTATATATTCAATCCCAGTAACTACCAAATAAACAGTTACAGCCAGACACCTGCATAAACCTGGGGAATTCTTTACAAGTACTGTAACGATGGACCTCCTGTAGCAGAAATGTAAAACAAACTCCATGATGACACCTCCTATGAACGTCTCCAAGAAATCAAGCTCCATTTAGTTGTCAACTTTTGGTTTATGTTTCAAAGACTGAATCAAGTTTGTAATAATCGGGTAAATCCTGCCAATTTCTAGCTAAGTGCTTGGGACAGCCTATAGCTGACTGCAGGCCCTAGAGTTAATGTTTCAAACGAATGAACCAAATTTGTGGCAATTGAGTAAGTACTGCCAAGTAGCCTAAAATGTCACAAGCTACTCAAAGAGATATGTACGGGTAAAAGGCTCCGAAACATGTTGGGTAATTACCCGCTGAAGACCCTTTAATTTATTTGGGCGAAGACAGCCTATGTCAAAATTTTACAGAGGAGCGTGTGCAATATGGACAATAGTACTTCTATATGTTTATAGGTTAAATAGGGACAGGTTAGCTTATGGAGAGTAAAGAGTTCGGACTGCGGAATAGGATAATGACTACTAGGAAGTGGTTTTGGACAAAAAGACACAAATAAATACAACAAATGTGAATATTAAAACAGAAGGATGCCAAATGGTAAAATTAAGTAGCAAACAAGCAAGTCTGAAATCTCCAAAATTATTGAAACCAAATTTTCTAATAATCTCTGGATATTTGCAGCAAAATTTGTTGAAGGATTTGAACAAATATACATGCTTGAATCCTCTTCACTCAAGTTTATTGAAAATTAATTTGGTTCTGGATGTGAGGTCCAGACTATTTTGGTAAATAATACACTATTTTAACTTTTGAATCCGAATGACAAACAAAACGGAGCTTCAGCAAGTCTAAAGATTGTTCTGATTACCAATTAATCGAGCATTGTTGATTCGGTGTCCATGTAATAGATTTAAACGTTACTTCGCGGATTTGTATGCTTGATAGTAATCTATGATAAAATGATATTCATTTGTGTAGGCCTAGTTGTTTTAGATACGATAGTAGTCATCTTTGCCAAACAAATACTTCGGCTGCACGATTATGTCTGCTACGTGTACCTAACCGTAAAGACTGTGTTCAATTGTACCAAGTCGAAATACATTTTTGCGATTTTCAGCATTTCTGAAAATGTGAATCACTAATCTGGAAACGGTTTTCTCACTTTTGGTCCACTTGTGCTTCTATCGTCCGAACTGACTTCTCAACATGCTCTCGTTGCCTCAAAAGAAAGTATGATGATGATGATGATGATGATGATGATGATGATGATGATGATGATGATGATGATGATGATGATGATGGATGATGATGATGATGATGATGATGATGATGATGACTTTTGTCCCAACGTTGCTGAAGGTATGATGACCATGATGCATTGTGTTGAAGTGTATGCCAAGTTGACGGTTTGTTGATTATGCCAACATTTCACCACTCACTTGTATACCCTCACCAGTGAGGACATTCGATCCTTATACAATTTGAAAAGAATCTTCGTACTGAAATCTTTACCTTTAGCCATTATGAAGTCTTCAAATAAGGGACAAAAACTGGGAAATGTTTTACAGTGTACCCTAGGATAATGCTTTAAAATCATTGGGTTTATTTTGGAATGTTTTTACAAAAAATGTTTAAAGTTAACCATAAGCGTCTGGTCTTGAAGTTTTAGATGGTGTGGGCTTTCAACATTTCATGTGCAACAAGGATATATTGGCACGGAATTATTCGAACAACGAGTTCAGTTTCATACTTGTATCTTCCATTATATACTTGAGAACACCACGACAGTTTTTGGTTACAATGACTTGAATTTGAAGAAACGAACGCCAATAATTCGTGATTCAACATCATCAAAACCTCACGTCTACTGGGTTTTTTTTACCCCAGACTCTTGTCATTATGGTAACTTCCAGTCTCCAATTTTAGAAACAAATAGTTAATACATTTAGAAAAGTTTGAAGTCCTCTTTCTCTGATACCATCTTTGCATCAATGGACGAGATTTTGAAAAGTTTTTTAAAACCTTGTCCGTTTCAACACAAGACTTTCTGAATCATGAACTTTCATAGTATTCATGCCTTGACCCCATTGAATTTTGAATACTATTCGCGTTACAGTAAACATCAGAATAACGCTTCAAGCTTTTGGCTCAGCACAACTACGCCTATTTTGATAGAGTCCTATTATTAAGTGGTCAGTCAAATTTACAGGGACCAAGTTTTGCAAGAATCTATAATAACACGTGCCATTTGGTTCGAAAGAATTTAAAATCTCTTCTGTCCGAAATGTTTAGGATTGTGTAGTCTACAGTGTGACTGGGTACGTTTGACTCCATTGCAACAACTACAAATTATTTTAATACGCCAATATGGACTAAGTATTTCCAGACTACACTGGAGGACGTGTAAGTTGTACACTGGTGTCCTGGATCAGTGATTGAAAGTAACACTAGCAAAACAGAAAAGTATTTTAGCGTGACCTATCTGAACAAATACCGGCAGGATGTAGAGTGCTAATGAACAAAGAAGTCACTGATCTCTTAGGATTCTTTAAACCTCAAAAATACAACACTGAATGCCAAATATTTGCAAAAGTTTTATTAAATATATTTGTCAACCATGGATTTCCTAGATCATAATCTATTCAATGCTCAATATACTTTCATCATAATTGAATTTTGTATAAAAAAACCCGAATCATTCACCTCTTGGTATCACAATACGCTGTAAGGAAACAAAGAATGAAATTCCTATGTACAAGAATATGAATGTCTGAAGACCTTCTGTTTCAAGGTGGTTTCAGTTTCTAATACATAGATGTACTGACTCTTCACCTAAGGGTTTGAAGGCAATCCCAGGGTAGAGATGCAGCCTTTGATGCACCACCTGTTGTACCCATATGCTAATTAATAAAATAAGACTTAATTCTCCCTGCAGGATACCTGTTTGTTCTTGTCTCAAAGAGAAAGTTGTTTTTTCTTCTGTATTTCCCCTGAGGAGGGGTCTTAGCATAGATGTATCTACCAAATGATTTTGATGGACATAGTCACCACTAGAGGTATTATAAGGTCATATGGGAATACCCATCAAGCATGAGGATGAGCTCCTTTCTGATTCTTAATTTCTAGCAGGCCGTCTACAGCATGTTAAATAATATCAATCAACCATTTCTTACATCCCAGGCAATCAGTACCTACAATTAGATGTACTGTCCCCATACAATTTACTTGACATTTTGCAACAAGTCATAATGGTCATTGGCACTGATCTGGTAAAGAATGGCTACGACTTTATATTAAGTCCACTACAGTACTTCTAGTGTTGTCTCCTTCTTTGATCTTGCCCACTCTCACACCACTGTATTTCCCCGAAGATGCTCAGGCTTAATTGATGGACCACTAACGAGTCTCTGGGAGATTTGGTCAATAACTTGGCCGTCCTGGTCCATCAGAGTACATCTGTTTTGGCCTTTGTCTTGATTTCTCCGTGGATTATCACAGCCCCAATTATGGGTCAACGAGAGCTGCTGCCCAGTGGCATCAAAGAGCTAAATGAAGTGCTGGATCTGCTTCATGCTGGCCACAGTGTGACTCCCTGGCTGGGCATTACCACTTAAGTCAAACTCCTGGCAATACATACAGTTTTAGTACTAATGACTCTTTAACCATCTCAATGCCAAGCTAACACAAGTGTCTATTTTCATAACTTCACAGATAATGTCCTAGCAGGAACAGTACAGGGAATTTCAGTCATCAATAGCATCTTATATTTGTTAAGACAGCTTTGACGATCTCCGCATTGCCCCCTCTACGGCTCTGCACCTCTTAAACACCCCAACCCCAAAATGTCCTGGTAACCCCTAAAGTGAATTAATTCCGCATTTTACCATCATTCAGATGCACCTCAGTATTTAAAATGCAGGTCTACAATTGTGGATGGACACTTTCCTAAGTGACCAGGTGCTTAACAGGGATAACACGGCATGTTTTACCATGTTATCCCTCGTAAGAGACCTACAAAATCTAAATATGGATAAACTGACCCTCAAAGGTAACGTTTACTGAACAGCCAGATTTGTGTAAATAAATATATGACGGCCAACTGGAAACCCTTCAGCATCATTCTGAATCAGACAATGGAGGAAGTGTGTAAAGGAGGCCAGGGGCACTTAAATTATATCTGATGCTTCTTACCCAGACAGGCCTCAGGTCTTACTGGTCATTTACTGTATGATCAGGAATCCATGCCCCTGGGTTTTTTTTTTTTTTTTTTTTTTCTTTTTTTTTTTTTCGTTTTTTTTTTTCTTTTGTTTTGTTTTTTGTTTGTTTTTTTTTTTTAATTAATTGGCACTTGAAATATCATAATTTAATTATGAACTATGTGATTATAGTGCTACACAATATCAGGAAAAGCCTTCAATTTAGACCAAATTGGCTGACAGTTGGACTGTCCAGCTGCCGCTGAGATACAGAGAAAGCAATGTTGATTACAATCTATCTTTTGTGTTTAAACCGCCTTGTTAACAAAGTCATACCTCAAAATCAGTCATATTTTGATCAAAACAACTTCAGGTAATTCTGAGACAAAAGGGAATTACAATTATGATAAACATATTGGATCTTTGGTCACAGCATTGTCACATCCACAAAGGACACAATGGGCCAGTAGATTTTTCTTGGAGTTGCAGAATGGCATACATCATAAGGGACCTTAATATAAATGGGACCTTTGGGATAAGCAGGTGATAGCTCATCTCAAGTGAACTTCAGGTGTAAAACACTGAATCCCTTGACAATGTGCCCTGTCCTTCTTATGGACTATGGAAAAAAAGAAGAAAAATGAGCATTCATGACAATCAACCTCTCTAACATAAAGGCACCCAAATTTGTCGTACATCAAATAAAGATGTACTACATGTACATATATATTCATCATTTTGCCTCTTGTCATTGTTCTCTATTTTGAATTCTTAAAACATCAACCATTTTGCACAAAAAAAAATTGTTAAAGTTCTTTTTTCAACTGGCAAATTTTATTCTTGTAATTTCTGTCCCGTCCTTCATAAATAAACCTTTGACCTTGAATATTGTAAAAGGACAGTCAATGCAGACTGGGCATGGGGGATGGCAAACACACGAAGAATGTCTGGCAAGTGTAAGATATTCCCTGTCATTATCCACAACCCACATATAAAATACCGCAAGTCTATGTAAACACAGACATGCTTCTTGGGTCGACAAAAGCTATATCCAAATAGCAGCACCAGCATTTCATTCAGGCCTCACTGGGCCCTGCATGCTTCCAATACTTAATTATACACTTCAAAGTTTGCCATCTTCATGATCTTCATGCTTTTGTATCTGCCACTTTCCACCAAGGTGCCTTCTTCTAAGTCTCTTTCATTGTGTTTGAGACTTTTTTTCCCACTGTACAAATGGGACCACTCCCATGTTATTGAATATCTGTTCCGTTCCTTGTATTGAAATGTACCCCCTTCCAGCTTATTTTATTGATGAAACATATCTTGCACGGTTTTTCAAATCTTAACAAATTGCATGCCCAAAATAAATTCACTTATGATTTGCTTACCTTGAGTAACCCCACCGTAAAGTCATATCATACTTCCTTTCAGACATAGAATGCCACAAGAGTACAATTGCTGTATCTGCGTCAACTTTTCATTGGTGTTTAACAATGTTCTTAGGACCATTAAAAACATCCTATTTATAGTGTACAGTGTTCCCTCTATATCAACAGGACAGTAAGCTACATGCATGTATGCCAAGTAAACAGGTTATTCAGAAAACCTCCTCGCACAAAGAAGAAACACATTTCAGTTGGCATTGAAGAACCCACCATGTGCTGTCAAAAGTCAGCCTGCAATGTGCTTCATACAGACAAGAAGCACCACAGTATTACATCTTGTTACAGGCACCAGTCAGTCTTCAGTATTCGAAAACTTCACCAAACGTCCACTTCTGACATCCATCATTATTGTTTCATCACTGAACCTGCAGGGATTCAGTCAACAGCTGTATACCGATGGCACATTATTCTTAATGACAAAACAGAAGCAGGTGCCATTTGCTTGTTGTTAATTTTTAATGGGAAAAAGTTGCCGGCTGATAACACTGGCTATAGGTCCTTCAGGGTTAATAGTCATGCCGACATTTTATATTTGCACAAAAGTAAGGAGGTAAGCACATTTTTCCCACAATTGGCATCCATAATATGTCTACATGAAAAAGGAGCACACACAACCAGCTACCTGCGACAGATTCAGTGGCTTTTGTGAATTTCCTTCTCAAAATACTTGCTCTTGTTTCTCTGTTTTTAACAAATTTAGGAGCAAGTGCCACTTAAGCTGGTATTGTGGTGTTGACAGACACCCAAAGAAGGAAATCAAGCATATTTGTAGCATGGTACCATGGCAAACTTGTCATTTGAAACAAAAAGGGACAAGGGAGCACTCTAAATTGTCCAAAACTTCACTCAAGTCAAGCCATTAGTATTTAAGATGTCTTTCTTCTGTCCACCCCCCCCCCACCCCCCCCCCCCCCCCATTTGCATCAATAGTTACTGGTATATGACGCTCTTAAGATACGTCATTGGACTCTTGTGGATTCAGTGAATTGGAGAAAATGTCTAATGAACACATGCTTTGACTTGAGATTAACTATCACCACAGAATTACACACTCTAGAGGTTTTTTAAGTGATTATTCTAAAAGAAAAATTAATTGAAATGTTACCAGAACTTTTTCTGTATTAAATCTTCAAAACTTCCTTGTTTTTCAGTTAGTTCCTGTGTACATTAATGGAGCTTATTAAGCCATATAACCATTCAGATGTGTCAGCAATTGACCATAACCTGGCAAAGCTATGATGTATAATTACTGCAGACTCCTGTCAGCGCTAAAATGCGCAAAGTTCCAAAACTCAGCATATCAGCTTAAACCTACAGCATCATTAAATGATTCATGCCAACAGATAAGAAACTCAACACCCAGATCTAGATTGATTATTCTGTTGTTTTTGCCATATACTTTCTTCAAGTGATATTTCATACTTTCTGATTATATCCACAGGTTAGGCTTATGTAAGTTCTTTGGTCTCAGCATTGTTTTCCCCACATGGTAGGACAACGTGTTTTATTCCCTGTCTGAAAGTAGGTTAACAACAATACACTTAAAAGACCGCTGCGTATTTTTTCTATGTGAAAATTTCCAAGAGGTTCATTGGCAGAGTAAAAAACAAGATTTATGGTAATTGAGTTGTTAATTCAACATAATGGACCATTTCCACAGATCATTGCCCCGTGGATATAAAGTGCTTTTCTTACCTTCAAGTACTGGCTGCTTTGCCTTTGTGTCATGTGCCATGCAGTTTCTGTTTGTCCCAAAGGGTCAGAGTTTCTACTCAATCACATTTTTTCACTTATTACCAAAACAAGTCTTTAAAGTTACACGAATTTGATTCAAACTTGAGATTCATATCATGTTTCATCTGTAGGCCAATGAACTTTCCATGACTGTCACATGTACATTCCATTGTGACAGACTAGATCTGGGTGAGCTAACTCCTGAAAGTGATCATTACCAATTCACGTACATACACCATTTTAAAATTAGGTTCATAATATAGGTAGGCCTGATTCCAAGCCTAAATCATTCTTTCTACTGTATGCAGGTAAAGAAGTTTAACGTTTAGACCACATGTAGACAAGCTATGTGTACACCACATTTGTTTTACGACTTATTTCAAATTTTGAGAAACTATTATCAAGAAAATAACTATGAACTTCATCCATTGGCAAGAACCCTTTGATACAACAAATATTATATCACAGCAATTGATGTAATCTCTATGGGATATTTTAATCGAAGTGTGACAGCAAATATTGTATCACAGTAATGGAAGATGACACTTTTTATGTACAATGTAGATTTAATACTGCACGGAATTGATTTCTTAACGGTACATTTTGGCAATTCTTGGCTACAGAGCAGCCATACATTACATACCCCTCTGCTGAGGGATGCAGAAAGTTGCAACCACCGAGTCCACCCTACCCCACCCTACCCCACACTACCCCACCCCAACACCACCCAAAAGGCATGCAATATGTAGCCAGCCCCTTTTCACATGTTTGCATAACTATTGCTCATTTTGAAATTGAAGAAATGCTGCTTGTTGTAGATGTATCAGGTCTCCACTGTATAGTTATGCATCTCTGCTCACTATATAGTTATGCATCACGGCTCATTGTCTAGTTATGCATCTCTGCTCCCCTTATAGACAGCTGAGGATGTTCAGTCCCCTTCCTTTACGGAGCTTGCTTTGCTGGCGTGGCTCATGGATATTGGCTTGAGTTTGTTGACCTTACCCGCCGGCCTGTGGGGCGACTTGACCGGCCGAATCAGCTGGGGAGGAGGGTTGGTAGCCCCAGGGTTTTTTAACACACCCCTCAGACCTCCCTGCTTCTGCAACATACCAATACAACATGTCAGCATGGAGGGATCATCTTGGGACAACCAACACAAAATAAAGCCTGACTTGAGAATGACTCCCATGGGCTGCATTGTCTATTTGTATGTAGCGTGGAAACACGGCAGGCCCCCCTCTCTGCCTGCTTGCTGTAATTTGTGCAATGACTGACCATGCTTAAGCCAGACCATCAAAATTATATCAGTGCCAACTCAGGGCACATCCTCCCTTTACAGTAAATTGCATTAGAAAGACACACAGAGCAAGGAGATGAGACATCACGTCCTAGGTTGACACAGCACCTTGTTTTTTACCAGTCTTTATGTCACTCTCGGGTGCTTTATTTAATCACAACATTTATCAATAGCAAAGGTGTTTTTCTTCACATTTTATAAACCGTGGCCCCCCCCCCCCCACCCCCGACAAGAGGCCACCCCCTCTACAGAGGCCAATTCCCCATGCATCAAGTATGGCATTTTCATTTTATTTCCTCCCTCCAGACAGGCCACCCCTCTCATAATGCCACATTTCTGGTGCACTTTAGGGTACCCTTATAGGAGGGGAACCACTGTACTTAAATTGCTACAGTACTCTTTGAATGTAAAAATTAAATTAATTAAGGAACACATCTAAAGATATTGACAATTACATCATGTGGTTGTGCCATTCTTCAGAACACATTACAAGGAAGTTTAGCATAGAGTGTATCCATTCAGGACAACACACTGCATTCTTAAAACAATCAATCACTCAAAAAGGCAAAATAAATCGTATGCCTCCAATTTTTTTAGTTGACATTTCCCCTCAGACACTGTGTGGCAATCAGCCCCCAAAGCAAAATGCATTGCTTATGTCCCTGTGTATCTTACAGATAAATGAGTTGCTTATCACCCTTTCAGACCCTCCAGTCAGATGCACTGCTTGTGTCCGTCTGCTTGTATCCTACAGATCCCTCCGCTTGCATCCTCCAGATAAATATATTATTATGTCTGTCTGCTTATAACCTATAGATAAATTTATTCCTATGTCCCTCTGCTTGTATACCAAAGATCCCTCTGCTTCTGTCCTCTACATAAATATATTCTTGTGTCTGTCTGCTTCTATCCTATAGATCAATGTTTTCTTATGTCCATCTGCTTCTATCCTATTGATAAATGTATTCCTATGTACCTCTGCTTGTATCCTATAGGTAAACATTTTCCTATGTCCCTCTGCTTTTATTCTATAGATAAATGTATCATTCTGCTTATAACCTCTAGATAATGGAATTTCCATTACCTCTTTGCTTGTATACTTTTGATAAATGTATCCTTATATGCTCTGCTTGTATCCCTAGATAATAGAATTGCTCCCGCCCCCCCCCACCCCCACCCTCCCCAACCTGCTTGTATCCTATTGATAAATGTAGTCCTATGTTCCACTGCTTGTATCCTATAGATAAACATTTTTCTATGTCCCTCTGCTTTTATCTTATAGATAAATGTATTCCTATGTCCCTCTGCTTGTGTCCTGTGGATATATATATTCTCATATCCTTCTGTTTATATATTATAAATACATGTATTCTTACGTTCCTCTGCTTGTATCCTATAGATAAATTTATTCCTATGCCCCTCTGCTTGTATACCAAAGATCCCTCTCCTTCCGTCCTCTACATAAATATATTCTTATGTCTGTCTGCTTCTATCCTATAGATCAATGTTTTCTTATGTCCATCTGCTTCTATCCTATTGATAAATGTATTCCTATGTCCTTCTGCTTGTATCCTATAGATCAACATTTTCCTATGTCCCTCTGCTTTTATCTTATAGATAAATGTATTCCTATGTCCCTCTGCTTGTGTCCTGTGGATATATATATTCTCATATCCTTCTGCTTATATATTATAAATACATGTATTCTTACGTTCCTCTGCTTGTATCCTATAGATAAATGTATTACTTATGTCCCTCTACTTGTATCTTATAGATAAATGTATTTATGTCCCTCCGCTTGTATCCTATATATAAATGTACTCTAATGTCCCTCTGCTTGTATCTTTAAGTAAATGTATTGCTTATGTCCCTCTAATATCCTATAGATAAATGTGTTCTTATGTCCCTCTGCTTGTGTCCTACAGATAAATACATTCTTATGTCACTCTGCTTGTATCATATAAATGTATTCTTATATCCCTCTGCTTGTATCCTATAGATAAATGTATTCTTATGCCTCTCTGCTTGTATCCTTAGATAAACGTATTCTTATGTCTCTCTGCTTGTATCGCCTAGATACATCTGCTTGTATCCTCTAAACAAAAGAATAGTCTGATGAAGGTTACACTTTGTGTTGTGCAATTCAACACTCACTCAAAAACTCAACAAAAAAAATAGGAAGAGCCAGCCAAAATAACAATCAACCTGAAAGGGAAATAGCACAACTATTTTTTCACTCCAGTCATACATGATATATTTTAGAAAACATGTAGACAAAGGTGTGTCAAAATTCAGTCCAATTCAATAAAGAATGCCTGCACACAATGTCAACACATTCCATCTGTGTCAGTGTACTGCAAGAGAGTATATTGAAAATAACTGCTGCTCTATTCACTGGTGCTTCCAAGTGTGAAAATTGGGGAACCCGATACAGACCCGGTTGTGCCATCTTACAGTTTGTACAGTGATTCTGCAAACTTGTGGTCCCCAAAAAGCTTTTTACCTTCTTTGGCGCGGTCCCTGAATAGGACTTTCAAAAAATGCTGAACTAATGAAATGCGAACCAATTCAGCAGGGGCCCGTATGAGTTGAAAATGAAATATGCTGTTGTTGGTGGCAGACAAGGAAGTGAATGGTGTACAAGGCTACTGTCTATCAATGCCACAGCCACACAAACTCACACAATCCTACTTCACTGTGGGATTATATCACTTTCTTCTTCACTGTAATCCTACCCTAATGCTTTCGGCACAAAATATTGGTATGGTCCGCCTGGTCAGCAACGAACAAGACATATGCAGTGTCCCCCACCCCCACCCCCGCCTGTCTACTGTCAGTGGCAAGTTTCAACAAAACAGAAACATCACATGCCACTAGGTGAAAAAAATAATTAAAAAAAGAAAAAAAAAATTACGGCAAAAGAAACTTTATTCAACTCATCAAACATTAATGCCCTGATAATAATCATTACACAAAACAGCAAATACTACCATGAAAAAATAACAAAATATCATTTATTTTACTACTCAAACAAGGGTGCATATTGGTCACAGTAGATGCTGTCTTTAAAACATAGTGCCAGCCTCTAAATAAACATTTCACAAACTTGCTGGGGAGAGGCATTTCTAGCCAGGTCTGCCATGTCATGTAAAACTGCATGAGTACATGTACCTCATCAAATTTCATGGTGTATCAAAGGCCTATGGCTATGGGTTTTTTTAAGGACTCTCCAACATTTTCTACAGCAAGCAGGGGACTGTAGTGGTTCTTAACTACTGTAATGTGAGGCAACTATTAAACCCATCATATGAAGCATAATTTATGTTGTAACTATGTTGTTATATACGTAGGCGTCACTGAATATATACAGCTCTCCGTGTAATTCCCGCATGATATTTAATCTTGACTCTAAAGTACTGCTGTATTTAGTCAATTTGTGGTACACACCAAATAAAAAGTCTACGACACAGAATCACATGCAGTCCAACATATGTGCTTCATTTCATAAACAAGCCTCTCTGTATGCCTACAAAATCACAGAGAAGGTTCCTCCTGAGCAGCACGACTGACTCGTTCCCAAGGTCATCCCCAGTTCTTTCCCAATGTAGGCCAAAGAACCTATGTGTGTACCTGGCTGCAAGACTCGCAGCCCAAATATAAAGCAAACACTACACGTTTCATCTGAGGTAGCGAGCACAGAGAACCACCACATGACAATGAATTTGTTTCAACTAGACAAATACACGTTAGACCAAACACACTTTGGAGTGTCCCCAACTTTGCATGTCCTCATTGAGCGGTGCTGACCTGTGAGGTAGGTACCAGTCAAACTGGCAAAATGGGCACTGTCACCTTGCTGAAGAGATCAGATAGCAATCACATGGCTGCCTTTTAAATCTACTTATACCCAACAGCTTAAGTAGAGATTCCCATTACAGGGCCTCCTCCAATCAGATGGAAAATAAACACAGTTGATTAAATCTTTGTACTTCAGTGACAGTCAGCCTTTTCTTGGGCATATTTATTCCCCTGCTAAAATTTGTTAGTTTGTTGATAAAGATAAATATGGATCGGAATGCCGTCTGCAAAAAATAACAGGAGACAATAGGATTGTGGGCACCAAATGTGAAGTATCTGACCTATGAATACAGGACCCATAGTGTCACAATAAACACTTATTGTGTGCTCTTTTGCCATACTTCAGGGTGCGACGATGCTTGTTTGTTAACACGAGTTTTCAATTTAGCATGCATGTGTGTATAGTCAGGGCTCACTTAAGATACATGGCTTAGAATTAAATCCCTCTGACCGCCTTAGTCATGCCAATGGCCAGTGTCTCTGCCATTACAAAGCAGCACCTTTAATAAACACTGCCACCCACAGTAAGTTTGCTGGGGTACACATGGGGGCCTTGTGCATCCTCATCCTTCTTTTCATTGTGAAAACGATGGCTAAAACTGTTCTCAACCGTTAAAAAAATTCCATTCTGTTATAATAGCTTAAGTGTCATTGGCCCTATATTGTCAGTTACCAAGTTTCTTAATCTTGCTTGAAACAACACATTTTGCTGTATCAATAGATCGGATAGCCTCCATCATACTAGACTGCTATTTTATGACTGAAACCACCCATTATGTAAAAGTACCATGCTGGTAATATCCTTTTAAACAATAAATTGAATATCCTCCATCATACTAGACTGCTATTTGATGACTGAACCCTCCTGCTCTGGAAATTAAAGTATCATGCTGGTGACATCTCTTTAAACAATAGATCAGATAGCCCCCATCATACTAGACTGATAGTTTATGACTGAAACCTCCCACTATTGAATAGTACCATGCTGGTGATATCCCTTTAAAACTTGGAACAAAAACGGTATATTTTATGTGCAATATTTAATTCCCTCTGGAACCCCCATATCGCTGATAAACAGTTCAAGTTATAAGACATATACTGACCAGAGTCTGACTGAAGTTTGCCTTTGGAGTGTACACTAGATGTGTCACAGCAACAAAGAGACTCCAGCTGGGAAAATGACTCTCCTTATCAGATTAAGAAGCATAATTATGAAAACAAAAGGGAATAGAGCAAAGATGTTGGCCTTTTAAGTACTCAGAACAAGACCTCTACGTCCTTTTGAGAATGTATGCTAAAACTTTCATGAACACAGTTGAAGGGCTGCCCTTACAGCCAAAACGGCAGAATCTGATTCACAGACAATTAGTTCCCACCCCCACCCCCTCATGATAACTGAACTGTGGCCTGGCATTGACAGCTACCTCTGTGACATGACCCACCACTTTTAAGCACCAACTGTTCCTGTAAACTTTAATCTGATTATCTCTGAGGCCTTTGTGTGAACTCGACCCATGAACCCATCAGAGCAGTGAGGACATCTTAGATTCAAAAAGAAATCTAATGCCACTGCAAACATAGAGGAATTAAAGATAATATGACAGTGCTGTTGACTGAAGATGGTTTCCAGGTACTAGATGTCACAGTGCACCTTAATTGATAATCAGCAAAACTGACCAGACATGCTTAAAAGACAGTCACAACAATGTGACCACAGGCTTCAAGCACTCATGTTTTGGTGAGATTGGGTTAAAATAGAATATAGGATTTAAAGCGGTGGCTGCGATAATAATATTGACAGACAATGATTCTATATTGACTGAGGCCATTGACAAACCAGGTGTGAGTTGATCTATTGAGAGGTCTCATTGGCTGTGGCATCTTATCTGTGCTGCAGATGTGGCACTACACTGTACAACTCGCTCCATGACATGCTAGCGTGGACAGATAAGCTACACAGTCAGTCTGTTTGTGTAGAAATGATCTCTACTCATATTTACAAAACTGCCCGTTATTTCAGAGTAAAAACCCTTTCATTTTATTTGAAGAAAGGATTTTGGCTTTTGAGCCACAAGGCCACTTTTACTCTGGGAGAAACGTCACTGGACTAAAACCATCTACAATCTGCGGACCAAGATGTCAAAACCGGGCTTCAATACATGTATATCTACTGATTATTACCAAACCAAAGAAGGGCAGCAAAGTTTCCACTTCCCATAAAAATCTAAACAAAAGGACTTCTAATTGGTATGCACAAGAATGAAGTTTTGTCTTCCTTAAATTTAGCATACATACTGTAAATTGCTTTATTTTTGCGTGTATAAATTTTCACAGTTTTTGTGTTTTTGACATTTCACGGTAGTTTTAATTTTACTGTTTTGGACATAATTCCTATTCAAACAATGTTAAAAAATACTATTTCACTGTGTTTTTTATTTTCACAATTTTGTGCCATCAGCAAAATAAGCGAAAATCAGAATACAGTGAAAGTACAGCAATTTACAGTAGTATAGACTTTAATACATGTCAGTGTCCTGATTGGTCTATCCAGAATGTGGCTCAGAGGTAAGTTATCTGGGCCATATTGACCTTACAGCACACAAAGAGATGGTCAGTAAGCATTTTGGTATTGCCAATTAGAGCTAAGATGCCACACAGGACAGCAATAACAAAGCCTATAAACAGCTAGGTCTCATACAAAACTACTGCCTCTCAATGAAACTTGCATAGAAGATGTGAGGTAGACCAAGTTTGAAGACACATAATATATCAACTCACCGACTGGGCCAGGCTCTGCTGCTGATACTTCTTCATTTTGCTCTCGAAGTCCAGGATGTATTTAGGGAAGAGTGTGTTCTCGTCAAAGGCTGCCTTTAGTCCTGCAAGCATTAACCATGTTGGATAAAGCAAGGAGGTCTGTGGTCAACATCCCCAATTACATTCTCGTCTTTACTCCGCTTACAATATTGGTAGCAGTCTGAAGTCAGGCCGATAGTCCTGCCATTACATGTATGTGGGACTCGTAATAGGACATAATGCAATCACGCATCAACAACGATTTCATTACAGACCACTTGCTGATCACACAAACACCAATTTACCAATCCACACACCTCCCCCTTCATTTGGCACCACTGTTGTTTTCAAGTCTAATATCCCTGTATCCAACCAGCGCTATTTAAAAGAAACATGCTGAGATATTTCAAAAACAAGTTTCCTGCGTTAAGCGCTGGTTCAGACAGCAATCAATCACATTTACTGCCCAATATTTGGTGACTTACGAAGCTAAATCTTGCAGTGAACCACTATAATGCGCCGAACAGGACATTTAAATGCCATAGCAAGTTACAAAGTGTGATACAAACAAACATAATTTCCTGTTACACTGGTACCGGGCTATCTCCTTTTCGCAGTCTAAGGTCAGGGTAATTAACCTTTTCTTCCTTTAACCATATCTCCCTTAAACCCGCCAAAAGTGGCAGGCAGTCAAATATAGTCTGCTTCAGTGTTTTCAACTCATTTCCACAGTAATGAAAAACAGTTTGACTGCAAATTGTAGATGGGACCTATCAAGATCACATGACCCAGGTTAACAGCTTTCCTTGGCATAGGTTGGACAAAGTGCCCAACCCATGTCAAAAGAGGCTATTGACTCAGTCTTAATTCAAGAAGGAAAGGGTTAACCGGCCAAAGCACCCAAACACCAAATGTCATCTCCTTCAATTCTTTCACTTAACTTTCTCGTTAACTAGAAACCTTTAAAACTGAAATTACCAATATATGTAGGACCTATCAGATTAGCATAAACAAAATCCATAGCTTTCTTTCAGACTAAGTGCTGAGCACTCAACCCCAGTCCAGGAGAGCTACTGACCCCAATCTTAATGCAAGGCAGTAATGCTTAAATGTGGTTTTCCAAGATTTTATTCAAACAATGATCATATCATAATTAACTATGCATGGCAACTTACTTACACTAGTACTACTGTCAAATATAGCATGTGCATCAAATGCTGCTTGTCATTAAATCACAAAATGCTGCTTCCTGTCTCCGCCGAAGGGGTATATCCCACAATATAACATCTGTAAGAATCAGCTGCCGGCCTTACATCATTATGGGTTTTTGCTTTTCTTTCTCATTACTTCAAGACACAAAAGCGAAGTTAAAGATCTCAAATGGCTGTCCCTTGACTGGCTATACATATAATGTCCAGGTGGTGCCCCTTGCTATTCGCCTCCCATGGAGTTGACTTGTGACTTCTCCAGCTTTACTTCACTGCTTTTTTCAGTCTTTGCAAACACACACACACACACACCTTAATCTAACTGGCAAGTGGTCACATTAAATATAGAAGAACTGTCTGCCAAGACGGCAGACAAAGGGAGAGTGGGTAGTTAGGCAACACGAGCCAAGCAGCGGGATTTCGAGCAGTAAGAACACAAGAAACATACTGCTTAATTTACTCACAGTTCCCGTGTGGCCGCATCCCACTTTATACAATCAAATCTTTGATATTGAATGTACACTTACAAATTGGAAATGTCAATGTAGCCTTAACCATAGGGTCTATTTGGGACACTTGTCCAGCCACTCTCAATGCCATTGATAACATTTACAGCCAGTTCAGCCAATCTGGATCACAGCTATCATCCGGATAATCTGGATTGCAGCTATCATCAGGCTAATCTGGATCACAACTACATTGCACTTGCATACTTCACCCAACCATCCTGGATCACAACTACACGACTCTACACCACATCCAACTACACTGCACCACCATTCCATTGTATCTAACCTCTGTGGATGACTTGCTTTCAGACCGTCCATCTGTTTAAGCCACGTGGTCACAACTGTAGAAATATTCACCCAGTTATCCAGCCAGTCTGAATCACACTTTATAAACATTCACCCAGTTATCCAGGCAGTCTGAATCACACTTTCTAAACATTCACCCAGTTATCCAGCCAGTCTAAATCACACTTTCTAAACATTCACCAAGTTATCCAGCCAGTCTGAATCAAACTTTATAAACATTCACCCAGTTATCCAGGCAGTCTGAATCACACTTTGTAAACATTCACCCAGTTATCCAGGCAGTCTGAATCACACTTTGTAAACATTCACCCAGATATCCAGCCAGTCTAAATCAAACTTTATAAACATTCACCCAGTTATCCAGCCAGTCTGCAAAACAGCTTTATAAACATTGACCCAACTACCTGGTCACTCTAAGTCACAACTGTATAAACATTCTTGCAATTATCATGCCACTTGGCATCACAACCACAAGAACACCTCAATGAGTCTTTTTTTTTAAATTTAAATCTGTTGCTACACCTAAGCCACAATGGATTACAAATTGATAATTGTACACCCCATTCAGCCACACTGTACAACGACACATATACACCCCGAGCTAGCCACACTGTACAGCTACATATATACACCCCCTAGCTAGCCACACTGTACCACTACATATATACACCCCTAGCTAGCCACACTGTACAACTACATATATACACCCCTAGCTGGCCACACTGTACAACTACACATATACACCCCTAGCTAGCCACACTGTACAACTACACATATACACCCCTAGCTAGCCACACTGTACTACACATATGCACCCCTAGCTAGCCACACTGTATAACTACACATATGCACCCCTTGCTAGCCACACTGTACAACTACACATATACACCCCGAGCTAGCCACACTGTACAACTACACATACACACCCCTAGCTAGCCACACTGTATAACTACACATATGCACCCCTAGCTAGCCACACTGTATAACTACACATATGCACCCCTTGCTAGCCACACTGTACAACTACACATATACACCCCTAGCTAGCCACACTGTACAACTACACATACACACCCCTAGCTAGCCACACTGTACAACTACACATACACACCCCTAGCTAGCCACACTGTATAACTACACATATACACCCCTAGCTAGCCACACTGTACATGTACACATATACACCCCTAGCTAACCACACTGTACATGTACACATATACACCCTATCTATCCATAATGTACATGTACACATATACACCCTATCTATCCACAATGTACATGTACACATACACACCCCTAGCTACATGTAGCCACACTATGCAACTACACATATACACCCCTAACTAGCCACACTGTACAACTACACATATACACCCCTAGCTATAGCCAGACTGAACAACGTACTACACATCCACACCCCATCCACATAGACCAAACAATTACCCATTGCTTCCCATCCAGCACCCCTGGATCATTCGTGACCTTTAGATCACAGTTGCATGGTAGTACACACATCAAGCACCATTGACTCCACTTAATTACTCCATTCAGTTGCTCCTGACCACAATTTTCCTTCACTTTATTCTTGGTGACAAATAAAAAGGCATCGCACCCACGCACTTACACTCAATGGCATATAGTCAATCCTTCATACATTCTCTCCAATTATGAGGACTTTTCTTTGATGGTTTTTTTCCTTTTTTTTTCTTTTTTTCCAAGGTTAGCATGCAGTAACTTGAAGCATCAAAGGAACATTCTGGTGAGACAAGTGAAGCATGCAGATCAGCAGACAACTTTCGTTTATCTGTAAATCAACTGTTTTACCTAAACAGAGACACACTGTTGGCTGACATCAAAATTCTAGTCTGACTCATTCTTCAGTAAGATATAATTTCGGCTGAGTGTGTCTCCAAAAGAAGCCAAGAATATCTACATAAAAGAAACTGTCAAAATCATGGCGGATGACACCTAGTCCAATGTGCCTGAGAGGTTTGCCAGACTAACTCAGTACTTATGCTCTGTCAAATATAATCTTTCCAGGCGAGGATATCTTACATAATTTTTAAAAGCTTCTGCCACAAGTCATATCTCCATCAGTTTTCTCTCATCTTCTCGGCCTCTTCGTGTACCATTCTACAGAGTTCAATCTGATTTGTATCAGACTGAGGCTACGAGCCCAAAATTGGCTGTCCTTTTCAAAAATCAGATTGTATGCATAGTGCAGTGTTTGTGGCTGTGACAGTCAGTTTGGGCAAAGTATGGCAACTGTGTTGGTAACCCCACACTATATAAGACAAAAAGACTTCACGCAACCAATGGGCTACATTGTAAATACCCATTCAAAAATGAAAGAACTACCCATTGGTTTCATTCTAAATGGAGCTCATCAGGGACTGCCAGTAAGCACCCTGTATGCTGCCTGTATAGCATGGGGTAACATTGCTGAGGAACATCATATATGAAATGGAACATAGTTAATGAAGAAACATCAGAATCGATCTGCCAGTCTAACTGCCAGACTGGTACATTGGTATCACGTACATGTACATTGGTAGCTCACACAATTGCGTAATAATTACATATCTCACATACACCCTCACAAAGTTTGAAGAGGATACAGACAACATTTCTGTGGTAGAATTCGATAGCGTGCAATTACTGACAGCAGACGACAGACAGACAACAAGAGAGCTAAGCTGACTGACAAGTCAGCTGAGCTAAAAAAAAAAAAGAAAGAAAACAAACAAACAAAAAATCCTGTAGTGTATCGTGAGAAAACTGCATGTGTGGTGGAAATTGGAGCACAATCTGATTACCCACCGCAAAGACATGGGCAATGAGGCAGTGGCCTCTTCCCTGACCAAGCCATAGCTGACCATATAACATTGCCAGGACATAATCACTGATCACACTCGCACACGATGTACTGGGGTACAGCACAGACATGCAACCGCAAACACTGATTCAACCACTGACCACATCCCTATCACCCACTTTTAAATGCACGTCACATCAATAATAAAAGTTGCCCACCTGGTTTATTACAAGGGATTAGTGGAAGAGTCTACAAATGCTACAAATATCTCTCATAAATCATGTAAACCAATGCACATGCACCATTACTGTCAGGCCAGGACTTACCAGGTCTTAGGCATACACAACTGTCTACAGTATATACATGTACATGTTACCTGGTGAGTAGAGGTTGTGCTACCACGGGTAGATAGGAGATGCACGAGGCATCCAAAATTGTCTGCCCTGACAGATACACTTTATATATATATATATATATATATATATATATGTATGTATGTATGTATGTATGTATGTATGTATGTATGTATGTATATATATATATATATATATATATATATATATATATATATATATATACATATATACATACATACATACATACATATTTATATATATTGGCTTCTGAAGATGAAGGACATCTGTTCAGAATTTTCCTTTCCAAACAAAATAAGAAAATCTATCTGTAAATTCAAATCCCTATGGGTCCCATATCAAATATAATACATGAAAGCATTTTGGTCCTCCTAGTGCACAAATACATATGACAGCAAATGCTCTGGAGATGACTTATTTCTCTTGTGCAGCTGGCTGTGGAGATATCACACAGAGCAACTGAATAACTGGAGCACCACCTAGTGAGCAGATGGTGAGATTTTGAAGAAGCAACAGAATCATATTAACCCTCACAGCAGTATATATATATATATATATATATATATATATATATATATATATATATATATATATATATATATATATATATATATATATATATATATATATATATATATATATATACACATATACATGAAGGTCAATTATGGCCAGCTTTTTCATCATTGATAGCTGATACTAATTTCTCACCTATCTTATGTCTATTTTATTTTTTGCTATAATCTCAGAACAAGTTGTACATATACATACAATGTATCTATATGTATGTTTTCATCTATATATTTCACCAGTTTTTTTTTTTTTTTCACAAGGAGGCTGTAAGGAGACCAAGCTCTTGGTGTGTGTGCAGCTGGGTGGGTGCATGTGTGGGTGTGGGGGGTTCTTTTGTGGCGGGGGTTGCTTGTTTTTTTTTTGTTTGTTTGTTTGGGTTTTTTTTTGCTTTTACATCAAAACAAACTGAACATGACATAATATTCTGATATTTTTTCAGAAGGCTTTCCGACAGAGAGATACAAAGAAAGCTATAATCTCTCATTTCCATATTCTAAAAGGCCAGCACTTTTTTTCACATTGTATATGACCAAACACGTCTGAAGAAAACTGTGAGGGTTCCTTTCAGCAAACAGCTCTGGAATGCAAATGTGAATCTACAAGGACGGAGCCACTGAGGAGTGCTACCTGTATTTCTCACATGTCTTTTCCATATGTCTGCATATAGACCCAGACATTCCTGTATAATTACAGCCATTTTGTAACACTATTACATCTATTTCTCTACCCTGGCAGGATGGAATTTGCAAAATGTATATGTCTTCATGCCTTTGTCCACCCATCTTGTCACTGGATGCAATATCTCATATAGCCGTATGGCAATATTTTTCTCAAATTTGGCACAAAGACCCCTCCAGCAGCATAAATCAATTGGTTTGATTTCCTGGTCCTTATGGCTTTAACACTAATAAATCTAAATGCTTAGTACCAATGTCTTGGAGTTGCACTTTCCTGTTGTTTTATGGAAAATAGAGCCTTGAGTTTTCCCCCAAAGGACATGGCTCTGTAATACAAATTCAATTTTACAAATCATCTTCAATTTGCCATATAAACTAGTAGTTAAGAAATCTGTGAGAATTCAGCCAGACATTTTTACTGTTACATGTAAGTGTCAAGGCAGAAAGATTATATTATTATGCATTAATGTGGATGACAGCTTTTGCAAATCAGTCCATCAACGCACACTATTATGTCTGCTATATGAACTCAATTTCCACATAAATAAAAAACATACCCATTTGTTATCAAATTAACCTTACACAGGCATCAAGTTATACTGCCACGTCAAAAAGGGAAACCCTAGAGACAGATAACTTCACAAAACACGCACACATGTCACGTTTAATGCAAATTATGTAAAATAAAATTATTGAGGTAAAAACATAATCTACTGCATCCCACAGAAGAGCACCAGCTGACCTTCATTCTGGGTTCCGTCTTTGCCTGCAAAAACTGGAACAGCACCAGGGACTAGTCATTATTCAGGAAACGGAAAATAAAACAAGGTACTACCCATTGCTCGAAGATGCACATCTGCCACACGGATCAGTCATTATTCCAGGGGGATATTGAGGGGAAAACAGCAGATGATATGATGAAAGTAATAGGTGCAGACATGCATGGGATATATGTACACATGTACAATGTGCACATCACAGGCATGCAATATGATATACATATATGTATATTGTCAACATGTAAAACATAAATATTAGCACATGCAATGCAATATACGTGTATTTGTGTACACATTCAGGGGTGCCAGACTAAGTCTGAGAAAACCACAGCCAAAACCCCAGACATCAGCTTTCTACTTTTTTTGTTATGTTAATAAAATCTGAAGACAATTGTTTTCAAATTGAACTTTCCATTAACACGAACATACATGTGCACTGCACATGCATTCGGGACAAGAAAATTTTGCTAATCTAGCTGATGTCTAGTGTCAGAATAGGGGTGTATTTTTCAGACAAAATCTACTGCCAGGTGAGAAAGAAAGTACAGGCACCAGGAAAGATAAAATCAGTCTGTGACAGGCAGGAGAAACAAAACGGGAGAAAGCTACAGGCCCCAAACCTTTCTTCTGACTATCTACGACGGCTATCACACATGCAGGACTATGATATGACGACGACACCCACATGTGACACTAAACCTGTCTAATTGGAGGATTAAAGTTAGTCAAGCTCACCATTAGCTTTATTTATTTCACCTGCAAAGGAAACAAAAACAGTTGCCATGGTTAATGATGTGATTTCACATCCGTGCACTCTCAGCACCTCCAACAACACAAAAGTGCGTACCACAAACATTGTCATGATGAAGTGAATTTTAGATCAATGTGGGACAATTTTTGCTTTGCTAATGGAGAAAAAAAAAATGAAGGCTAGATCCAAACTAGCCACATTGAGTCTAGCCTGTAAAATGATTATCATCTATCCTAAACCCATGCATGTGTGCAGTCAATACAGTGTGTCACCCATCAGAAACAGAACATTTTACATACTGGTTTGTGGACATGTAATTTTGTCTGCTCTATAATATTCTGTACATTATGAAGCTGTGTAAACTTTCAAATAGATTTGCTACCATTTCAAATTGGAAAATTGGTAATTGGGAAATTGGTTTTTCATTTTGCTTCTTTTTTTTTCTTTCTTTTTTTTCAGCATTGGCAATGGGACAGAAACTAATGCTCACAATTTTACATTTTCAGTCCAGAAGCCCCAAATGTCTCAGTGCAAGTGATATACGATTTCAGCATTATCAATACAGATGGCTTAATACACATTTCAATGCAATTCAATTTCCTGAATTTGATAATATGATACACCTCCATTTCTATACATACATACATGTATATATATATACATGTGTGTGTGTGTGTGTGTGTGTGTGTGTGTGTGTGTGTGTGTGTGTGTGTGTCATAATATTCATGTGAAGAAGCCATGTATACACATGTATATGAACATATGATAGCTTCATATTTGAATTCAGTGAGACAGAATACTTTTGGAAAAAGGCTGCAGATATGGATGTGAACCTTTTTCCAGTTTAACCGGCCAAAACCAGCTGGTAGTCAAATGTCATCTGCTTCAGTGTTTTTTACTCACTTCAACAGTAATGAAAAACAATTTGAATTAAAATTGTAGATGAGAACTGTCACCATAACTAGCCCCAGATCAACAGCTTCCCCTGGCATGGGCTGCGTGTTAAGCACCCAACCCATGCTAAAGAAAGCTGTTGACTCAAGTCTTAATTCAAGGAGGAGAGGGTTTAACATGTAATTTCCCTGGAAGGCAACAAGAAATAGGTGCAGGACAAACAGGAGTCCCCTGTGTTAGTTAGACACACAGTTAATGCGGCACACACACACAGGCCCAGTTGTATGGATATTGAAAGGGCACCAAATATTCAATTTTGGTCAAATAAATAGTGATTTACTCATCAGCATTTTGATAGAATAATGTTATCAGGAATTCCATGTAAACATTCTGCTACCAAATTGCTGTTCGAAATTAAAATATAAGCAATTTGATGCAATGGAAATTGCCTGCACTCTTGCCAGCTCTGTGGCTGCTCCTGAGGAGACAAGCCACAGCTCCACTCTCTTCTCACGGTCAGCTTTGACAAGCAAGGGTGCCCCATTATTTGGCCATTATGAGGACAGTAACACCTCTCTGGATGATTCAGGAACACCCAGAGGTCTTTATGTGCACTGGACATGTGGAATTTTATTGTGGTGGTAGATCTCAAATACTGATTGAAGCACTTTGGGTTTGACAGTCAACCTATTACATCAGTTATACTGGTGGGAAGCTAAGGCTGATTTTCTCTTACAGAACTATTGCTTAACTCTTTCATTGCCAAATTTTGGAATGAGTCAATGGTTTTTCTCGGCATGCTTTTGGGCGCAATGCACCCAAAGCACACCAAGGAAAGCTGTTGACCCAGACCATTAAATTTTCTGGAATTGTAGACACGCTGGTAGTTAACTGAAAGGTCTTTTGAGAAGGAATATAAATAGAAAATCCTTATCGTAATTGAGAGCAGTTCATCTTAAGTGATTCAACTTCCGTGGCAGTTGGCACTGAGGAGTTAACTGTGCAGCATGTTACAGCTGACATTGGCACAATGGAGGGGCATTATACAGGTATAGTCAGGACAGGCACAATGGAGGGACATTAGACAGGTATAGTCAGGACAGGCACAATGGAGGGACATTAGACAGGTATAGTCAGGACAGGCACAATGGAGGGACATTATACAGATATAGTCAGGACAGGCACAATGGAGGGACATTATACAGGTATAGACAGGACAGGCACAATGGAGGGACATTATACAGGTATAGTCAGGACAGGCACAATGGAGGGACATTATACAGATATAGTCAGGACAGGCACAATGGAGGGACATTATACAGATATAGTCAGGACAGGCACAATGGAGGGACATTAGACAGGTATAGTCAGGACAGGCACAATGGAGGGACATTATACAGGTATAGTTAGGACAGGCACAGCGGAGGAACATTATACAGGTATAGTCAGGACAGGCACAATGGAGGGACATTATACAGATATAGTCAGGACAGGCACAATGGAGGGGCATTATACAGGTATAGTCAGGACAGGCACAATGGAGGGACATTATACAGGTATAGTCAGGACAGGCACAATGGAGGGACATTATACAGAATACGATACCCTTCAGGGACAGCACAGTCAGGCAAACATGTAGACATTTGTCTGTTTCACCAAAATAAAAGCCTCTACATAACAATCTATCATAATTATTAATAAATATTATAATATTAACCCTTTCAGTGCCAAATTTTGAACTGAGTCAACAACTTTTCTCACCCAATTCGCATGCTGCAAAAAGCTGTTGACCTAGGATATTCTCTCTGGAACTATAGGCATACTGGTACTTGAATGAAATGTCTTTTTATGAGGAATATGAATCTAGGATCCTAATAATAGTTCAGACTTGTCAGACTTTGAAAGAAGATCGCCTTAAGACGCACTGGGCACTGAAAGAGTTAAATCAATATCAGTCGAAACACAGCAATAGGTACACTTTTTCTGGGTTTTTTGTTGTACAATTGAAACAGAACACTGAAGTACGTAAGCCAAAAAATACACATGTAGGTGGGACTTCTATGATAGCTCTGTCTGCAAATAGGAGACGGCAATATGGAAAAAGATGGAAATTTCGATACTTTATGCATTGAGTCTGCCGGGTTGATGCCTAGAGTCAGCATGTACATAAATGTACATGAAGTACCTCTGCTAGATGCTCACTGGTCAGTGCAAGTGTCTCTGGTTCTATGTTTCCTGGGCTTACTGCTGGGGCAAGGGAGCAAGTCTGGAAAATCATGGACATTCCATGTTGCATGAAACATGTTAATCTTCAGCCATTAATTCATATTTGCCCACTTACATCTGTATTGTATACAGAAATCTTAAGTACTAAATTATGGCACGCCTTTTAATACAATATTTAACAAATGCATCGCCTTTCACCAAAAGCCTTTTGATACATGCCTTTCAAGCTCCTTAACAAAAAGTCAGCAAAAGCAGATGGACATGATGAGTATTTCTTGAGTGCCAATGTCTACAGGAGACGTGGCACTACCAGCCACAGCTGTTCAGTACAACTTACTTTCAGCCAGTGTCGGTAATTTGGTCACCTGTTCAGCTGTGGAGGGCCTCTCGGAGAAATACTTGTGGGGGCTCACCATGAAGTCTGGCTTCTTCAGCGTGGAGACGCTGTCCAATGTCGAAGTCTCCAGGGCCTGCAATCCAATTAGATCAAACTGGCGTCACTCAGGCCACCGCAGTACATAGGCACACATCCCCTGGGTTCTCAGTTTGTGCATTTGGCATTTAGTTCTAGATGAAATACACTTTGCCCTCCGGGTTTACAAGGTGAAAGAAATTAACTTTTACCTTTTAAACATGCAGGTACAATAAAATCGCCTTGGTCGGACCAGTTTCACCCAGTCAACCACTTGGGGTTTATTTTTCTTCTCCAAATGAGCACAACTGTCTTGTTTAGGTGTTATCTATCTGCTCTGAGATCAGGGTTTCCCATGCATATGTGACATCAAATAGCAAGAACCTCGCTATAACTGTGGACATATTACAGTGAGCAATTGACAGAGTATTTTAACACCTAGCCATATAATGTCAATTTACGTCTGACATGGCAGCAAAATGGCGAAAAAATACAGTGATTCTGTCTTGAAAGATTATCCTTACGAGACACCATCTGTCTTGAATGACCATATTTTCAGATACTTCATTATATTTCATGTCATATATACGTGTACAGTGGTACCTGCTGTATGCAACCACTGCCGTCAGCAGCCGCATTGCTTGTTGTGGTCACAAGGCTCAGACATAGGAGTCAATTTCTTTGTAAAATTTACCTGTGGTGACAGGCCACCTGCTGTATGTGGCCACTTTTTCATGGCAGAAGGGGTGGCCACATACAGCAGGTACCACTGTATATCTGATGAAAGACCACCTTCTTTAAGAGACCACAATTAGGTGATCCAAAAAAGTGTTTTTTCAAGAGAGCAACCACTGCACATGAAAAGGCAGTTCAGAGTTCACAGTGAGTTAACCCTTAAAAGGTCACATTACTGGACGGAGTCAACAGCTTTTCTCAGTGTACCCTGCATGCTATCTAAGTGACAAGGGAACACCCAGGAAAGATGTTGACAATTGGCATGTTATCACAGTAAGGCTTTTCTGAAATTTTCATTACAAATATATTGAGACAGGACAATAGTTAACCCATTCCTGGCCAGAATACTACTCAGTCAACAGCTTTCCTTTGCACAGGTTGGGTGCATTGCCCCCAACCCACACCAAGGAAAGCTATTGACCTAGGGTATGCCATAACGAAGAGTCTCACTTACAGATCTCAACAAAAATAATTTCTAGTAACGAGTAATTTAACCAGAAAAATTAAGGCAGGCAACAACTGACATCTGGGCACTTTTTGAGCTGAAAAGGGACAATAAAATGGATGACGTAGATGACCTTTGAAATTACAGGTCACTGTAGACTGTTTTGAGCGGGAAAGTGTCAATATTAACAATGTTTATAAATCGTGTACTTTAAGTATACCTCTTAACGTCAACTCTACTGAAAAAAAAAACAACTTTCCTTATATGTGTCTGGAATAGAGAATCAAACATGGCTGAGAGACAGTTACTATTTGTCTCTCACAAGGGATCTTTGTTGGCTGGCAAAATCACAAATGACCAAAGGTCACAAGTGATTTTTCCCTCCAACAACAATCCCGAGTGAGAGAAAAATAGTAACTCACTCTCCAGCCATGTAAGATTTTGTTTATTCTAAGTTTAATTGGGTATTCCTTGCCAAAGAATGTGCCCTTGGCCTACTTTCAACGCTGACCTGGTATGCCATGTTTGTTTACATTCGTCGTAGTTATTCAATGTCACGTGTGATATATAATCAAACATCCTTTGCATACAGAATCATTTTGTCTACGTCTTAAAGCACTTTGTCACTGATGCAGGCCTGTCACAATTAAGTTGCAACAATGTTTAGGTCATGTGATCTACAGCAAGTTACTACTTTTGAATTTCACTCTAAAAAACGATTGTTCACCCTCAAATATAGAATAAAGTAATTTTATCATCATAAGTCAAAAAGTAATGAGCATGGCTTTCAGGAACCTATTTGTTTTAAGGCAAGTGGTTTCTCAGCTAAGAGTGGTCTGTTGACACAAACATGTATGCCTAAAGTTTTCTTCATGCTTTTTGTCATATAAAATACATGTAGTTAAAAGAATTCAGTTTCTTCATACCACTTGGTCTCGTGTTCCTCAACAATCATCCAAGTCAGCTGTGAGACACTCTCATGCCACACGTATTCAGGGGCAAGAATTTTAGATTAAATGTTTTAACATGCATGTGTATGTCAGCATCTTTTAAACTGAGCACAGACAATGATCAGTACAAGTATACACTGAACACACAGGCTGGTCCTTCCTCTGCTCACTGCTCTTAGCTTTCAGTCAAGCAAAGTAACATTGTTCCTCCCCCCCCCCCTCCTTTTTTTTTGGGGGGGGGGGGGGCGGTCCTCACTAGAAGCCCAAATTGGCAACAGTTAACAGTCTTTAAATATACAACAAAAAGCCACAAGCCCTAGGTTTCCAAACAGCACTATCAAGGTTGTCACTCCTCCCATTTTCTTTTCCCAGAGATTGAAGGCCCGGGTTAAAGCAGAGGCTATACCTGCACCTCTTAATGTACCAATGCATCCAGTTTTCTGACAAAACATTTGAACAAAGTCAGAACTGATATACAAAATGTATGATAGCTTATCCCTGGGGACAGAGAACCATGTCTAAGGATGACTGATAACCCTCCAACAATCAATAATTGCCAGGATTAAAACTCTCTACCAGTGAGGGAAACTTTAATCCCCTGTGGTCATGTGGCCAGCATGGCACGACCTCTTGAGTGACCTTGCCCTGGCCTCAGTCCACAAACTGTATTAAAATCCCCCACTTCAAATTCATAATGGGAGAAAGTATGGCTGGGGTGCAGCATGGGGGACACCTCATGAGGAATGGTTACAGCGGGCGGCACTGCCTGCATGTATAGCAGGTCAGGTGTTCCTCAGTGAAACACTCTGCAGCACTAAGGGGCTGCGTGAAGCCAGTGCTTTCTCAATGGCAAACACTGTCGCAAGCAAAAAGCTGTAGCCAGTGTTCTCAACTCTATGGCATTATAGGGCTTAATTCAATGTTCTCAACTTTATACCATTACAGGGCTTTATTTCAGTCAATGTTCTCATCCCTATAGCTTTATAGGGCTTAATTCAGTCAATGTTCTCAACTTTTTAGCATTACAGGGCTAAGTTCAGTCACATTTCTTGGTGATGCCATGTGTCACATGCAAAGGCATGCAGTCAAATACTACCATGATTCACCTTTCAAGATGAGATGGTCTGAAGCCAAATACCACTGTGGTACACCACCAGCATGGAAAGGCCTACAGTGAAAGACAGTTGTGGTACACCCTTTAGCATGGAAGGCCTGCAGTGAAACATGGTTGTGGTACACCCTTCAGCATGGGAAGGCCTGTGGTGAAATACGGTTGTGGTACAGCTTTTAGCATGGAAAGGCATATGTGGGCAACTTCTACTGTGGTTCATTAGTCAATTACTACTGTGGAACAGCTTTCAGCAAGAGAAGGTCCGTAGTTACATGTAAATATGACTGTATATAGTCCAAATTCCCTTCATTCACTTTGGCCTCGCCTGTAAAGCACATGAAGTCAAAAGCAAAGGCTTGAAAAAAATAATAAGGTATTTAAACAGGCCAAGAGGGGCTGACACAAAATAATTCAGCAGAAGGAGAAAGATCAACCTAAAAGTGGCTGTTGTCAGAATCATGTACAAAGGACCTGACACAGACTGAAATGTCATACTGTCCTAAAATGGCTGTTGTCAGAATTATACATAAAGTGCTAACCACGGGACCTAATACAGACTGAAATGTCACACAGTCCTTAAATGGCTGTTGTCAAAAATCATACACAAAGTGCTTACACATAGAAATGATTCTACACTAGAGGCTGACAGAGACTAAAACAGAAAAGATATAAAATGCAGCAACAGGAACCAAAATACAATGAAGCAGAAAGGACACAGCAAGCCTCTATATATAGCAATTGAAGTCTACCTGGCAGACAACAATCCAGAAAATGAGTAAGTGGATTGGACAGTCAGTTATACCTCGGATACAAAGATCACATTCTGGACCCCATGGCTATTCCATTCGGCTTTCCATCAATGGGATAAAGATTTCTCTTAAAACAGGTCGACATTCAAAACCACACTTGGGCTGTGACCAAATTTCCATGCTGAATTCTGCCAGAATCACATTTCACATCAGCGGTGCTAGCCACAACCGAGGTTCTAGAGGTACTCAATTTGACACATCAACTGAGTACTGACGGACTCAAAAGATCCGTGGCTCATATATGTATAACAGTTTGCAAATGTGTAAACTGCAACAGAACTACAGTGTTAAAGTACCTCCAAAGACAGCCTGGGCTAGTGCTAAGCATTAGCCAGTTAGCCACCACCGAAAAGGTGTGAAGTGGCTAATAGTTTTTGTCATCAAAGAGCCAAACCGGCAAAAGAATGTGGCACATATAAATTAAGATTGCACACACGTAAAATGTGGCTACAAGTTCACAATTAGAAAATGATCATCATACCTAAATCAGGTTGTTTGTCGCAAATAAAATATTCTTGATTTTTTAGCAAAAAATGGCTCATACAATAAAATTCTTTGAGCCACTCCCAAGCAGTATCTCCAAAATTTAATTTGGACTAAGTCTCGGTCTGGCTAATAAGTTTTCAGCTAAGTAGCCAGCACAAGACAGCCACATATTCTAACTACTGTACCTATAATGAGGGTGTACCCATAATTATACTTCACAGCTGCAGTTGGTCATACTAGGACACAACAGATCATGGCAGAGGGAAGCAAGAGAATGGGAGGAAAACAACTGTTGTGCACCTGCCTGTGTACACATATGACAGGCCTTGCAATGGACTATTGTAAAGAACAGATACATCATAAAACATTCCACATACAGCTGGCCACAGACCACTGGCAGGAGCCAGCACACCGTCCTACCTATATCTCCCCGCACTGGGAATAAAATTATATACTCATCTCCCTGTAAAATATTCTTAATTACGGCTGAAAACTCTCTCTGCTGTTATGTTATGTCTCAGATCCAGACAGATATACGTGCGCCCTTGTTATATAACCAAAGCCAGCTGGAGTCTCTGCAGGGAATAAAGAACAGTCTTCTCTCTCCAAGTGGGCAGTCCATGAATAAGTTAGGGGTCCACTTTGGAAAACAACCAGGACAGCTGTCATGCAACGGAAAGCACATACTGTCTATCAGATCTGTCGTCTCTGTTAGATCTGTCGTCTTGACCAGCTCTGACTTCCAGCCTAGCTGACATTGACATCCTGTGTCTAAGTCTTTAATACCACATAAAGAGACCCCATTGTTAACCTTCCATCCTTTAATGAGCTCCCAAATATCAGGGCCTGAGGTATTTCAAAGCTACATTTCGACCCAGCTCCATCACTGGAAAACCAGGCAGTGGGAATCAGCCAATATATGCCATTGATATCAGTGATTCTGTCAAGGTAGCTGCCATCAAAGTATAGGTACACAAACAATTACACCTGTGGCACAACTGGCAAATTAACTGCTAATATAGTCACCTGAGTAGGCCACCAATATATAATACTCACAAGTGTTACCAGGACGAGACACTCTGACTGAGACAGACTATGTATGCAGGTGTCAACATCACCTTAATTGCTAGCAATACATTCTTGAAAATCTTTTCCGGCGCAGATCATGAGCCGCCATATAGACAAAACTACATGTACATCATGACTTGATATCTTTACAATAAGAGTATGAGTCACCACATAGGCAAAATGCCTACATGACTTGATATCTTTACAATAAGACAATGAGTCACCCTTTAGGCAAAATGCCTACATGACTTGATGTCTTTACAATAAGACTAGGAGTCACCCTATATGCAAAATGCCTACATGACTTGATGTCTTTACAATAACTATGAGTTACTATATAGACAAAACTCATACATCACTTGACATCTTTACAGTACGTCTATGAGCCACCACATAGACAAAATGTCTACACAACTTGATATCCTGAGAATACGACCATAAGTCACCACCATATAGACAAAACTCTTGCACAACCTGATATCTTTACAATAAGGCTATGAGTCACCACAAAGACAAATACCTCCACTACTTGATATCTTTACAATAAGACCATGAGTCACCACAAAGACAAATACCTCCACTACTTGATATCTTTACAATAAGACCATGAGTCACCATATACACAAACCTTATACATGTCTTTATTTCTGTACTTAACATTCACTAAGAAGAACTAAAACATAAATTTGACCCTCAAAGTGTTTATACATATATATATATATATATATATATATATATATATATATATATATATATATATATATATATGTGTGTGTGTGTGTGTGTATATATATATATGTATATATATATATATGCACACACAGAAACGCATACATACATACATATATATCACCTTCTGTTCAGAATCAACACAGATTGTATAAAATGAGCTTTCTCAAATATTCATTGTGTCAACACCTGTAAACATGCCAAGGTACACGACTCTGCATTCCCTTCCCATTACAAAAGAATCACCTGTCATACTGAAATAGAACTGTCAGAAATCCCCCAGTTACCATAGATCTACTCCACACCAGTGACAAATGTCCCTATATATGTTTCAGTGAAATTACACCAGAACTGCACATTCCAATTCCTCACAAAACAATTCTAAATCAATTGCCAATACGACACGTCTTACAATTCAGTAGTTTTGGTGGCAGCCTCTACCGCCCAGGTATGGAATGAGTTTAAAGTGACGCTTTTCATCCAAACAGTCTAAGCTGAGTGACAGAGTGTAGTAACTCACAGCATAGGGTCCAGCTGGTGGCTGTCCGGTCTTCTCCCAGTGTAGGTAGGGCAGATCTGGGATTGTCTGTGGTTGTTTTCTCTCCCGTTTCTTCACCCTCAACTCTTGGTAGTCTCGACCTGAACACACACAAGGGGCATTTAAATAGAGGTCATATTGCAGTAACACCTGCCCAAATGAACATCTGTAATGTTTGAAGACTCTGGTACAGCCAGAGGCACACACAGAACATGCACAGCAAGGAAAAACTTTACATCAGCCAGATGTTTACACATAAAGCATATTTACATGAGCCAAGCATTCATGCCTGCCCAAAATTTACATCTAATAAAAGTTACCATTTACACCTGTCAGAAGTTTACACCAGCCAAACATTTACATCTGCCCCCTCTTAACTTTAAATTACACATGGTTATGACTTGACATAAAAACTCAATGGGATATGTCATGTTCCTGAAATTGTCATGCAGTCAGTGCATACACAGATATGCCACATGCTTATTTGGGGTCAAAAAATAAGTTTTAAGCAATTTAAGAGCACAAAATTTCTTCATATATTCTGTCTGTGCTGTCACCAACGTGACTGTCAAATATTCATCTGAACATAAAACTGTCAACATACTGTGGACTTATTTTTACATAATGCCAAGAGTACACACTCTTTCATTCTTTCATACTGAGTGTTCACCTGAACTGGACATCTATTGTTTTTGTCCAGCATGAGAGCCATGTTGATTTAAGGGACACATGATTCTCAATGTACAGCTGCACATTTCTAACATTTCTATTCTCACTGTTATTTACATACATAGAGAGAGAGAGAGAGAGAGAGAGAGAGAGAGAGAGAGAGAGAGAGAGAGAGAGAGAGAGAGAGAGAGAGAGAGAGAGAGAGAGAGAGAGAGAGAGAGAGAGAGAGAGAGAGAGAGAGAGAGAGAGAGAGAGAGAGAGAGAGAGAGAGAGAGAGAGAGAGAACACTGAGATGTCAATTGATATCGCTTATCTGCATGTAATCACATGCAAAAAGAATCTTTTTGGACATTTCAAACTTAATAAATCTAGTAGGCACATGTAAATTAAAATTGTACTTGTCACAATGGCTTCAGTGGCTGAAGATTCTAATATATGCATTGTGTGCTCAATAGAAGTAAGCATACCTTGCCCAACATTAGTCATATTCATGTTGTATGTTTTTAACATTCTGCCTAACACCACCATTACAGGTATAGAGAAATACAAAAAGCAACAGAGTACAACATGAAAAAATATGATGCTCAGTACTGGAAGCAAGGACTTAAAGAGTGTACATATAGGACAAGGACTAAAGGCAAGGGAGTAGCAGAGTGTCTTCAGCTTTACCAAGCACCCAAAGCCAGAGAATGACAGGGTGTACCTACCTTTACCAAGCACCGATAGCCAGAGAATGACAGGGTGTGTCTACCTTTACTAAGCACTGATAGCCAGAGAATGACAGGGTGTGTCTACCTTTACCAAGCACCGACAGCCAGAGAATGACAGGGTGTATCTACCTTTACCAAGCACTGATAGCCAGAGAATGACAGGGTGTGTCTACCTTTACCAAGCACTGATAGCCAGAGAATGACAGGGTGTGTCTACCTTTACCAAGCACTGATAGCCAGAGAATGACAGGGTGTGTCTACCTTTACCAAGCACTGATAGCCAGAGAATGACAGGGTGTGTCTACCTTTACCAAGCACCGATAGCCAGAGAATGACAGGGTGTATCTACCTTTACCAAGCACTGACAGCTAGAGAGTGGATCTATCTTACCCAGCATTGTCTTGTCCCATGTGTTGATGCGGTAGCCAGCAGGGTCATCCACAGCCTGGTTGTCTGGCTCCCACTGACTGTCATCATCCGCCTCAATCTCCTCCTCGTATGCCTCCTCCTCCTCCTGTGTGTCATAACAACAGTATTCAATTAGCTGTCACCTTGTACTCCTAATGCATGACAACAGTGGCTATATGTCACTCTCACTTAGTCCAATGTTTTTATTTATTCAACTTCCTTGTTGTCTGTGCATGTACCGTAAAAAGGAAACTTTCTGAAGAACCAGAAATGAGATCTGTCCAGATAGCATGCCCCAGGTCAACAGCTTGCCTTGGCACAGACTGGCCACCAACAACCCACCATGTACAAAGGAAAGCTGTTGACAAAAGTTTCCCTCCCCACGGAAGGGTTACACTAGTAACTTTTTAGCTATTTGATAAACATCACAAAAAAAAAACCAGGAAATTTCTTGACCCATACATTTCTTATTTCATTGTTTTTTTCCTGTAATGTCATTTTGATTTTTCCTGTGTGCCAAGGTGTACTATAGTCAAGATCAAGAGCAGGCCATGCTGGTCAAATACTGTAAATTGGGTTGTTTTCATTGTGAACTCTTTCAGTGCCAATCACATTGAAAGTCGATCAACTTAAGTTAGACAAGTCTGAATTATCATTAGGAACCTTCGTATTCCTTGCAAAGATACCTTGTATTCAAGTACCAGTATGCCAATAGTTCCACAGAGAATACCCCAGTCAATGCCCAATGCACACCAAGAAAAGCTGTTGACTCAGTCCAAAATTTGGCACTACAAGGGTTAAAGGGTATTCAATTTCATGGTGTTATGTTTCCGACAGTTCACACTGTTTAAAAGGATCCTCATGAGACCTAGAGTGCTGCATAAAATATCATATCATATGTGTTTGGTCTCAGCTCCTGATCATCAACGAAATCTGCTTAAATGAAAATTCTGTCAAATTGACTCAATTTAGAGTACATGTGCTGTAGACATGGGTATAGATCATATCATTTGTGCATCAGGCTTCCTACTTGAGGCATGCTATCTGCTCCATTATAACTGTCAAGTCTCAATATTCTGATCTATATTTAACAGCATTTGTGTGTAATTTTCTTTTATTTTTATGCAATTTCCCTCTCCGAAATAAAAATTCATCACTTTTAATTTCATAAGAATAATACCTTCCACTATAAGAACATAAAACCTCCTATTTTCATCTATGTTTGTTGACAGATATTGGCTCTTCCATCACAACTGCCATAGGTTTTACAAAACTACATTTACATGTACAAGGAAAATACTTTGATATATCCAAAAAAAAAAATCTCATCCATCTTTTATTTACAACATATACTAGTCTGTCTAACTAGCAACATCCAGAAAGCAGGATTAACATTGTCATAAGAGCTACATATATATGTCTAATGAGCAGGTCAATGCCCCATCATACGTTTATCTTCTGTGTAGGCCGCCACTGTTGAACACACACTGTGAAGCCACATTGTGTCGGCAGTGGACACTGTATCACACTTAGTGTCATCAAATATTGAAGAGACGTGACGACTCAAACTTCTACATACAAAGCAGGACACATCTATCCTACCCGGCACAATGGCGATAAATAAATGTGAATCATCACACAATTAATTTCAAGCTTAAACACTGGTGAGAAATAGAATCTGAAGACTTTTTTCCCCTATTCAACACCTTAGTCTACACAGTGTATTATGCAGTGAGTCATTTTTCAAAACAGATCCCTTCACTCTGATGATATCACATGTGCAAATTCCATTGAACTAGTTTGCCCAATTTTTGTTATTATCTCCCACATACAAATTCCATTGAGTCTGTTGTCCTAATTCTTATATCATCCCACACATGAAAATTCCATTGGGTCAGTTTGCCAAATTATATCATCCCTCATAGGCAAATCCACTGAATCAATTTGCCCAATGTTTGTATTATTCCACACATGCAAATTTCATCGAGTCCATTTGCCCAATTTTATATCATCCCTTACATGCTTATTCCATTGGGTACGTTTGCTGTTAGTTTTTACCCCAGATTGACAATGCATATGGATTTATCACACTTGAAAAAACTGTCAAAGGATATGTCTGCTTTGTATGAGGTTGCAAACGCTTGACAACAATTTACAAAACATTATTTATGAAATACAGGAGGCACCAAAACTGTTGAGATATTTACAGATCATACACAAAGCATAGATCTAGACACAAACAGAACAGTTGTATGGCTTTCATAGCCACGAGAGCTACATGTACAAAGGCCTTCTCCCATTCTCTAAAGTATTCTGTGAATTGAAGGCTTTACCAAAATCTCGAAACTACTCATATCAAAGTCTACAGACTACTCTAAGTGTACAACAAGTGAACAAGAACCACATGATGGATACCTCTTGTGCTGCTTCCACTGGTGGCTACAGAAGTGAGACAGAGAGCGCATGCAATGCAATGTATGATTCAGAGTCAGGAACAAAGAAGCAGAGGTGCAACAGGATTTGAATATTTTCAGTATATTTTTGGCAGCAAACAACATGCAAAGACAATGTGCAACAATATACACTGCGGCAGCAATTGTACTACTGACATCAATACATGCATTAGTTTTCAAGTGGAGTGCAGACAATTTTGCTCTGATAGAAAAATAATAATCAATATATATGCTGTTATGATACATTAAAAAAAAAGCTAATATCTTGTAAATGTTAAGAACACTTCATTTAACTCCAATCAATTGCTTTTATGAACCATATAATGATCCTTTTGCCCCAATCTGAACATTCTCCGTTAAAAGGAAACACGTGTCATGTATGTCATCAGTTCATGTCCCGTATATGAACAGATATGTAGAGTCCCTCACCAGTGACAGCAAGTGACATATAGCTTGACTCTTTCCCACTCATATTGTCCACACAAAAAATAAAATAAAATAAAAGCATACATCAAACATCGCCTGCTACTTTTTTTTTCTTAAATGTTAGTAGAAAAAATCTCGAATGAGAATCATAAATAAAACCCTTCAGAATATCATGCTCTTGGTCATCAGCTTGCCTTGCTGCAGGTTAATTGGGCACTGGGCATAATCAAGCCACGCTGACCACTGCTGTTTGCTTAGTTCTCTTCTGACCAGTAAGGGGTTAACATTAAAGCATGGCGCACCTGTGAGTTTCCCAGGGGCAGAGAATTTATATCTTTGTCTTGATTCCAGGTCTGGAGGACTTTATTGGAATCAAATTCCTTGTGGCATACATACTTAGTGTCACAGATGTTTCCGCCATATGAACAAAACCATGCACTCTGCTGCATACATATATATGTACTTCTATGTATACCTACAGTCGTTCTCTTTTTTTTTTTTTTTTTTTTTTTTGTTTGAAAAAACTTAAAGTTTCTCCTTTTTTTATTGTGCAACACATGAGCTGGAGGTCTCTCCCTTTTTTTAGCAACTGGTGAGCTTGTCATACAATTTGAATTGGTTAAATAGTCTGTTCTTCTTCTGTGGCCCTCATTCCATAGCATCTGAAGTGACCCTTTATACATGATATGTCTTGGTCCAGCTTCTACATGAATTATAATAAATGATGGGCTACAGATGTACATGAATGTCAATTGCTCACCTTGACACACTCTGTGGAAGCTATACACAATGTTCTACAAGTTGAAGCTAGAATACATATGTACATTTATGTAAATAAAATATGACATGGTACCAAGAAGGCTATATGTAGCCTCCCAGATGGCAACGTACAGTCCCAATTCACATCTTCGCCACACAGACCTTGATCTTGGGCATTTTTCCAGCTCTAGTACATATCCATCCTGTATATTCTATATGAATTCCACAGCAATGTAGTCCATCAGTGTGTAACTGACTCTAAACAGCATTTGTCAGCATTATTCCTGGCAACTATTGGACACATCTTTATTCAATGGCTTCACAAGTGATAGCAAGCACTGCCAGAGGGGACTTTAGGAGACCCTTCAATACATTCAGTGCTATAGCCATTTACCCCAACGGTTTGAGGCCACTATAGCTAGCTTTATGGCTGTGTATTCCATATGGCTTTGAGGCCAGAGCAGCTTTATGGCTGCATATCTTATGGCTTCAGGGGCCAGTGCACCTTTGTGGCTGAGTATCCTATAGCTTCGTGGCCAATACAGCATTTTTGCTATGTATCCTGGGGCTTTGAGACCAATAAAGCTTTATGGCTGCCTATCCCATCACTTTGAGGCAGATACAGCTTTATGGCCATGAATTTTACAGCTTTATGGCTGTGTATCCTTTGGTTTTAAGGCCAATACAGCTTTATGGATGTGTATCCTATGGCTTTGTGGCCAATACAGTTTATGGGCATGTATTGTCTCCATGTTTTCATAACTCCTTCTGGTACATTAGAAATCATCATAACAAACATGTATACATTCTGTTTTCTGTGCAGGACAATTTTTTTTCTTCATACATCTGGTCTGAGTACATTCAAGTCAACTTAAGAGTTTTCAGATAATCTCCAGATTTTATTTCAGAAGCTGATAAACTTTAAACAGCTGAACCATGAAACCTTTGCCCATCAACTTAGACCGGTGATTGGTCAGACAGCAGATTGAACCCAACACTGCCAGGTCGACAGTCCTACACTGTACACTGTCTGGTCAACAGTCCTACACTGTACACTGTCTGGTCGACAGTCCTACACTATACCCGAGCAACCACCCGGAACATCATCTGATGACGAGGGACGTTTTATCGCAGTTTAACTCGTTTATTGCACCATACTTCCATGACGCTACTTGCTCCTGTTTGTATTAAAGACCGTATTTACAATGCTAGGCTTAGTGGAGGATGTTCAGTCTCTAAGGTCCTGTCACTGATAACCAATGATGGCCAGCATAGCATCTCTGATGACTTCCTTTCAAATTCTGGACATAACAAAAAGTTGTCCCATATTTTGAATTATATTATGCTAATGGATATTTTGCTAAGATTTTTGAAGTTTAAGTTGTCAGTCCCACAGTCCACTTAAGAAGGAAGGGCTATGGCCCTAACCAAAGAGAGGAATACATTGTTGTTTTGAGAAAAGAGAAAGGCACTTAAAGCTGAAAGCACATAATCTACTGTGTCAAGAGTCTAAAATAGGGCTTTCAAGGTGTAAAAAAACAGATTGTTCTACATATAAATCCCATGGAACCACCTCGTGGCTCTACCTTTTAGGAGAATATGTTTGTCCAAATTTTCTGTCCAGTGAGAAATATCCATCAAATCCCCCCTCAAAGCTGCATACCGTAACTCCTTACAATATTCAGTGCCTTTCAAAATTATATTGCTTTACGCTGAATGGCCTCAGCGGATTTCTGGGGCTTGGAGAATAAAGCAGTATGCCATTTGTGATAAACAAGGAAATATTTCAACTAAAAAGATCATAAAGTAGGATGGTTTCTCTGTGGAGAGTTGGTAGGCCAGCCATCCAGCCATGAATACATCCGCTGAGACCTATTGCTGGCTTGCTGTGCTATAACAACTTCATTTGCCTGCAAGTGCCGCCCTGTGACAGCTACATATACGCATCGAGCCACCGCTACGACTGACACGAGGGGCCATGATGCATGCATGTGTGGTGATGTCTTCTGCGATACAGATCAACGCAAATCCTTGGGCTTAGCCAGCTCAGCTCAGCCAGCTTACTCTCGCCTCATACACATCTGCCCTACGTTATCACCAAGACAGAGTGTTCTCCCCTGAAAACATGAATCACTGGTGGATGCCGGAGAGACCCATGTGCGTGCTCATCTCCTATCATATGCCCTGTAATCCAACCAATTACGGCATTCCACTGCTGCATTTTTTCCAACCAATCATCCCTGTGTGTCAGACCATGGACTATGTTGGGATTAAGCGTAAGTCAGCAGTAACATTGAGAGATCCATGGCTACCAATCAAATGGGATCATATGAACTAGTGACACAACAATAATGACATGGACTTATCTCTCTTGGATTACATGACACAGACCAAAGCCCTTGCAATTTTGACGAACTTTTTTTTTGGTGCGTACATAATGCTGTTCAAGCAAAAACAATTTTTATGTTCTACAAAAGCAGACATTCAGCCAATGTGATGTTCAAAATGCTGTTTTTTGTCTGGCACCTAAGCTTGTGGCCTGACACTCGTGGCAACTTGTGGATCACGACTATAATCAAGGAACCACCATGGCCATTACTTCCTTGGAATCCACTAGTTGTGTTTCTTCCGCCTGTAAATTGTTGTAATTTTATGAGTATCCAGTCATGACTAATATTAAAAGATTACAATATGGCTCGTAATATACCTTCCTAAAATTTACATTTACGAGTCTCAAATATGAACAAGCTGTCATTGAAGATACAGAGTTCCCTGAATGACATTCCCAATGTACACCCAGTGTGAAAAGTCTGTCCATGTCATGCGGTTATGGATGGTTAGCTGCTGCAGTAACCAGTACCTGCCCAAGCAAAGTTAATAAAAGACTGGAAGCTACTGAGGGTTGACACACCAACAGATCAGTGTCTCTAGACGACAGTTATAGAGCAGTCCTTATGCTGGTACAGTCAGGTCATTGGACCAGAATTCAATGGTTAGAGCTTGAGTTTAAAAGTGAAGGCAAAATCCTAGCGTGGGAGTAATTAAGGTCTGTCATGCAAGCAGGAGTTCTCATGCTGGTACAGTCAGGTCATTGTACCAGCATTCAACAGTTGGAGGTTGAGTTTAAAAGTACAGGCAAATGCTAGCAAGGGAGTAATTAAGGTCTGTCATGCAAGCAACAGTGGGTGCTTACCTCTCCACTGGGGACCTCGTCTTCTTCATTTGGCACATAGGGCTCAATCTTCCAATGCTCTTCCTGCAACATAAATCCTGATGGTTACTACATGAGGGAGAAGTTTTCACTATACAATTATCACACAATTATTGCCCCAGCCCCCAGGTTTCATTCCTGGTCACCCCAGACTCTCGTAACATAATTACTACCCCCTGGTACTACACACGGAACCTGGTCATTGGGAGACACGCTGTTTTGAGTATAGATGTACACCTGTATATCTTAGTAGTCATGTACCAAAAATTGTGATAAAAATGCACACTTTACAGGATTTTACATGCACACATACATACATATATACATAAAATGTATTGGTATATACTTGCATTGAAATACTTACTTTAATGAAAGATATGATTGATTTTGAATAAATATAGTGCTCTCTAATAATAATATAAATACTGACAGCTGGGCATTAAGGATCAGAATGTAATACAGCTTTATTGCCTTATTATATATAAGAGTTTTGTTAACAATTATCATTAATATCTCTTTTTTTCATTTATGTATCAATATTCAAGGAAAACATGAAAACATTGGGAAAGTACTTCAGCAAGAGTCAGGTCCCATCATTACGTATACAAATACACATGTAGGTGCCAATATTGTAGCTCTTTGTGAAATCAAATACGTATGAAAATAAAAAGTGTAACTTCCAAAATGAAACATAATATCATGTTTTATGTATAGCATCACTCAACATCTAAGCTAGCAAATTTACATCTCAAGTAGTGTTACCTTTCGTAGACTTACATGTAAACTGCAGCTTTAATTAGTAGTCAACCCTGAAATCCCATGAGGCTTCTAAATTTTCTACCATAATTGGTGTGTATGTGGAAAAGTATCCCAGACCATGCATACAATACTGCTGCACGTGTACAAATAAGACACCGTCAGGAAGTACACAGGGCAACCACCACAGTACCAGCCATATGGGTCTGTGTCACTTGTCAGCTGACAACAGAGTTTTTGAGAGGTATTATGGAAATAAAAGTCTTGAACTAAATTAAGATTGATGGCACTTCTTCTCACTTCCCGGGTAAAGCATCATTCCCTGTCCGGATAATCTTTTGCCTTCAGGCCAATCTCTCTTCTATGACACGTGTATAAGAGAACTCTCAAGAGTGGTATCCCATTTTATACAGCCCACTTGGTCATATTTTATATAGATTTCTACATAAGGGGGCTATAAGTTTTGTGCAGCACAGACCTGTAGTAGACCCCATTGTTTATCATGATGCCTGTCTCTGTGGCTTCACTATACCCTTGTCTGTCTCATTTATAGTGCCCAAAGCCACTGCCCTCAACAACCAAGTGCTAAAAAACATATTGCCCACAGCCAATTTCCATATGCAGTACACAGGAACATATTTTTGTGTGTTTAAGAATGCAAACTGTGGATGTTATGGAAAAGAAATGAGTCCCCGGGGTTCTAAGGCCCCCTGTCCCAGGGCCAGGCAGTTCACAGGGCCCTCCGCATTGCCTCTAACTTTCCATCATCCTCTGCTGCTTTTTGATCTTGTCTCTTATGGAAGCAGATGCTTCAACAAAGTGATAAATGATGCAGTGCACCAGACAAAACACAAACAATATGCTCTTTGTCCAACTCAAAAACTCCCAATGCATGCCACATTGGCACTACTCAGATTCCTCAAAAACATATTCAATCGTTAATCGTAGCTCTTTGGGTTGGTACCCATCCCTCATTGGTCCACAGAGGAACTGATGCCCACACAAATAAATCTACACATGTTGAGCTCAGTACATATCTAATGTCTCAAATTTTGACAAGGTCAAAGCAGGTCATGTGACCTCATCAATATGCACAAGATTTATCTAATTTTGAAAAGAAGGATGTGATCTTGAAGGGAGGGTATAAAATTCATAACCAAAAGCAGCCTAACGTTGCATGTGTAATACAGCCCGGGTGGAACCTATGAAGTCAATCATACAGCTCCCAGACTAGAGGAAATTAGCGTAGAAGTGGCCATAGATGAATGCAGTGTTACTGCCTTGTAACTGACGTGCCGACAGACTTCACTTATATCTACATGTATAGCTTCTGGCAACATGGAGTGCAACAAATGAGGACCAGCGGCAATGTGTGCTCTCTGTACACCCAGCAGTTTTAAATCAGATAACCATCCTCATAAAATATTACTTCACTTCAATAATTGCTGTAAATTAATGTAGTTTCATACCCCTTTTGAGTAGCTAGATAAACGATGCAACGTTTACCCACCACAGATAAAACCCCGGCAATACCAATATACCTAGCTTTCTTCTCCTCCCAGTCACTTGTGCATGCGCCGGCACTCGCACCATACTGGTATGTATACACAGGTGCTATGAATAATTAAATTTTGCAATTATATGGCAAATATACAGTGAGCTAATCCACGTGTAAATTATGGAATTTACAAAGCCCCATGACTGTACTCATGTACCTCGCAGACTGGCTGTAAGCCACTTGGTATGTGAGCAGCCAGCCAACTCCACCATGGTGTGGCTTATTTCCGATTTTAGCCGAGACATGACACCCCATGCTTTAAATTGAACTTCAACACTTCCAAAACACAGCAAGATTACAAGCAAAACACCCTTTTTGACAGTCTATAAATGGGGCACCTGTTGGTGCAGTAGATGCTCCTTTGAGAGAGCACCTGCCTTTTAAGACCACATTCCATGCTCTTTTCCATCTTATTTGATCTCTGTTGAGAGACCACCTGTTGTATATGACCACTTTTTGGCCTGTCCTTGGGTGATCTCCCAAAAAAGGAACAATTCTACAGGCAAAATCGCAGCTGCAAAAAATTGGGGAGTATGCATTTGTTGTAGCAAAATGTCAATGTTCTTTCAAGGCTGCAAACTTGTTGAAAAAATGCTGTATTGCAATTCAATACTCCTTCATGCATCTTCCATGTTCTGTTTTCATTCTTGTGTCAAATTGTGTGATAATTTTGAAATTAAAACCAAACCAAAAAATCAAATTTGATTTCTGTATCATTTTTGGTCATTACCCCTCACCTGGCCAAAAGTTCCAATATGGTTGCCAAATATATCCCACAATGCAACACTGCAGTCAGAGGAGGCAGACAGAATGAGGGTGCGGTCATTGCGCACACAGATCTCCAGACTGTTGATCATGTCCAGATGTGGCTGCCAGGAGGCCACCAAACCTGAAACAAACAGAGTGCACATAGGCTAAATGACTACAGCTTCATATCAAACAATATATGTCAAACTTGGCCTTCAGACCATTCTGTCTCGCCAATAAAAACGCAAAATCACCGTTAACTTGCACTGTTGCAGAACCTTAATGCACATTATGCTCTTGCACATGTATTAGTTTTTTTCCCTGTTCAGTACTTGCAGGTTATAGCAATTTTCTCAAAATTCCAAAGCTAGCACAACATATAAAGTAATTATGCAATTTTCCCCTCTGGTCATTCAATTATAAAATGTTTCCTAACTTCATTTTGTGATGTGTGATCAGTCATCCATATACTTGTACATCAAAATGTAGCAAGTGCAATACATTTTTTACGTATTTTATTATTTCACCTTGATATTTCACACAGCCCACTGGCTGTCCGTGTTTGGAATGTGAATGTTTTATATGGTTATTCAATATAGAAGCAACTCTTAGAATGCCCTGTCCATGTTCCTTGGTTATGTTTTTTTTTTGTTAATGGTTCACCAAACAAGAAAATGTACATGTTTCTCAGCAAAAATACTATGGATAATGCCTAGGGATCATATCTCAGACAGGCAGGGAAATACAGAAACCTGAGGGAGTGTCTGAATATACACTGTGCTGGGAACTTATTCTAAAACACATTACAGCTCCAATTGTACATGTATACATGTTAAATTTCCAATCTAAATTCCTTGTATTTTATATACTGTATATTTTTATGTGTGACGGCAGTGTGAGCCACTGCCGTCTGTTGGAGTCTATATTATGGGTAAGTTTGCAATGAATTATTGTTACTGGCACTACACATTGCATAAATACCATGGTGTTTTATTCAGCCAACTGGGATTACATATCCTCGAAGCTATGAGCCATGGCATTTCACACAACGGCCCAACACTACGTATTCCACAAGTTATGAATCATGACATTTTACACAACCAACTGGCACCACATGTTCTGTAAGCTATGAGCAATGGCATTTTACACAACCAGATGGCACCACTTGCTCTGTAAACTATGAACCAATTGCATATTTCACACTACAACTGACATTAAACATTTCTATAGTAAACAACTGGAAGTTATTGTTTTTTTTAAAGATAAAATTAAGTGTTCTCGTGGAACATTTGTCTCTGATAACTGATAATATTATTGCATGGAAACCAAATCACTTGTGTGACCCTGTGGCCTTGAAAATAGGTCAAGGTGACCCAAATATAATTACAAGCTAGATCTTGCATAGATACATAATCCTACCATGTTTCACCAAGTTCCGTTCAGTTCTTTAGTAGTCATCGCATGGAAACTGATTTCACATAAGCGACCCTGTGACCTTGAGAATTAGGTCAAGGTGATCAAAATAAAACCCCAATGTACATGTAGGTGGATCTTACCTAGATACATATTCCTACCAAGTTTCATGAAGTTTTATTACGTTTCTCAAGACTTCTTGAATGGAGACCAAAAGCACTGAAGAACAACAGCAGCATGCCGCAGCAGGGCAAGAAATGAACACTAAAACAATATGTCTCCCTGGGGCCCTGTGAGAGACATAATAAATCAGGACATGTCACACAGCTAACACCAGACACTCTGACAGTAAGTCATCAATCATGACATTCACACTGCAGCAAGCACCACACCCTTTCACTGCAAGTGATAAATCATGGCATTTCATGCTTCAATTGTGACTCCATTTTTTACTGTAACCGATAGACCATGACACTCCACAGTAGCTCTCAAGCATCCCCATGCTGTATGGCTGGCATGCTGCTCTCCTACCAGCTCCATGCTTGGGAGTTGTAAGCTGTCAACCATGAAATACCCCATGCCCCATGCATCCACTAAAGGCAGCCAACCCTGACATTTCATCAGGGCTTTCTGTTGGGAAATCATGATTGCCCCAGCAACTGGTACTGTTTCAGTGCTGTCAGCATTCATTCAACCATTAAATATCATGCAATTAACATCACATCTTTCTACTGGAAGCGACTATCTGAACCCAATCAGTATAACATTGCCTATGTTTTTTACTGTAAACTCACCCGATGACACTTCACATGGCAACGAACCATTGCCACCATTTGCTGAACAGAGATGAATTACCTAAACATGCCTTGACAATATTTTTTCACTGTAACTCTTTCAAAGAAAAGCAGCGACTTTGAAGACAAGGCATGAGCAGATTTTGTCTCATGGGTTTGCTTGGCCACTGCACTGTGCATATAAATGAAGGCCCATCAATTTACGACCCGAGAGGACCAGCCCGGACACGACAAGCAGAGCTGCCACACAGCCTTCAATAAGTACTTGATAGACCTCAATAAAGCTTCCCTGATATTTATCCAATGACATTAAATAAATCAACTTTAAACTGAGAAGACACGGCAAATCCTGAACAGCCACCGTTCTGTTGTGTCTCGTTTAAGGGCGGGCTCCTGATGGGGAATAAAAAGCCAGACATGCAGAAAGCAATGTTGAAATTAGTAGCACATGCCCATTGTCTTGGTGGAATGGCACTTGAAGGACCTATAGAAGATTTAAAGGATACCTAAACTAATCACATTTTATTAGTATTAGTCTCAAGTTGATTCTTTATTGAGTTATATTGAGATTCTTGTGCCTCCGGCAAGTCTTAATATGCAGTGTTTCTCATACAATAAGGTAGTCATTCAAGCCTATATTGCCTGCATCTTGCTACAACGTACATAAAGTAGGGATATACAGGACACAGTTCACAGCAAGTCAAAATCTAATGAAAATGACGGGCAATATTGACCCCTTGCCGATCAAGAGTAACTTGACATTAGCAAAGAGACCTTTTTCTTGCATGAAAAATGTTCCAGTTTCTTTGTTTCTCATATCAAAATTCATACTCTAAACTTGTTGCAGAATTTTTATAACAATATCTCTGAGGGATAACTTGTGGCTGCATGATCATAGGAAATTTTAAACTCCACCCAATTTGATTCAATCATTATCCCCTAACTGTTGTGAGTGCATTTGGATGAAACTTTAATCAAAATGACACACCACAGTTTGCACTTTGTAACATCAATGTGTCTGCTCTGACACTCTCCAAAATAATGACACATTTGGAGTTCTATATTATGAGTTTTTTTTTTTTTGGGGGGGGGGGGAGGACAAAATATGAACATGGCATTGACAGGCTTTTTCCAAAGCAAGTTAATAATGTTAAACTGTCCTTACATACATACATACATACATACATACATACATACATACATACATACATACATACATACATACATACATACATACATACATACATACATCTTACTTCATCCTGAAAAAGAAAGTAACTGTAGTCTAAAAATTATGACCAGCTAAACCAATATGCGACTACAGCGGACACTGAGTACAACTGAATGCATAGAAGTGACAGTGTGGTACAGACGCTTGATACATATAGACCACACAAGGGTAGTACATGTAGCGATGCTGACGACACAAAGCATACTGTCATAACCACCAGGGCCCCTATCCCCACACCTCAGGTAACCAACATTGGCCTGCCAAATTCAACCAGCACACATGGCAGTTTTTTCTTTCGAAGCGCACACTCTAGATTAAAGCTCTGGCTATAATACCTCCTGTCGCAGGACTGAGGTACTGTGAGTTTTCACGATTCTGTGGTGTTCAGTTTCAAACCAGTGACACAGCTTGTTACAGCACAAAATCATGCACTGTCTTGAAGTAAATTTCTTGATCTAAATGCCATCCGTTACGTGTTCATACTCCCAGCCACTGGCCACACAACAAATATTTTAGCAACATAAAAGGTTTGTTCAGATTTGTAGATAAAGGCGTGACCTAGTGTGGGAGTGTCTTTGTTTTTGTTTTCTCCATAACATGACACACACCTGCTGCCAGGGCCTTACGCTTCAATTCATAAAAGTCGTAAGGGTCCAGGTGCAAACTGATTGGCTTCTTTGTTTTTATACTTACGAGGTGGTTGAGTGATGACCGTATCAGCAGCTCTGAGACAATACTCAGAGATGTCCCACACTTTAACCAGGCCATCCACATCCGCAGTCACCAGCCAGTGATTCTCCTGGTCTGTGGCCATGATGACACTGCCCACTGTAAACAGACAAACAAGTCACTTGACTACTGTTTCAAAGAAAAGGCGAGAATAGAGGGTGACAGGGAGGAAGAAAAATAAAGGAGAGTAAGTAGGGAAAAGGAAAAGAGGCAAAGGAGGGAAGAAGGAAAGAAAGTGGGAAAGGAAGGATTAGGAAGCGAGGGAGGGAGGGAGGGAGAGAGGGAGGAAGGGAGGGAGGAAGGGAGGGAGGGAGGGAGGGAGGGAGGGAGGGAGGAAGGAAGGAAGGAAGGAAGGAAGGAAGGAAGGAAGGAAGGAAGGAAGGAAGGAAGGAAGGAAGGAAGGAAGGAAGGAAAAGATATTGAAAATGAGGGCAAGCTTTATTCAGGAGGAGTCCATAAATTACAGGACTAGTCACCTCATTGAACAATCTCACATCAACACATCATGCCAATATTTTCACAACTCTGTACCATCAATAAAACAGGACATAACTGCCCTTGTATGTTCAGTTTAATATGCTTTTGTTTCAATATCTAAGGAAGACATCAGAGTTGACATCAGTAAAATAGCCGAGGGCACCGTCAGTGAAGTAAGCAAGAGGCATAGATACATGTAGGAGTGTTGGCCGTGGTTATCCATCAACACTGATACTATGATCCGTGATATGACTTTCATTTGCATAACCACAGACTACAAAGTAAATGTGTCCCTGTTGTCAGCCTAATGGATGTAGAAGACATTGCAGTAGTCTTCAGGCAGAAGGTGACACCAGGTATACAATGGTACATGTACCTTGTGTCTCTGACACCTCGGCTGTGTCACCATCACCAGGTCAGGTGTCTTTTACTTACAAAAAAACAAAAAAATACCATTGATGAATCATTACAAAGGTTTGTAATAAGTTCAAATCTCTGAAAATATACTGAAAAAAACAACAAAATAATACCATTCCTTGACAGAACTGCACTCATTCTCTCAGTCTGTGAGATGAAAGCAAGGAGACGATTATAACACAAGAATTTTTTTTTTTCATCATCTTGCGAATACAAGGACATAAATAAGGGATGGGGGAGTCCTGGGGGGCACATATAGCAGGCAGCAGTAGAACATCAAAGCAGCATCTGTCATGTCTAAGACTACCAAATGATGTATGACTTTCATGAGCAACTCGTTAAGGAAATATGATAAGAAGTTCTCCAATGACTGCCCAGCCAGTGTCAAAACATCACCATGTAGACGAGAACATCTCACTTCCACCCTTTGCTCCTTGTGTGTTAATGCAAACAAAATTAATATGCAAACTAGCTGCTTAGTGAATATGCCTGCTTGGCTGACCTTCCATAACCTAATCAGTAAAGGGGCAAGTTCAAGTTTGGACTGACTGACTGACTCAGCAGGCAATGCAGACGTGATGTTACATTGCTGATCTTTAGGTAAAGACTGTGCACTGGTCACCCCTCCCCCAGTTGTGTGTGAAGAGTCCACTTCTACTTAAACCCCTCAAGTAAGGCCACCTTTCTAAAGTGGTTGCTTTATACTGCTGTAGAGGTGGCCCTATTAACAGGGAACACTGCACTCCATGTACACACTGTGCTTCACTCTGCACACTCCAGATGTGAAATAAGGGCTCTTAAGACCAACGAAAAGTCTCTCAACTTCTTGGCTGTACTGGTATGCTAGTATTACATGTCTTTCTGTGCTTGCTCATAAATTTGTTCATTTGCTGGTTTAATTTCCCTTCAGATGATAGCCATGTGGGCACCAGCCCAACTACTCAATATAATCTGTGATGAAGCCTCGTGACTCTTCATCTCTGGCTATGACAGGCGTAAAAGGTCATATTTGACATGGTGTTGGAGAAATGGCCCAGAAACCTTTCTGAAACCCTTAACGAACATCACTAAATAAGTAATGAAGGGGAATAATTAGCCACACAAAACCATCTGAAGGCACATCTGGCAGATGAAGACAACAAGCCATAAAAAGTTCAGCTTGGTAAGTGTAATAGTTTTTGAGAAATAGCCCGGAAAGAATGCCAAGACGGAAGGACGGACGGATGGACGGACACAGGCAAGGCAAATCCATCAAAAGGCACATCTAGCAGATAAAAACTACAAGCCATCAAGCCATTAAAATTTTGGATTGCTAAGTGTATTAGTTTGGGAGAAATGGCCCAGAAACACTTCTCACACCTTTAACAAACATTACTAATTAATTAATGAGGGAGAATAATCAGCCACACTAAACCATCAAATGGCACCTCTATCAGGTAAGGACAACAAGCCATTCAAATTTCAGATTGCTAAGTGTAATAGTTTTGGAGAAATGGCCCTGAAACCAATTTGAGACCATTAATGAATATCACTAATTAACTAACGAAGAAGAATAACTAGCCACTAAGTGTTATAGTTTTGGAGAATGGTCCAGAATCCATTCTGAGACTGTTAATGAACATCACTAATTAACTAACAAAGATGATGCATTAGCCACACAAAATCATCAGAAGGCACATTTAGCCAGTAAGAACAACAAGCCATCAAGTCATTAAAATTTCAGATTGCTAAGTGTAATAGCTTTGGAGAAATGGCCTGGAAACACTTCTTAGACCTTTAACAAACATCACTAATACATAAACAAAGGAGAATAGTTAGCCACACAAAAAATTCAAATGGCACCTCTATCTGGTAAGAACAAGCCATTAAAATTTTAGGTTGCAAAGTGTAATTTACTAGTTTTGGAGAAATAGCCCTGAAACCCTTCTCAAACCTTTAACGAACATCACTAATTAATAAATGAAGGAGAATAATCAGCCACACAAAACCATCAAAAGGCAACTCCATCAGGTAAGACCAACAAGCCATTAGAATTTCAGATTGCTAAGTGTACCAGTTTTGAAGAAATGGCCCATAAACCATTCTGAGACCTTTAATGAATATCATTAATTAACTAACGAAGAATAATTAGCTACACTAAACCATAAAAAGGCACATCTAGCAGGTAAGGACTACAAGCCATGAAAATTTCAGATTGCTAAGTATAATAGTTTGGGAGAAATGGCCCAGAAACGATGCCAGAATGGATGAAAGGATGGACTGATGGTCATCATTATCATATATCCCCACCCCCCACCCCCAACTTCATGGGTGGGAGATAAATATAGCCTTTAATGAACAAGAATCTTAAAGACATGGTAAACCAACAGAACAACTCTGCTGGGCAATAAAGTGTATGAGTAACTATTCAGTCAATCTGTGAACAGATGACATGAGACAGAAAGAAGTGTTACTATAATGGGCAGGGGACCACACTGGTCACACAGCTGGGTACCATGCTCAATGGCTCACCTGTATTACAATATACCACACACACTGGTCTATGGTACCAGTCTAGAATAATTCACCTGTACCACAGTGCACCACAGAATACCATTTTGTATATTAAAGTACTTCTTTAGAAAAGTCAGCCCCAGTGATGCCAGAGAGAGCATTGATATTGTATTGACAGCACTGAACAATTTTAGTGTATGGACAACGGAGAAAACTGTCAATTGTTAACAGTATAGGCTACTATTACAACACAGTTGTTAATACCAAATGTTACCATTACAACAGTGAACACTGTCAGCTGTAATAAGTACATACATGTAGTTCTTAGCCATGGAACCCAGCTCATGAGTTACCAGCTGTTTATACTAACAGAATAATGTTTACAAGTTAGCAGCAATTCTTTTTGATGGAATAGAACAATGTTTATTTATGTGTTACTAGCACTTCTTATGGATGAAATATTGTCTGTGTGTTACCAATGATTCTTATTAACAGAACAGTGTTTATGCATTACCAGCACTTATTATTAGAAAACTGTATGCCCCATACAGGAATTGAAAACTTGTGCTTTTATATGTTGTTGCTCTAACTCAAGGATGAGACTGAGCCATGTGGTCTATCAGGTAAAAAAAAAAAAAGGCTGCAAAATGTGCAGTGTGCTTAATTACCACAGACGGCTACAAGATACCACACCATAGCAGAAATGTAATTAAATGTACAGTCAAGCAATGCTTATGTGAATAATAATCAGGGAATGTTAGCATGTGACAGGCAAGCAGAGCAACAGGGGATCACCTGGGCTTTCTGCAAACCTCTGATGGTAAGGTACAATTTCACTACCCAGGGCTTATCAAGGGGGAAGGCAGTGACAAGGGCCGGTATCTGTGCGCGCACACACACGCACACACACACACACACACACACACATCCCATCTCCCACTGCATCATATCTATATTTATTACTTCTTTCATACTTATGTAATAATCTTGAAAGTTACAGAAGGGTAAATTTAGCTAATTATTCCTTTAATTTCTTCCTTGCAGACCTCAGATCAGAAGACAAAAACAATACAGACTAGGGGATAAAAAAACAAAAACAAAAAAAACAAAAACATTTAACTTGAGAGAATGTTAAAAAATGCAGAGTTCTTTTACCTTTATTTTATTCTATGTTTCTTTATTTTTTTTTTTTGGGAGGGGGGGCAGTAGGGTTGGTTTGCTCATCTGTTTTCACTAAATCTATATTGTCATCTTTATATAGACCAAATATTGGTCTATATTAATATGACAATATGGACCAATCTATGCTGTAATATTCATCTTGGGCTATGCAAAGCAGCTTATACAATAAAAAGACAGTTACATGCAGTTTATATAACATTATGTTCACTTTTTCTTTATCCAAGCAAGGTAAGAGCAACTTATTAGAATTTGGGTAGAACATGGCTTCTAAAAATTTGTACAAAAGTTTACACATAAGTCTTTTCATGAGATATTGCACTCATCTCGACATACTCTTTGGAAGTGTTAACTACATGTAAATATAAAAGCAGCAATTTTTTCTGGACAGGTGGCTTAAAGAATTGCAATAAACTAGTGTTTGCACATACAGTAAGTATATTTACACTTTTGTCTATGAGCTGTCTCTTCAACTTTGGATTGAGCTATTCAAATTAATACTTCAAAAACATCAAGGTAGTCATCATCTTTGTATCAGTTCAGGTCCACCAGCTGAAAATTCTCTAATGATGTCCTCTGAAAGGCTTTTCAAAGAACTACATAAATTTGTTTCCCTCACTGCTGAAGTAATGATGTCTCCGAAATGAGCTCTCTTAATTGTTTTTTCCTCAGAAACGGGTTCTGCTCAGAGCTTAGTTGTACTTACACATGTAAATGTCTTCCTTATTACCTCCACTTCCTGCTTTTTTCCAAGGAAATGGCTTTAACCTTTGTTCTTCAGACAAATAAGTAACTAAGGTGTCTTTTCCTGATTTTAAACAAAAATTCACTGGGTCCAAGCTGTCCACAGTGAAGCTGTAACCCTAGCCTTATACAGCATGAATACAGTTAATTCCTTCTACAGGATTATTATAGTTTATTCTTTATGCAGGACAAATACAGTTTATTTTTTATGCAGGATGTAATGTAGTTTATTTCTCACACAGGATAAGTACAGCTTATCCATTATGCAAGGTGAAGACAGTTTATTCCCTATGTGCAATGAATACGATTTATCCTTTCAGCAAGAAAAATACAGCTTATCATTTATGCACAATGAATGCCTACAGTTTACTCCTTTATGCAAGATGAAAACAGTTATTCTTTATGTAGGATGAATACATTTTACTCCTTAATCAGGGTGAATACAGTTTATTCCTTATGCAGGATGAATATGGGTTATCCCTTATGCAGGATGAATATAGTTTTACTCCTTATACAGGATGAATAGTTTATCTCTTATGCAGGTTGAATACAGTTTATCCCTTATGCACAATGAACACAGCTGATTCCTTAAGCAGGATGAACACAGCTGATTCCTTTTGCAGGAGGAATACAGTTTATCCCTTAGGCAGATGAATACAGTTTACTCCTAATGCAGGATGAAAACAGTTCATTCCTTATGCAGGACAAATGCAGTTTATTCCTTATACAGGCTGGATAGTTTACTCCTTACCCAGGACAAATGCAGTTTATTCCTGCACGAAGAATGAATACAGTTGACTCCTTATGGATAAAAAGTTTATTCCTTATGCAGGCTGAATAGAGTTTATTCCTTACACAGGACAAATAGTCTATTCCTGCATGCAGAATGAATACAATTTATTCCTGAAGCAGGATGAATAGTTTATTCCTTACACAGGATGGATACAGTTTACTCCTTATACTGGACAAATACAGTTTATTCCTGCATGCAGAAGGAATGGTTTATCCCTTATGCATGATGAAAATAGTTTATTTCTTATGCAGAATGACAAATACAGCTTATTTCTGGATGCAGAATGAATACAGTTTATTCCTAATGCATTCATACAGTTCAAGCCCTCTTTACCCTTTTTTTCTCCCCTCCCTTACATGTATTTATCTTCTAACGTGATTTTTCACATGTGGGAAAGATAACCACTGATCCCTCGTGTTGAGGACCAGCAGCAGTACTAGTGTACTGAGTGATGTAATTTGGGTGTCCACCTTCAATCCTTTACATCACAGTACATTTCCTATGACATTACATATGGAAACATAATTAGTTTTTGGCTACCAGTATTTTCAGTTCCTGATGAGCCCAGTTAGAGGCGAAATGCGTCAAACTAAATCTCATCCATTTTATTGAAAAATTATGTTCAGTTCAGGCTCCAAAGCTGCCAGGCCCTTACCTGGTATTCACATTATTCCTTATGCAGGATGACAAATACAAATGTACTGTTCATTCCTGGATGCAGAATGAATAGTTTATTCCTTATGCAGAATGAATACAGTTTATTCCTTACACAGGACAAATAGTTTATCTCTGCATGTAGAATGAAAACAGTTTCTTCCTTATGCAGGATGGAAACGGTTTTAAATTACTCCTCACACAGGATGGATACAGTTTACTCCTTACACAGAATGAATACAGTTTATTTTCTACACATGATGGATATTATCCTCTTTATACAGGGCAAATACAGTTTACCCCTGCATGCAGAATGAATACAGTTTATTCCTCATGCAGGATGAATACAGTTTATTCCTTACACAGGATGGATACAGTTTCCTCCTTACACAGAATGAATACTAGTTTATTCCTTACACGGGATGGATAAAATTTCCTCCTTACACAGGACAAATACAGTTCCCCCCTCCATGCATAATGAATACAGTTTATTCCTTATGGAGGAAGAATACAGTTTACTCCTTAAAATAGTGAACCATGAGGGACCCAAAAATAACATACTGACATGCAGATTTTTCCTATTAATAATTAACATCAAGCATCTGATGTCATAACTGTCACCTGCCCGTTTTCACGCATGACTTAATTAGGTGTGAGGTCAACAGCTTACCTTGGTGTACTCTGTGTACAATGGCACTGTGTGTACTTAGGAAAATTGTTGACTCTGTGCCCTGAGGCTTAACCTGCTATAAAACATGCTACTTAATTTACCTCAATTTCCTCATAGTACTAAGGTGCAAAAATAACAGAAATTAAAATATTCTAAGTTAATATAATATCGGGTCTAAAGGACAAGGGTTCATTTCTTGATGGGTTCAAAAGACAGGGCCAGAATTTCGGCAAGAATCCGAGAATCCATTCTCATAAAGATTCTCCTAAACTTGTCTTTCTTTAAAAAGAAAACTAATTGACAAATATCCAAATAGATTCTCACAAAATTTTGCCAAAAATTCTGGCCCTGAAAAGATATCTTGACTATCTGTGTTGACAGCTTATAAATCCTGAGAAATGTACACACATAGCTGCACAAATCTGTAAAAAGAACCGCGACTCTTTGTCGCCATTACAATAAATATAACAGTTAATGATGTGTAGGAATCCTGTGGAGTGATGGTAAGTATCCCGCAAGGAGCCCTGCAGACAAGAGCCACGCATGTGTGAGGAGAACAACACGCCCCACACCCAGGTCTCCTGCTGCGCATTCACACAATCACATGACAAATGTTTCCTGCACTGCTGTGGTAAATGAGCACGTTTTGCCGTCAACAGCACAAGAGCAGGCAGCAGCAGTCATTACTGCAGCCACCACCTGCCAGCCACACTGACTCTTTACCCACCACCTGCCAGGAACACTGACCCTTTACCCACCACCTGCTAGCAACACTGACCCTTTACCCACCACCAGCCTCTTAGACCCACAAAGGTGCCACATCAGCATGACAACGTCAACAACATCATTGGTGGTTATATGACACACCCACACACATTACAACCACACCACATGGTTACATCCCACATACATTACAACCACACCATGGTGGTTACATCACACACACACATTACAATCACAGCATGGTGTATTACACTATAACCGTACCGTGGTGTTTACATCACACACCCACACACATTACTACACACCATGGGGTGACATCACAGATGCATTACAAACAAACCCTGGTGGGTTACACTACAACTATACCGTGGTGGTTACATCACACACCCACACACATTACAACCACACCATGGTAGGTTACATTACAACCACACCATGGGGGTTACATCACACACCCATTGGTAGTGGAAGTAGCCTAAGGAAAAAGTCAATGCTTTAAACAGTGAAGAGGATGGCATTCATCAAGAAGCACACGTTACTACATTAGTGTAATTCTACGATCAAAAAACATAAATCAGTTGTCAGCAGAACTTATCTACAGCACTGACTGGTGACAGATCATTTTAGTTCACACTGATGAATGACTGGCCACTATAGCCAGACTGTTGGCAGGCATCTGAGACGCATGGATACTTTTGGCCCAAGAAATTATGTTTTTTTAAATAATTTGTTCCTGCAGATTGTCAAAAGGATGAATAGATTGTCAGATAAGGAATGAATACACCTGTCAGATAGACAGCTGTAAGCAAAATGCACTGCTTTTTGTAGCTGGTTTCACAGGTGAGTAAACAATGTAAAAGTGAAAGAACAAATTAATAAGTACAGGTAGATTTACCTGTGCACAAAAGCCCTAACACCTGGACAGGTGTACTATTAAAATCATGACTACGTAACTGGGTGGAAGAATGATAAATGGGTAGTGACATATCTACAGAGGTCTGTCATACATTATTAAGGTAAAGAAGGGTCTGGTTTTACTGCCAACGAGGTAAAAACCCATAAACTACAGGATGATGAGGATCTCATGATCACCAGGCAAACAGTGACCACAAAGCAGCATGATAATTAGGATCTCATGATCACCAGCACAAGCAGTGAACACAAAGCACCAGGATCAGGATCTCATGATCACCAAGACAATCAGTGACCACAAAGCACCATAATAATCATGATCTCATGATCACCAGGACAAGCAGTGACCACAAAGCATCAGGATAATGAGTATCGCATGATAACTAGGTAAACTGACCACAAAGCACCAGGATCATGATCTCAGGATCACCAGGACAAGCAGTGACCACACTGCAATAGGATCAGGATCTCATGATCACCAGGACAAGCAGTGACCACAAAGCATTAGGATAACGAGATATCTCATGATCACCAGGCAAACTGACTACAAAGCACCAACATCAGGATCTCATGATTACCAGGACTAACAGTAACCACAAAGCACCATGATTATGAGGATCTCATGATCACTAGTACAAGGAGTGACCACAAAGCACCAGGATAATGAGGATCTCATAATCACCTAACAAACTGACCATAAACTTGTTAAAGCACCAGGATAAAGAACAGCATGTGAATGAACAGAGTATAGGATCTTAATAACAATCACTGGGACTAAAGAAGGTATGGCTGACTGCAAGAATAAGGACACCCTTGACCAAGAGAGACCATCTATGCCAAGAAACTGCTGAACATCAGGATAAGGTAGGGTTGGCCTATCAGGATAAGGGTGGGCTAATGAACACCATGACACACAGGCCAATTGATCATCACAATATGGAAGATCTGATGAACACCATGACAGACAGGCGTATTGACCATTAGGACAAGGAGGGGGTAATAAACACCATGATGCACAGTCCCATTGACCACCAGGATAAAGAAACACTGATGAACACCATGATGCACAGGCCCAATGATCACCAGGATAAAGAAACACTGATGAACACCATGATGCACAGGCCAAATGACCACTAGGATAAAGAAGCACTGATGAACACCATGATACACAGGCCCTATGACCACTAGGATAAAGAAACACTGATGAACACTATGATACACAGGCCCGATGATCACCAGGATACAAGGATGGGCTGACGAACACCAAGATACACAGGCCCAAATGACCACTTGGATGAGGAAAGGCTGATGAACACCATGACACATAGATCTGTGTTTTAAATACAGCTCTAACTGTGTTCAGTATGGTATAAAGACATGTTGAGAACATTTACAATTATACTAGGACGTTATTATTTACAAGTTGTTTCCAAAAGGGTCTCCAATATATTATATATCTCTTCTAACAAGATTTTCTTCTGCACAAAACAATTTGTGGCCTATCAATTTGGGAATAAAAGATTATTTTAAAAAATCAGCATCGGAAACCAGGATAATGACACATACATGTGGCTTATCTGAAGGTAGATGGACAGATGTCTCAACATAATGGTCAGAATAACCTCAACACCCCTCAGCCACTAATATATACTATTACACGCACATTCACTTTTGACAATTTCTTTGTGGACCCCTGTGGTCTTGAAAAAATAAGTAAAGGTCATCAGGGAACAAACTTATACAAAGTCTTGATAAGATGCTTCAGGTTTGTAAGTTTGTACATTGTAGCTTCTTTCTGTTTTCCGGATACAGCATTTACAAGGATTCTCTATTTTGACCACTGTGACCTTAAAAAAATGGATCAAGGTCACCAGAGAGCAAACTCATCCACCCTCTTGAAAAAATGCTTCAGGTATATATAAGTTTAGTTCTCGTATCTTGCTTTGGTGAGCAGTTAATATTTCCATTTACCAGGTGTGACACAGACAAGCTGATGACAGTACCCCACCCACTTACAGAGCTCAGGGGGTAAAGAGTAAAAGTATTAACACAGAACAACAGGAAAAAGACACATAGCTGGACTGACGGTAGAGGGACAGATGGTCTTACAAGTAAAACTATCAACATGGACAACAGGAAAATGCTAGATAGGTTACATGGATAGTATAACCATCAACATGGACAACAGGAAAATTATACATAGGTTACATGGACAGCAAAACTATCAACATGGACAACAGAACAATGATACATAGGTTACATGGACAATAAAACTATCAACATGGACAGCAGGATAATGATACCAAGGTTTACATGGTCAGTAAAACCAGGATAATGATACATTGGTTACATGGACAGATAGTCTTAAAAGTAAGTATTAGCACCGAGGACAACAGGATAACAACACATAGCCTGCCTCAGAGTACATGGACAGATGGTTTTAAAAGTAAAAGTACCAGCCCAGGACAATATCCTATGGTCTTATTTGACTAGCTAATGCTATGTCAACCCATGGAGTAAGAGGTACAGATTGCAGCGTCAGGCCACTTGAAGGGGGCAATCAGTGAGTCACTGCTGGCACATCAATAGCCCGAGCCATTGTATATTCAGCGACGGGGCAGAGATAAGATGCCACTACAACATGCAGGATTTGTCTTTATCACAACTAACATTTATAGCTGTGTATGCATTTGTTCTTGGTCCAGGCTGGCCACTTGCTACATACAAATGGTGCATTAAAGCCTGGACATTAATTCCACTGCACCACATCCTGCTACATTTACTTAATTATGCCCATTGATCAATAGTTAATCAGTTTCTTTGTGTTTAACCCCTTATAAGTCTTCCATCCTTTCTACTTCGAGTGTTTGCTTTTGCTCTCCGCAATCATCTCACTTGACAAAATATAAATTAGCCATTCCACATGCAAAGCTGAAGACGCGTTTTATGCAGCAAAAAGAGACTCGATCAGCCAAGGTTTATGGACACCAAATGCCCTTTTTATGGGTCAGTGGTTTGGATCTGTTGAATGACACTTATAGGTGTTGTAGCAACTACAGACAAAGGGATGCCTATCAAATGTAACAGATTGGAAGCAGTATCTGTGTATGACAATAAATGAAATGGATTGAGTCTTCATTGTAAGCAGCACCTGTGTAAGACAATAAACGAATTGGGATCTTCATTGTAAGCCGAGGTGCACGACTGCTACAAAAGTTTACGGGTTGTTCGAGTGTTATGTACACACAAAAAAAAATAGACTTTTAAAACCTCCCCTTCCACTGTATGCAAGCTGTATGCCTGGTATCTGTCAGACCCCTGACCCTTGACCTCAATGTTCGCTTATGCAATATATCTGGGAGTAAGAGTTAAAACTTGTATATCCTACACATGCAGTCAAACGTTCACCTGAATCAACTGTTCTATCAACTACATAGTAGAAACAGACCTACCTTGCATGGCAATTGTCTGCTGACTGTTTCAAATGCACATGCTTGCTGACATCCTGATCTTGGACAATTTTGTTACATTGTACCTTTCAGCTTGGTCCTTGAATGTCAAGACTTAACCTTCGAAATATTTTGCCACTTTGTATATTTCAACTGAACTCCATACTGGACAGCCACAACTTGGCCATCAAGCCAAGCCAAGAATACTTGCACAGATCAAATAAATCACGGCATGGATACAGAAACTGAAACCAGACTGCATGGTGTCACTAACAGAAATAAGGCCTATGATGTAGAAAGCTAGTTAACAATCTCAACATTGAAAAAAGCCTTGAGTTTTATTGTCATCTATTGAATTGAAGCCTGTATTCATATATTAATTGCTCTGGAAACTTTAAAAGAATACAATGGCAACTTTAAAAGAATACAATGGAAACTTGAAAAGAATACAATGACAACTTTAAAAGAATACAATGGCAACTTTAAAAGAATACAATGACAACTTTATTTTTATCATTTCAGGCACAGGTAGGTACAGGTAAACACAGTGTGTATACCACAAACACATCCACACTGGGTCAATCTTACTGTGTACACATTCACATGCTCTTAATGAGACCCTCTTATTGTCTCCCAATAAGTGGCTATTGAACATTAACTTTGCCACACAGACCACTCTCTCCTCGCCGCCCCCCATCCCCACCCCCACCCCAAGGCACGCACCACTTATTGCCATGCGGCTGAAAATGCAAAATAGTATTTCTTTAAAGCACCCAGGGCACTAACTTGGAAGAATATGGTACCAGTAGGTCTCACAGTGAGGTCAACATTACATATGGAGGGGTAAAGTCTTCCTGTACTGATGTGCTGGAGAAGCTTATTTTCAGAAGCAGCCTACTGGAAGCCCTCTTACATGTTTCTACTTTGTACTGCACATTATTTTGGAACATGTTTATTTTCGGCATGCTGTACTGCAGCAAAATTATCTCCTATACCCACCCCCATCCACCCCCACTCCTCGCCCCCATTCCCCTCACCACCCCCTCCATACATCCATACATTTTGTTCGCACTCTGAAAATAATGCAGTAAGCACTCATTTCTTTGATTTGTTCCATTCCATCCTTAAATAAATATGATTATTTTGTTTCAAGGTGAATGAATAACAAAAACAGCTGCTGGAGAACCTGTAAAAGCAGTGATTAAAAACTGGAGGAAGTTGATGTGCTCACCCAGCCATGGTGGGACAAACAAAAAGTCTTGATGTGAACAAGATTTAAGACATTCAAGACTCTCTTTGTTTGACACACACACACCATTCAAGGTAATTTTAGTAAACCTGGACAAATATCCCACAGGCATGACACAGGGAGACCTACACACTTAAAACATCATGTACACGTAATCACCCATCTCTTTGCATGGTTATCGCTTATTTCAAACAAAGTGACATAGACTGTCAACAGTACATATATTCATAGCTTAAAAAATCCTGACTAAAATGACAAGAAGACAGGGGGGCGTCCCCAGTATGCTTGTACACGTAATAATTTTGTCCCGGTACAAGGGACAGAAAAATTGAGAAACAAGAGGCCCATGGACCTAATGCTCTGCTGACATATACAGTAAAACCTGTCTGGGTGGGCACCTGTGTTTAGTGGGCACTGTTGCCTGGCCCAGTTCCCTATACTTCCCATGTTAATAGACATGCGCCAAGTGGGCCCCTGTCTTAAGCAGGCACTTTTGCCTGGTCCCAAGTACGCCCAGTTAACACAGGTTTCACTGTAATTGAAACTGTAATCTGATGACCATCACTGAAAAATAATTGCCTGAAATGCACTGCCTCCATGATCCTGAGAAACTAGTCAAGGTCATCTGTATGATGCATCAAACCTCCTTGATAGGCATTTGTATCATTCGCCTTATCCTTTACAAACATATTGAAGTTAATGTCCTTTACTCAAGTGCTTAATGACCTTGAATAATAGGCCAAGGTCACACAAAAAGTAACAAAATTTGACCATGGCCTAACATGTATTTCATGAAAATGTTGCAATTCTATGTCAATTTATCAGCAGAATTATGAACTTAATGTGTTTTGATATGTATGATATTAGTTCCAACAATTACCACCAGTGGTGCCACATTCATAGACATTTTTTTCTCTATAATTTTCCTGTAATGGTATATGGATGTGTGAACACACTTTAAGATATAAAGACCATCACAAGAAAAAAAATCATTTCATGAATGCATTGCCTCTGTGGCCTTGAGAAAGTAGGTCAAGATCATCCATATTATGCAATATCAAATATTTATATACACATCAGAGCATTTTCAATTTTTTCCACTTTTTAAGCTCTCTATTATGTAATCCACCAATGATGGAAGGAATGTAGATTTTCATTCATAGAATATGTCCAAACAATTTCAAGGGGCTAACTTCAAAGTTGTAGATGATCTTGTGTTGACAAGCAATTATTTACAGACAGACAGACAGAATGATGGACAGACATGAGTGATCGGATAAGCTCTGTGGCCTATAGTCAGCAGAGCTAATAGAGAAAATAAAGGGGCTTCCAACACACAAATACAGTAAATAAAAATGACCAGTACACCAGTACAGAAAACCCCTTCATCCCCCTCTGACAAGAATCATTTTATCCCATTTCCCTGCAAACTTAATTTTCAAACAAAATCAGAGAGTATTTTGTTACTGCACGGGTTTAAGTGCAGTGGATTTTCAGCATGGGTCATAATGGACAGCAAGTTATCTGTCCCTGCATTCAATATGGACAAACGCCAATTTCCAGAAAATCTATTTTCATTTGGTATTTTCATCTCTGGCATGGTTAGTAAACTCCTATGTCCAAATTATGATGGAAGTTGAATTAAAAGAGGAATTGACAGATCACGCTGTGGCAAGACAGGGGAAGATTATGCGCGGCTGCTGTGTAAAGAGTGATTATCTGTGGCGGCCATGCAGCACACACAGTTTATACCACTCTAATAGCCTCACACCAGCCACCAATACAACCAAACACCAATCTCTCATTTATCGCTTCACAAGTTCCCCAACTGATCAAATTTCAGTTCTGACAATGCTGGGGAATGGACCCACCTTGATTTTAAAGATGCATGTTATACAAGTTTGAGTGAGACTATTACCTAAAGCAATAAGCGGCAATTCATCATACGGGCCGAGAGGAATCATGACAGCTCTGTGACTATGATGAAAGCTGTCATAATGGGCACTCTATGCTCAGGCACATCGTAAAGATAACGTGAAAGCAAAATGCATACTGGGCCAAAATCACAGACAAGCTTCCGCACACACAAATGTGGGAATAAAAGCTCAGTACACATGTTTTATGTGAACTGTGATCCCTGCCATTCAAGTGGGATTCTGAAAAGGCACATGGAGTTCAACTCGGTAGAGAAAATAATTTACCTCAGTATTTATTGATTACACAAATAATATTCAACAATTCCATTATTTTTGTGGTACTTTGTTCAGAATAATAAGTGGATTGAATTTCAGTGCCTACATTACATAGTGATCGTGGCACTGGTTTCTCTGTCTGTGTCAAACAGACAAAGAATTCATCGATGGACCTGGCTTGATGCTTACAGTCAGTTACACTGACGACGAGGCAATGCAACACTGATACTGTGTCAGTTCAAGTCTTCATATAATCTACAACATAGAGGGCTAAGCCAGAAACAATGGAAATTTAGATCTATGACACAAACATGATAAGAGCACATTGTGTTATTGTTGGGGGGGGGCAATATTTTCATTTGGCTTTTGCATGGTGTATCTCTCATTTAAGACCAAATTGTTGCCTAACTGCAATGTACAGTCCTAACTTGCTTTTTAAGATCAACAATTACAATTTTAGTCTTGTGCTAAGATGACAAATATTGCATGGCATAGGGGCATGGTCTCAAATGTCAGCTTTTTCCTCTCTATTCTTGTCACAACTGAGCAATTATTCTTTAATAGACCCCTCCCCTTAAAGACCATCTGGCTTAAGGGACCATATTTCCCAGGTCACTATCTCCTCCCTATTACTGTAGCTCTGTGAGGAGACCACCTGAATCCAGAGACCGCTCCTGGATGAGGTGTCAAGACAGTCTCTCTTGGAGGGAGCAGTGTGGATTGGGATCTTGTGTAAAAACTGAGGGCAAACACTAACTCTTAAATTATGTCTAACATATCAATGACAATAATAGTTTGGGATGTAAGTGCATAAGTGTGATGTGACATCAAATGTTCTGGATATTACTGCAAAAGCAATGAAAAATAGGCTAGGAAAATAAACTAGTGAGTTTCTTAGATATGAATTGAACAAAATTGCTGCAGACAAGTATTCTGTCATGTTATATTTTGGCCATAGTTTGTCAAAATATGGTATAAATTACATGTAAAGAAGCCAAAATTATTCCAATTTTTTTCCTTTTTTTTTTCAAAGAAGTAAAATGGATTAAGAGAGGTCTCTAAAACCGAAGAGGGCAGTAGCTGCAAAACTCACTGTTATTTTTTCTTGGCCTTACCAAGCCTAATAACTTGATGGCTGTTAGATAGCACCACTGGGTGGTGGACGCTCACTGTGACTGCTGTTAACTTACCCTGACTATGAGCCACGAACTCCCCGACCAGTACATTGTGTGCCGTGTTCCACATGCGTACCCATCCATTGCCTCCACACGACACCAGATTGGCGCATCCTGATGCTGAATTGCCTTTTCTTGCATCCAAGAAGAGCAATTTGGCCACCGCGTACCCGTACTCGTTCTGTGAATCCGTGGGAAAAACATCTAAATTAGAGCTTAAAAACTTTTCTGGTTATCTGCTTAAGTGTAATTGACAAGTGGTAATTTTGTGCTTCAGTGATGTGACGGACCAGGCAATCGTAGTCAGAGGCAGCAAAAGAGGCAGTGATTAGCCATGGCACCAGGGTCTTTCTGCCGCAAATATTGTGGCTCAGAGATAAGCCTGGGTCGCCCGTCTTTACAACTTCACTGGAGGATGCCAGTATTGCTGCCACTCGGACAAGACTCCAGTGCTTCCAGAGCAGCAGATTGTTAAGCCCCTTGACAGAGACAGAAAAAAAGGGTTTGATGTATGGCAGTTGTGTAGCACCCATTCAAGCTGGAGTATGTCTTTTTTTTTTTTTTTGTAAGTGAAGGAATATAATGGTACCCCCACATATACACATAGCTGTTCAGTTGTATTGCTCATACACAAGGTCCAGTCTAGGTTTCATGTGGTGTGGGTTGCCTTCAGATTCATCTATTAATTACAAAGGTTCGTGACTGCCCTCGGCTTAAAGGACACCTGCACCATTCAGTCCCTGCCTTGTGCACACACTTAAGCCATTCTTTTGTACGTATATACAAACAAACTGACCTTGTCTTCTCTTGTATGCCTTACATACAAACCAACCTACCCTGTGTCAGACCCTGCTATGACTTATCTTGTCCTCTACTTCTTCCCTCTTTATCTGGGATCCAAAATATTTTCTAAGTTTAAGCATACTTTCATTCTTGTTTCCAAGAAGTTGGTCTGAACATACACTTTGAGGGAATCTAGGTTTACAGATGGATATACATGAAATCTGTGGCACCTCGCTGCCTTGAGGAACATCAGGGTTTATTTCCCATGGGGGTGATAAGCTCCTACTGATGCCTAGTCACTGCTACCTATTTGTCAAGTATTACCCTCACAAAATAAAGTTTTACAGATGAAACCTATATATTTCTTATATACATGTACCCTACATATTCCCTACCTTGATGTAACCCATATGTCCCAATCTCTATGTATCATATACATGTATATCTGCTGTTTATGTATAGCTACATGTAACATATTCACAGCAATCTACATGTACATGTAACTAACATATTCCCTGCAAGCTGCACATAACCTAAACATTCCCCATAACCTAAGTATACACTATATATTTCCTACCTACATGTAACCAAAATATACCCTATCTACATGGAACCCAGATTTCTCCTACAACATACATGTGCTCTGTATATCCCTTACCCACAGGTAACCTATATATTTCATGCAATTTACAAGTAACTTGTATGTCCCCTGCAACATACATGAAACCTATACATTGTACCCATAAGCTAAATGTTACCTAGACCTATTTTGTCCTACATGTACAGATTCTAAAAATGCACTTATTTCTACTCTCCCACAGTACAGTCCAATGGTCCTTTCCCTTTTAGGTGCTTCGAGCCTCAACACTTTTCCCTGAGTAATCAGGTCAAAATGATCCCTCTTGAGATTGAGTCAACAACTTTCCGCTGTGCACTCTGGCTGAATTGTACCCATAGTGCACCACAGAAAACTGTTGCTTGGCAGCAGATTGTTCTTGGTTCAGAAAAAAAGAAATGTACGACATCAGGCAATTGTGGATAGTATTACATGGAAAGTTGTATGCAAATACATGGGTGTTCGGTCTGTTAGGGTTCAAAGCCTGTGTAGCCTTATTTTTTATCATCTTTGTTGCCTAATCCCTTCCTTCCATCTTTGCTCTTACCTGTACACCTGAAGAGAACACCAATCTGAGCTCACAAGATATGTCAAGTCCCAGCAATGAGGACTTACCTGATATCTGTTAACGACCAGAGTCATTGATCTAGCTTCACCTGATATTTTGAGTGCCACTACATGCACAATTCTCATATCTATTGAAAATGTCACCATCCACTTTAAGCTGATGCACACATGTATTGTGTCAAGAATCTCCTCATGCAACTGGTATCTAAGATGTCACCTGAGCCCCAACACAATTTATCAGCACTAACCAGTTTAACTATATATGGTTACAACATAATACATTTAATTAATGTGGTCACAGTATAATACATTTAACAAAATATGGTTACAATATAACACAGTTAACAAAATATGGTTACAAGATAACACATTTAACTAAATATAGTTGCATTATGTTTGAATAAATATGGTTACAATGTGCCAAATTTAATTAAATGTGGTTACACAAAAATACATTTATTTAAATGTGGTTCAATATAATATATTTAAGTGATTATGGTTATAATACAATACATTGAACTAAATATGGTCACAAAACAATACATTTAACTAGACATAGTTACATAATTACACATTTAACCAAATCTGGTTACAATGTAATAGACTTAAGTAAATATGGTTATAATGTAATACAAAGTTGTTAACTGTAAGGAGTACTAAGATGACAGTGTACTGTGTACCTCTCTGCTTACAATAGGCCACCTACAGCCCAGCCTGGAGACCTCTCCACACACAGCTCTTGCTTCCAACCTCCACTCACAATCTTTTTCTCAAGGGAGGCACTGGCAGGGACTTTAAAGAGCCTCCTCACACTCCATGCTGATTAATATGATGTATCTCGGAGATAATTCACTGATAACAACTCTGAATTACTGCCTGATCTTTTGCTTGTTCATAGCAGTAGTCAATATGAAAAGAAATAGTAAGTTTTTCATCTTAGATTTTGGACAAAGAAACATTAAATCAGCACATTTATCAAAACTGGCCAAGACAACATAAAGTTGTGCACCTCTCCCACCCCGCCCCTCCGGAAGAGAGGTCACCCCCTCTAAAAAGGCCACTTCTCCATGCAGCAAGCATGGCACTGTCATTGTATTTCCTGCTCAAGTGAGGCCATCCTTCTAATAAGGCCACTTTTCTAGAGTATTCAGGGTGGCCTTATAAGAGAGGGACCACTGTAATCAGCACTATGGGAAAAGGTAAGACGCCGCCTGCCATACCCAGCATGAGGCATGTACATAGTTATCTTACAGGCTTCACCACATGTGCGTGGGGCCCAGTATACTGAAATGGTGGTTAAAAACTAAGCTGATAGAGACGCCAGGGTAAGACCATTGGGAAATATCTTCTACCTGGTCCATACGCTCACCTGATACCAAAGATGTCATCAAACCATATACTTCCCTAATCTCTCAGATGCAATTAATTGTGACTCATACAATATGTCAGGTTTTCCCATTCTACATTCATATGATCCTCATGGCATAATCACTCTAGATGTACTTGACATCTAAGGTGTCTTGTAACGAGGCTCACCTGTTCGTCAGTGCTGCCTAAGCTGATCCTGGATGCTGCGCGAGACTTGGGTCTGGCATCGGACCTCTCATAGGCATGACTGTCGAACCCTCCCTCTGTCACTTTGGTGTTCTGAAAAAAATAAATCTCTCTCATCAATACCATTGGTATTTTATCTAACAGTCTGTTATTCCCAATATTTATCATATTGTAACCAGCAAAATATTGTTGTCATTAAATATTGGTATTTAAATATGATTCTGGACGGAAAAAAAAATGGATTTGTACAGTCAAGTACATAACAAGGGATGAGATATATTCATTTTAGCCAGGAAGTTAATTGGAAGGACATCTATTTTAAACCAAATGAAATATGAGACGTAGCACCGGATTTTGTACTTATCTTGTACATTTAGCCATTTAATGAAAATCCATGAACACCCAGCTATCTAATTTTACACATCACACTGCCATATTGTACATGGACAATGAAATCTGGTCTGTCAGTCAAAGCCACTGCTTCTAATACCCTGCTATATGAGCTGATCTCTCCTGACTAGGAATGTCTGACTCAAAATAAGTTTGAGACCACTGTATATCAAACACTGCAAGAGCAAAGATGACAGATCTCCTGTTATAAGCCTTGCCCACCCTTAATTTAACCTTAGTTGACCTCTGACCTGTACCATCACCCCTGACCTCACCTCATCAATCACACACAACTGTCAGCATTTTCAGTTCTTTGAAAATGATGAAGACTGTGCCATACCTAGATGTGCAAATACATCTTGTGTCATCTTGATGCTGATTGGCTGAAACCTCTGAAGATGGTGATGTAATACAATGCAATAGATATATCACCGATCCCCTCCATCAACGCAGTCATCTGACTCCCACGCCCGAACCATATACACATCATAATCAGTTTTACTCAGAGCTACAAAGACTTCCTCATAAATGAAGCTATTTTCAGAAAAATAATAGAAGACTTTCAAAATCTCTCTTCATTATTCTGTGCTTCCTTCATGGATGGTCACAGTTATGGGTTTACATATGGGTTTACAATCTTGCTTACCTATCCATCAAAGTGGACCAATGCTGTGTGTGTGTCCCTTCAAGAGCCCTGTCCTGGCTTATCTCCAGTAACATTAATAATGCAATAACTGCCCAAATCACCACAATAAGTCTGCCCATCTTTTGTCTTACCAGGGCTGCACCAGATGATAATGGTTGTCACTCTTATCATCCTAACAGTATTATAAATTTATTCCGCTGCCTCATTCATCATCATTCATCACCACATCATTATCATCATCAATCACCTGGGTCAGCATTAATCACCACTCCCCCTCCCACCCCAATCACCACCCCTGTAATGAGGGGGATAAAGGGGTTTCCCAGACTGGCATGCTTGCTGACCAATTGTATTTGCCATACTTGCATATTGAACACTATTTATTCTCCATACCTCCTGCCAGCCATTAATTCTAAATTTTCTTATTTTTTCATACCTTGCAGGATGACACAATTATTACCCATACCAACATACTGTCACGCACACCCCTTACCCCCCTCCCCTCCTTTCTGTGATCACAAATCCCACTGACAGGCTGGCCTGTCACTGTGGCTGTGTCCTGACCCAGGTCCACCTGGGGCTCAGCATGCAGGGCTTACAAGCCACCCCCACCAGCTTACTCAGCCACATGTAACCCTTATACAGTAAACCTGCGGGACCCAATGCCAAGGTATCAGTATGTCAGTATGTAACTTTTCCCCATTAGAAATTAGCAGTAGGCATCGGATGTCCATGTAATTGGTTTCTCTTTTGTCAGTAAGAGTGATATGCCATCGGTTATCAAACAGTTAAGGCAACGTCCCTACTAAGCCTTCATCACCTGTTGGAAATTCTCTCAATTTCCTTGTGTTTTTTTACATCTTCACTAGTTTTGCTCATGCCACAAAGCCATGAAAATTCAACCACTGCGAAAAGTACTTTTGGCAGTCTTAATACTAATCCGTCTCAAAATAATGTGCACAATTTTTTGCAAACTTCAAAAGGTACATGACAATCAATATGCATGAAAGTGACATATCTGCTGGACACTGGGCTTCACCACCATTATATAGGTGGTTTTAAGGTTCCTGCACGAAGATTTTGATAAATTTAACATAATTTGTTACCAGCATGTCTTTGATTCTGCTTATAATAAACATAATACAAACATAAACAAAGAGCAGTATGTATAGATAATGCCATACCCCGGTAACCTCACATACACAGCCTTAGTCTGACCCAAGTATATCTACAGGCTCGTTATAAACAACCCTTTAAAAATATCAATCAGATTTGTTGTAATCTGTTTTAGTAATAAATTATGGGGAACTAGAACTGCAGATCACATATTCTGGGGTGACTGAGATTAAAAAAATTCAAGTTTTGGCACACAAGAACCATATGAACAGCCCATGCTCAGCCAACCCAGAAATATTCATCCAACAAGAGGGCTGTGTGAACAGTCCATGCTTAGCCAACCCAGAAGTATTCATCCAACAAGAGGGCTGTGTGAACAGTCCATGCTTAGCCAACCCAGAAATATTCATCCAACAAGAGGGCTGTGTGAACAGCCCATGCTTAGCTGACTGCACTTATGGTTCTGTGAATGTGGGATAGGATCAAGGTCACCCATGCACTGAGTAAGTCTGACCTCTATGGAAGTACACTAACATGTGCAACAGCAAGGTCCATCATAAAAGACCCCAAAAAATCACTGGAGCATAACCACTTGCACAAAATAGGTAGACACTTATCAAGGGTGCATCCCAACCAAGTTTGACACAAATCTGGCAAAAATTATTTAAGATAAACCATTACAAGAAATTTTCATACTAAACTTTCCATTCAATCTTTTCAAAGATTTTCCAAAAAAAAAACATCAAAACAATTGAAAAATCACTGGAGTGTGACCATTTGAACAAACTTGGTATAGACCCATGCTGGGTACATTGCCACCAAGTTTGAAGTCAAATTGATTGACAGTTTCTCCGGAGATGTCCAAAATGTGAATTAGCATTAGAATGCCAATTGACTTGCATAGTTATCAACAGGAAAGGTGCATATACCGATAAGTACCTGAATTGAATGAATTATTAACAAGAGGGCTGTGTGAACAGCCCATGCTCAGCTGATCTTGACATTCATCACACTTGTAGCTCTATGAACTTGGGAAAGGATCAAGGTCACCCATGTCCTGAGTAAGTCTTACCTTTATACAAGAACACTAACATGTGCAACATCAAGGTTCAAGTAGTTCTCTAATTATAATAAAGAGTAAAATTCATGTATGTTGCACTGTGACCCCAGAAACAAGGTCAAGGTCATTCATGTACTGTCTAAGCATGACCTTCATACAGAAACATTAACATATGCAGCATCACAGTACTAACTCAAAACAGATCTCAAGTTATCAAGTAAACAGTAAATTCCATGTCAGTCGTCCTGTGAATTAGCATTAGAATGCCCATTGACTTACATAGTAATCAATAGGAAAGCTGCACTGACCCATAAGTACCCAAATTGAAAATCCTTAAAAATCAGGAATCCAAAGCAGTGCCACCTAGTAATCAACTTTGTTTGACCCTTCCACAAGAACATATCCATCACATTTCAGCTGAATCTGAGTGACGGTTCTGAGAACAAGTGAAAAATAGCAAAACCACACAAAAAATTCATAAAATAATTGGAAAAAAATTGCAGCAGCACCTGGTGAACAAATTGGGAATTAGGTGTCCCTGGTAGTGTCTATTTACGATATCAAAGCAATTGGGTGAGCGGTTTCAGAGGAGAAGAGTTTTTATGCTTTGCTCCCTAAAAGGAACAAAAAAATTCATAAAAAAATCCAAAAATCAATAGAGCGTGACCATTTGAATAAACTTGCTAGAGATCCACCCAATGCACATCCCCATCAAGTTTGAAGTAAATCTGGCGAAAATTATTCAAGTTATAACCATTAGAAGAAATTACCATGTTCAACTTTCCTATTAAAACTTTTGTACAGATTTTTGAAAAAAATTCATTAAAAATCCAAAAATCACTGGAGCATGACCATTTGAATAAACCTTGTAGAAACCCACCCAAAGTACATTGCCACCAAGTTTGAAGTTAATCTGGATGACGTTTTTTTTGGAGAAGTCGAAAATGTGAATTAGCATTAGAATGCCCATTGACTTACATAGTAATCAATAGGAAAGTGCATTTATCGACAAGTACCCGAATTGAAAAAATCGTTAAAAATTAGGAATCCGCAGTATTCCCATCTGGTGAACAACTTTGTTTGACCCTTCCACAAGGAACATATCCACCAAGTTTCAGCTTCATCTGAGTGACACTTGTGGAGAAGAAGTCAAAAATAGCAATAACACAAAAAAATCATAAAAAATTACCAAAAAATTGCAGCGCCACCTAGTGAACAAATTAAGAACCAGGAGTCCCCAGGAGTGTTCCTATGTGATATCAAAGCACTCGGGTGAGCGGTTTTGGAGAAGAAGGTTATTTAAGGTTTGCCCCAAAAAGAACAAAAAAAATCATAAAAAATCCAAAAATCACTGGAGCGTGACCATTTGAACAAACTTGGTAGAGACCCACCCAAGGTACATTGCCACCAAGTTTAAAGTGGATCTGGCCAATGGTTTTAGAGAAGAAGTCGAAAATGTAAATTGTGGACGACGGACGGATGGACGGACGATGGACAACAGACCCTCACAAAAGCTCAGCTGAGCTCAAAAAATCAGGAAGCCATAGCAATGCCACTTAGTGAACAAATTAGTTTGACCCTTCCACACGGAACATATCCACCAAGTTTGAGCTTAATCTAAGTGACGGTTCTGGAGAAGAAGTCGAAAATAGCAAAAACACATAAAAGATTAGAAAAAAATTGCAGCACTGCCTGATGAACAAATTAAGAACTAGAAGTCCCTAGGAGGTTTCCTGTGTGATATCAAAGCAATTGGGTGAGCGGTTTTAGAAAAAATTTGCCCCCTAAAAAACAAAAAAATCATAAAAAAATCAAAAATCACTGAAGCATAACCATTTGAACAAACTTGATAGAGACCCACCAAAGGTACATCTCTACCAATTTTGAAGTGAATCTGATTGACTTGTTTTGGAGAAGAAGTCGACAATGTGCAATTGTGGACGGACAGATAACACAGATAAAACGGACCATCCTATAAGCTCACCTGACTGACAAGTCAGCTGAGCTTAAAAATAAGTCCTGACCTGAGCTCAGCTGAGCTGAACCTTGAACTAACAGTACATGGATATCACTGACCCAAAAACTTGACCTAGTGACCTAATGATCTAGTTTTATTAAGACTTGCATTTGTGAGTTAGCTGTGACAGGCATGTAAGGTTCCATGAACAGTCAAAGGACCAAATGTTGCAAAGCCAAATGCAAATAGTAAATGGGTGTCACTGTAACCTAGACACATGACCTAGTAACCTACTTTTTAATTCATCAGATGTAGTTTAGTCTTGATATGTTCCTGTTTAAAGTTAGAACAAGGTAAAGTAGAAAGAAGTTCTAGCCAAGAGATGAACAGTACATAAATGTACCATTGTGACCTATGTTTTGTTACATTACACACCGATGGATTTTGACATATTTGTGTGAAGTTTAATGAAACAAAACCAAAGCTCATAGAAGTTATGGCATGCAAATGGGCATTAGTATTACTGATTGACATGTAAATGTCAATATATACACTTAGAAATTGAGTGTGATGTCCACTTAAGTTTATTACAGATCAGAAAAGGGCAGCAGTCCCTTCTGGTCAGAAACTTTGATAGAGGTAACCCACGTGAGATACATTTGCACAAAGCTTAAAAAGGATCCAGCCAGTATTTTGGAAAAGCAATCAAAATGGACAAAACACACAAAAAGACATTTTTTTTAAAAATCCTAGAGCAGAACAAGTTGAACCAAAAAATCACCAGAAGAGTGTGATTTAAAAGCAACTGGACAGGCACTTTATTTTTCAAAAAATCCCCACATAATATACCAAAAAAAAAAATCATTTAAAAAAGTAAGTTTACAGAGATTTCTGCCAGGTACATACTTACCAAGAGGATCTGGCCAAGTTTCATATTTTCTCCTTCCCCAAGTATTTTCATGCAATAATTACTTTGAACTGACAAAAGTTTGACAAGATTTCAAATATTCAAATCCTACCTTTTTTGATACTATTATGAACAATAATACTTTTATTGGACACATTCTACATCATGCTGATACATGGACACGCCAACTCCACACACGCCTTTGGCGTGTCTCATGTCTAAAGATTCTTCCAGCTGACTTATGCCTGGGCTCAGTCCCTCTCTTATTTATTACTGCTGACTATTTTTCTAATAAATGTCTTCCTGCTTTGTAAACAAATCCTATTTTCTATGATCTATGAGTGAATTTGTCCAGAAAAGCTTCTTTACCTCTCGTGTCTGAGTTATGAAGGACTTTCCGCGCTGTACTTTGCGTGCTCGTTCTGTTATATGCTTGGATGCTTGCTCAGAGTTGGTGTTCCATATAACGATCTCGCCATCATAAGCACCACTGGCCAGCGAGTGAGGGGCTTGGAACGCCACCGTCAGAATATCATCAGCGTGGTCCTGTGAACAGATGAGGTCACAATTAATATCATCCTTTTCAATTAAACTTTCACATTTATGTCAGTTGTATATAAACTCCTATATCACCACAGTTCAATGTCTGCCTCCAGGTAATTGGACTATACATTAATGTACCATATCTTCATGGATCATTTAACTTTTTGCCTGCAAGAATCTATTTACATTTCGAACTTGTGTATGAATGAGATTAGAGGATTAACTTAATATATTTTGTGGTTCAATTTCCCAGTGGATCTATACTTCTATTCAGTCTACAACAAATTAATTTTTTTCATCTTCTATATTTGTCTGCTCAATTTCATACACACTTAAAATTCTTTATTTGAGTAGGGACAACAGTGAAAGAGTCAATTTGTTATAAGTTGTGGATACAGAGCATTAATATAGAGATATTACAGCAACATTGGAATGGAGTCTTCCCTGAAACAACATACGGAGATCAACCTCTATGGCTCTAATCTATCACAGAAGAGAAAATTAAAAACATTAAAAGCACTTAAAACATACTCATGGACAAAATTTACGCAATTTAAAGCAACACGGTTTCAAACTTGAATACAAGCTCATTTAAAAAAAAAAAAAAAAAAAAAAAAACAGATAGAGTCCTTTACCATGGATAGAACATGCCTCCTTCAGTTCATTATTATTGTGAGAAAATACTTTTAGAAGGCAGGTTGGGCCACAAATTTTGTCCGGAAAGTAGAGATGTGTGTACAAGTGTGACATAAATGCCACCAAAGTGTCCTCAACCAGCAAATCCTTAAATGAAATCCATTACTGTGTTGTCAGAGAACTGGTTGTGATGTCACACAATCAACTCTATCATTGACAGACATCCTATCCATGTACGTCTGGTAAATATTTGTTCTCTCAGTGTAAAGTTTCACACTGTACATCCTCACAGGATTGCCTAGCTAGTGTCTGGCCTCTCTGATGGCAAAACAAAATGTTGAAAGGCGTGGCATCACACATCCAAGCTGCAAAGGTAATTGACTTGGTTCTCACCATAAAAAAAAAAACGTGTTTTTCACTGAAGGTAATTTGGGCTCAAAATTTTGTGAGGCAAACAGTGCTGCCGCTGCAGTGGTGATGTAAAGACAATGTTGAAACGTTTGGAGTCCAAGATCAATATTTCTGTCTTTTTCTCCACAGGACCACATCATAATTACAAAACTTGGATGTTGCCACCCTTGCTGTCATGTACACTAGTAACCACATCAACAAACTTCCAATAAGCAACAGGAACATGGTAATCAGCAGAAATGATGATTTCAAAAATTATCATGCATTCTGCTAAGAAATTAAACCCTTTATTTTAGGCCAAACCGTTATAAAAATTATTGCATTGCAAGGAGCTGAAGTCTGAATAAGCTTGACTAATTTGTCAACTGTCATTATTCAATTGAAGCACAAATCAACATTTCTGTTGGTACCTTTGTATGGGACATTTAAGAAAATGAAAGACACAGGCAATGCCATTGAAACATATACAGCAGAAGGACACCTGAACATCAGAACTGCAAACTTTGGCATCAATAATATGTTTACCAGCAATACATGTAGAAATTTGTTTGCAATAAAAGCTTGTTTGTTTTATTTTATTTTTTTTTTTTTAAACTTTTATAACATTTATAAGTTCTGTGCTTCTTGTTATGCATGTGTGATATACAAAAGTGAAACACATCCTCACCACAACTTAACAGTCATCTACCTCTACATCCTGTACCCTGGACAATGGGCAGCTTTCATGCCTTAAATTCCTTAATTTTGTCCATGAGTGTATATAAGAATGATTTGTATCTGTACTTAATTCATTACATCCCCCCCCCCCCCACCATAAGTCCTACCTGGCCTCCCTTCCAGTCTGCCGGCTGTACGTGGTAGTCCTTGAAGTTCTGGTCTCTGAATACGGTGATATATCTGGAAACCAACAGAGCAAAGTCATGATTACAAGAGGCATATATTTGGAGGCCTCAGAAGACAGCGTGTTTCTCACTAGCACACAGGCTCCTGATCCAATTCCTGTCAGGAGAGAATCATTCTTTAAGCATCATTGTATGGGTATATGGTATTCAGTTATCAGACTTTACATTGATAATGCAAAGGTTTTTTACTTGATAGACAGAGCCCAGGACGGTCCGGGGAGCACCATACAGACCACCAGCAGTAACCCTTTCACACCTACAAATGCCAAAAGCACCAGACTATTAAATGATATCTCCTTTGGTATATCAACTTAAATCTAGTATTTTGAATGAAAATTTTTCACAAGGTCTTTAAAGACAGTATGTCCCAGGTCAACAACTTTACCCCCTTGGCACAGGTAGGGTACTTTGTGCCCACTCCAGACCCTATGACAGTGGTTGACCCTTCAATACCAATCAGGAGAGGATTAACCCTTTTCCTCTTGAAGCAAGAGAGTTTGAGACTAAGTCAACAGCTTTCCTTAATGCAGGCTAGGTGCCAAGTACCCAAGTCATGCCAAGGAAAGCTGCTGACCTGGAATATCTTATCTTCATAGGTCTTATCTACAATTCTCATTCAAACTGTTTTTCATTACTGTTAAATAAGTAAAAAACATGGAAACAGAGGACAGATGGCTGGCTGGTTTTGGGCTGTTTACAGAGGAAAGGGAATAACACTAAGTGAACTTGCATCCAGTGTGCGAGTCAATGCCACATTTCCACAATGATATCTGATGACTACTAGTATGGAAGTGCTACTCTCCTATTTCCAATATTACTCCAATTTCCAATAATTCTTCACAGCTTTACTAAATCACACTTGGAAGCAAATTTTCATATTAAGTTTAAAGACTGCTAAATGGACAATCATCACAATACCTCATTTTTCATGATTTTTAATATTTCAGGATATTAATCAATAAAATAGCTGAATATTTGTTTTTCCTCTTCAATTACAAAGTTTTGGGGAGCTTTCTCCCAAATTTGTCAACAATTCTGATAAAACCCATTTTCATATGGCAAGTGTTTCAAAATATACAAAAGGAAAGATGTACAACTTAGGAAAATATTTTCAACTGCATTTTAAGAGGAATATGAACTTTTACAGCATCTGAAAAGAGGCTTATTGGAAATTGAGGAGAAGGTTATCATGCTATTATCATTGTGTCTGGGGTAGCTAATGAGCTCTGAGCATCTGTGCTGTAAAATAATGAAAGCATTTGGACATTTTCTGTGTTAGATTTTATGCATTAATCCTATCTTCAAAGTATCACCTTTAATCTTTATTTGTCTCACCTTGTCTTTCATTAGAATGGGTATATGTTGCCGTTTGCTTAGCCTATCAGAAATACGGAGATCATGCATAAAAATACATTCTGCTGGAAGTAACATTTAACAATCCTTCTCAATTAGTCGAGCCTATAACCTGGACACTGTATATGTACAATAGAGAATCTGACATGGCTGAGAGTGAGTTACTATTTTTCTCTCACGAGGGATCATTGTCGGTCAAGGCAAAATAATGAGTGACTGCAGGCCACAAGGGATTTTTTCCTACCAACTGCAATCCTGAGCGAGTAAAAAATAGAAACTCATTCTCCAGCCATGTAAGATTTTGTTTATTCAATGTTTAATCGAGTATTCATCACAGAAATATGCCTTGGGCCTATTGTCAATACTGATCCGGTGTGCTGTGTTTGTTTAAGTTTGTCATAGTTATTCAACATCATGTGTGATGTATAATCAAACATCGCTACCATACATTTGATTTTATCTATGTGTTAATGCCGCACACTACGTCACTGATGTAGGTGCATCACCATTGAGTTGTAATAGGTCATGTGACCTACAGTGAGTTACTACTTTTAAATTTCACTCAAGAAAATGATAATTCACCCTCAAACATAAATTAACTTGACCAAGTACTAGTAACAATCATACTCGCTTGGTCCAGCCTATAACTACACTGTAGGGCACTGTCTATGTACATTTGACTCTTTAACTACATGAGACAATCATACTCACTTGGTCCAGCCTATAACTACACTGTAGGGCACTGTCTATGTACATTTGACTCTTTAACTACATGAGACAATCATACTCACTTGGTCCAGCCTTTAACTACACTGTAGGGCACTGTCTATGTATATTTGACTCTTTAAGTACATGAGACAATCATACTCACTTGGTCCAGCCTTTAACTACACTGTAGGGCACTGTCTATGTACATTTGACTCTTAAGTACACGTGACAATCATACTCACTTGGTCCAGCCTACCACCAGGACGCTGCGTTTGAGTACATGGATGTATCCCACATCAGCAGGCTGGCCATCCCCACACTCCAACACATGGTAGCAGTGACCATTGAAGTCCCAGATCTGATCAACAATATCACAAAGTTCATTGCCAAAATGTGTCTCTGCCATAATGGTATATTGATTATGAAGTATATTCAAGGTGACTATACCTTCAAATATAATTGTTCTTTTAATCTGCTGCTGCAAGTAGACACAGATGGAGATTTTCCAGTATAATACAATGAATTTTGTATCAAGAGGCCACGTACACTCATACGGAGAGACTCTAACCTCAACCCTAAGCTCAGATTTAAACCTCTTACAAACTATACTCTAACCTGACAGCACACACACAGACTTGTATTATGGATGGCTTCTTAAGAAAACTTTTACAACATAAGATCAAAGAATATTCAGCATGTCATTTTAAGCAAAATGCATTACTTTCACCTTCAGCAACATGTCGTACAAAACACCATTCATTACAGACCATGTTTCTGTCAGTACTAAAAGAGTGTACGGGATCTCATCAATCACATGATTTGGTCTCGAAAATCATTCTTGCATTTCATCAGTTGCACCCAAAATGAGTATATGTCATTCACACAGAGTTTCACAATGCTGTCAACAGATATTATTTTGCTGTAATTTTATTTTCATGTATTTCATTTATGGCATAAAACGCAAGGAAATTATAAACACAAATTGACTCCAATATCACGTATGGGTGGTCTGGGAAAGATCTGCAGCTTCTCACAAGAGGTGGTCTTCATTCGAGGTACCGCAATATATGACACTGAAAAACTATCATTTGAACCTTCAGCCAATATAAACAGTGCCTAAAAGCACAAATTTTAAGCTTCAGTGAATTTTATGAAAACTGTATAACATCTATACACATCCAATAAGGCAAGTTAGTATCCTACAATTTGAGGCTCTGTTGATCATAAAAGTGATTACAAGACAGAAGACAGCGTCTGATGCCAGAGCTGCTGACTGTTCTGACCTTGACAGTGCCGTCAGTGCTGCCTGTGTAAAGCCTCGTCTCACTGAGGTCCTGTGTCAGACACGTGACCTCCGCTGTACCATGGGTATTGGTGAACTGCTTGACCTTTTGACCTGTGTCAATCATCCACATGATCACTGTCCCTGCTTGGCATGCTGTCACCACCTGAAATCACACGTTCCGCAAAATTGGTATCAATTTTTTCAAATTCTAAAGCGTAGCACGTTTTTCAATATAAAGTGCAGTATGAAGGATTGCGCAATACACCAGAATTCTGAGGACTAACTGTTAAAGCCATATTCCTCAGATTGACCTGTCACTGAGAGATGATTCTAACAAACTACAGGAAATGATGCTGAATGCTGCTGGGGCTGCATATTGTCATCAAATTCCAACTGCTGTTAAGATAGATAGATATTACCGAAGATAACATGCCAACATCATTTGTTTGTAAGCGTTATTTCTTATTCTTCATGGTCTTGATTCAGGAGTTAAGGCACATTGAACAAGGCTAAAGAATACATGATACACTTATTATTCACCTTGCAGCATGCTTGCCAAGCGCCCCCTCCCGCCCCCCCCCCCCAACTTCCCTCACAGAAGACTTCACATAATACAACATTGTTCAAAATGTACACCCAGAATCACCATAGAAACATAACAAGCCTGGGACATGCTGAGATAAAGGCTTCACAGCAATCTTGCTCTCAGGCAGATCATGTACAGGATGGAACATCAGCTGTCACTTGACAAATTTCCAGTCAATTAATGACAACCCCAGAAATACAATGTACAGGTAAATATACCTGATCACCGCGCAAGGAAAAGCAGTTAAAAATAGGCTTGGTGTAACGTGATGTCACTCTTGTTGACATGGTCAGTACATGTTACATGTAAATCATGTGTGACTGTACGGGATGTACGTGTATACCATTACCTTTGATGTTTTACGGTAGGTGTGCAGTTACATCTGTTATTAGGAATATAATATCTCCAGGTATGGCACAAATGACAATTAACCATTTAATCTCTCAAACCAACCACACTGGGTGGTGACCAAATGTTTGTGACTAATTATTTTAACAAAGAAAAATGCTTTTAGCGATTGAGCATTTAAACGAGTCCCATCACAAGAGGTTAACAGTTTTCTTTGGCTTGGGTTGCTAATTATCACTCAACCTATACCAAGGAAAGGTTGTTAATTAAGTCTTAATGAATGTCTTAAGTGCAGTGAGTATGCTGATAAATCAATATACAAAAGGTAAGTGAAAGTACAGACTTATCGTTTCACTGCTTACTGTGCACTAATTGATTACACATTTTTAATTGAAAATGTAACCGATACATGTACTCGTGTTTTCAGACATCATTAATTTACTTCTCAAATGTACGTTTGGACTTCGATCAGTCTTTCCTGTACCTCTCTATACTTTGGTCTAAACACTGAATGAATCCTGCTGTAACAGGCCTATGTTGATGAAAACATGGCTGACATCTGGAATAAATTAAAGTTGTCACCAGCACACTCATTCATAATCATGTGGCCTGTTTGCTTCCTAAATCCCAAACCACATGTGACACACAGTTATGCAGTGCAAGCAAATCTATTTCCCTCATTTCACTTTATATGTTAGTCTTAATGTGATTTTCAGGTCATAACACATAAGATGACATGCAAAGAATACATATATATATATATATATATATATATATATATATATAGTTTCATGCAAGATTTTCTTTAGTATATTCTAAACCTGAGGCTGCTTGTCTGGAAGTTTTCACAAGTTATATGTAATTACCCTTGGTTGTGCGCAAGGCATTATGCGCCTTCACTTTATTTTTGTTTTGTTTTCTTTCTCTTTTACTAATTCTCACTATGGACCAACATGTACATGTACTGATGAGTCTGAAATAAAGCAATATATATATATATATATATATATATATATATATATATATATATATATATATATATATATATATATATATATATATATATATATATATATATATATATATATATATATATATATTCACACCCTGCTGACCTTGTTCAGTCTGTTTTCAATGTTATAGACTCATAACCAGATGTAATTTCAAGTTGTAAGTAGCTCCAATATGTTGACCATCAAGTGACAATCAAGCCAGATGGATACAAGGATACGGTGATTACTGTACTGTACTAATCTTGTAGTACAACATCCCCTCAACCATTATTGCCAGTTCAGTATTACTTAAATGTGATCAACAGACAGACGGTAAACAGTGACACTTCCACCCCATGGTCTACAGTCATATGCCTTTAACTCCTTTACCCCTGACTGCCAACTAGGTCAAAGCTATCCTTGGGGTTCTATTAATATTGATGAAGCCTATGCTGTGGAATTATACTTGCACAGTGTCAGAAGTCTCCCCTCAGATAAACAAGGGCCCTCTTCTCATTGGCTGGAAGGATACGTCAAATTCCTGGAGGACAAGGAGGAGTTTGGGTGAAGGAACAGGTTAATGAAGTGAAGATCTGTATATTTTACAAGGATTGCGAAACAGGTCAAGCCTATATTAATCCCTCTCCATGGCACAGATGTTGGTACATACTTAATTTTCCTCTCTGATTGTGAGGTAGAGGACACTGAAGGACTTTGAGAAAACGGCCAAAGTGCACTGTCAGTGATAGGAGCTCTCTCCACTTGCTCCCCTGGTTGAGACTAACACCCGGTTTGCAGAGTTGAAAGGCAAGCTTGTTGCCAGCATGTTGCCACTCAGCCAACCCTGAGACTGTCATGAGTTAATTATGGCCATACCAAAAGATTGAAATGACCAATGGGAGTCCTTCTTATCTAAACACAGTCTACAAGTCATGCACTGCCCCCTTGTGAACACTTGAAGGACAATGTTCTAGTCTCCAATTGAAATTATAATGGCAGTCCTACTTATCTGACGACAATCTACAAGGCATTCAGTGCTCCCTTGTGAAGACTCCTGCAGGATGTCGGTGCTCACAGACTTGGATTCTATTGATTATTATTCCTTAACACCAGGATAAACCCAGATCGAATATCAGTTCTCAGAAAATTCCTGAATAAAAACACACAGATGTAGATGCATGAAGTGCTGTGTCACATTGTAGACACAATAAAACATGTATGTCGTGAAGGCAGACTTAAAAAATATCATTCCCAGACTCAAATATTTTGGAAAGCTGATATCACATCTGATAAACTATGTCTCAAGTTCAAAATAGTCTAGACTATAGACACAATAGTTTCAGCCTTTTAATTTTAGTCTTTTCACAATTTTGTTCCTGGGGTCATATCATCTTCAGATTTGCATCACAAAATTGATATTTAGGCAAAAAAAGATTGATTCCAATGTGTCATAAGAACTTTCTGGACACCAAAATTCCTGTGGTCATCGGATCTTATGTATCTGGTTCAGTACAACAATAATGTCTACTACCTTGTCCATCAGACCATATAATTTGTCAATTCTGTCTGGCTGACCCTCTCATTAATCCGGCTCAGGTTATTTTCTCACCTCAGAAGAACCCACTTTGCCTGACAATTCCCAAAGTGTTAAAAGGAAGCTGGTTTGCTCAATACACGCTCCATTGTTTTTTGCTAAAAATACAGAGCAAAGACATCTTTTCATAGAAATTCATTGCCTCTAATGAAACCCGAGGTCACAGAAGCGCCTATCAACACAGCCTACTTGTCCTAGCCATAAACATCAGCTCTATTGTGTGGCAACGCAGTCTCATCATAAAAGGCACAAAGCAACAATCTCTTAGCTTTTCCAAAAATTGTCCTTCCGTACATAAATTTTGTGTCTTATTTGACTTCCTGCACAGCTTTGGGCCTGGGCGATCCATGGTATAATAAGCACTCATCAGGAAATGGAAAACATACGAAACATAAATGTGCCGTGCCCTGTCAGGCCGTGATCTAAATGATGAATTACACGGGGATAACAGCTGCCATTGGACCACAAAGTAAACTCTCCCCCCCCCCCCACCATCACCACCAAATGAATTAACCTGTGTCAGCTGTATGCTTAACATTCCTCAGCACTGACTGTGCACTGGGAAACTTCAAATGAATGGATTTTCCTGCGCAGTTTAGAATTAGAAGAGAACCACAGATGCCGATTCTTCATTAAAAGAGCTTTCATTCAAATATCACCATCAATGGTCCAAAGCAGTGGTTTTGTACTGCCTGATACACAAAGTCTACTCTGAATGCTACAACGTCAGCAAGCTACTTGTCAGGCAATGCAGGAACCACTGACTGAGGCCTGCACTGCCTCAGCATGGAATAAGTTGATGGTCATTTGTCCAGAACAGGACACAGAGAGTAAAGACACTGACTATATTTTCTCCTATGTCTGAAGCATATCCTCAATGGGTATGAAGGGTAAGGTTTAAATTGAAATCTTTCATTTGATTTGTCACTCACTGGTTTCAAGTAGTATTTAAACCAATGAAAGGCCACGGTGCATTTAATAAAATACCAACTGCTCCCACTTTCAAAATGGCATCATTTTCAAACTTATTTCTCCAATGGAACTTTGATTTGGTGCATATTTGCCCTTTCTAGATATAGGAGAAAGAAAATCCAGTATGGGTGGCCCATTGGGGATAACGTTGGGATCACTCATTGGATTTTCATGTTTTTGTTCAGCACAGTCTCGTGAAAACATGAAAATCCAACAACTCGTGATCCCAACTTTATCCTCATTGGGCTAGTCATACTGGATTCTCTAAGTCTCTCATATGCATCCTTTTTTTCTGCAAACAGCCAGTAAAGAAATCTCTCTTTTTATGAAGCCAATGCTGTGAGAGGCCACCATTTCTTTATGGCCACATTTTACTTGGCCCCAAGAGTCAATTTCTTTAATTTACCTGCAGTGACAGGCCACCTATTGCTTGTCACTTTTTTGGCAGAAAGGGTAGCCACACACAGCAGGCAGGTACTACTGTGTAACTATTATGGGCTTTTGCTTTTTAACATAAAAATATTGAACTGTGAGGTAATTCTAGTGTATACCTATGAAAATACAACTGCCCAAGAATTTAAATTTATAGCCCTTTACAGAAAAAGGCTTTGAGGTGGATAACGGGTTCAAATATATTTACTTTTCCTGTGAAATGTCTCTCAAACATTCCAGCACAGAGCACTACATGTAATTGCCAATTAAACATTTTAATATCAGCATATGATTGTATGCTTCACATAATCTCATTCAGAGAAATGTCAAGGTCTACAGATAAATCTATAGTAACGACTGCTTCGTGCCTAATTTGTACCACATGTACCATATTATCTTCTAAGAAAATATCATTGTGTGTCATGTGATGGGGGTATGGAAACTGCCTGGGACTTAAGTACTCAATGCCGCATTATGATGTCACAGTCCTGTGTCCACTGGGGCTTAACCATCTACCACTCACCACACCTTAGAGGCCAAACAGTCTGAATATCAGCATGATTTAACCCTTTCCCCAGAATAACTCATCGTACCCAGTAGCTAGAAACATATTTTCACATGGATTTTGCCCTTGTATAACTCATTGTGCACAAGTTACAGACTTTTACGTGTATTTTGTTGCATTTGTTATGCAACTGTATCTTGAATTTCCAATCAAAAAAGTTTTCAGTCGTGTCTAGACGTATCTTGTCTCGCTGCAGGTGGTTTTTGCACTGCCTGGGAAGGTCTGTGTACCATAACTGCATGGTTAGGTGGGTGAAATAACAGCCAATGACCAAGACATTTCCATTATAGTATGGGACAGATACACAAGTATGTTTTCCACAGCAAGGGACCAAGGCCATTTCCATTGCATGTATAGTATGTACATAGGGTAGGTTTATACTGAGTGGGTGTAGCAGCAGGGAAACTAAAAACCCCAACAACTACCAGGTCAGTTCTGGAACAGGATCATGATCAAAGGCAAACAGGAAGAAGTAGAACAAGAAGGAGGGAGAAAAGGAACAACAACATAAAAACAGGATACGTCAATTGTAGAGCATTCAAAGGAAAGACAGCAGAAATAGAAGATGTTGCTGATAGTGAAACGATGGATTTTGTTGCACTAGCAGAGACACATATAGAAGAGAAGAGATAGGGATAGTGTCCGGCCCCGCAGGATATATATGTTAGTAAGAGGAAGATAAGGTGGGCAAAGGAAGGGAGGAGTAGGCTTTCTGATAAACAAAGGCATAAAGTGGCATGAAGTCTTGAAGGACAGACGGGAAGATGATAATGAGGTGAAAAATGAGATGCAGTGGATCGGAGTAGAGTCGAATGGAAACAGAGTAGCAATAGGTGTGGTGTACGTGGGACATGAGAGACTACCAAATGAATGGAATGACCAAATATATGATAGAATAAAAATGATGACTATTGATATTCAGCAGCAGGGGTATAAGGTTATAATGGCTGGGAATTTCAATGGGCACACAGGGAATGGGGTAGATGGAATAGAAGGATAGGGACACAGAAGTTCATAGGAATGGAATCAGCGGCTATTGAACTTTACTAGGGAATAATGGCTGAGAAAAGGGACACACAGTGCAAAGGGCAGTGGACATGGGCCTCGGGTGGCAGACAGACAATAGTCGATTATATTTTGGTGGATAGTGAGATATTTCAAATGATACAAAAATGTGAAGTAGATGAGGAGGGTAGATTGGACATAGGCAGTGACCACAACTGGATGCCAATTCAGTTGACATACAATCATGCAGGAGGGATACAGGAAAGACCAAATGGGTGTGGAACATATACACAAGGGGGCAAATTGGGGCGGCTATCACTATTAGGAAAGCCTGACAATTGAATTACAAGACTGGAAAGATTAATGGGAGGTTGAAGGAGAAGTACAGCAAATGAATGAAAACCTTACTAGGAGAATACTCAAGGTGGCTCAGGAAAAAGATTGGCAGGAATAAAGTTCCTGTTGAAATAGAGGATATAAAATAGACCCAGAACTGAAAGGAACAGTAAAGAAAAAGAGGGTTAGAAATATAACATGAATATTATCCAGGAAAACACAAGCACCCAGAAAGTGAAATAGAGGGAGAGACAGTAGATGTACAAAACAGGTAGTAGATATGCAAGCAAGTAAAAATAAACAGATGACAAAGAAAAATAGTGGAAAGTGGAGGGGAAAAGTTGACTATCTTTCGGAAACAGGTAAACTGGAAGAAAAAGAACAAAAACTCGAGAAATCATATGCAGAGGAAAGAGAAGAGATTGGAGGGAGCACATACAAAAACCATTGAGGGAGCACTGGGAAGAGATTACATGTAATGACTCAAAATGGGACCAACAGCAGTACCAGTATGTCAATCCAAAGATAGAAAGGATCCATGCATGGGATCCCGAGTTGTGTCACAGAATCAGTGGCATTGACGTCAAGATAGCTATTGAGCAGATGAGATTAGGCAAAGCTCCAGGAACAGATGATATTTTGAGTGAGTTATAATGAAGGGGCCAGAGGAAATCGAAGATAGTTTACAGATGCTTTTCAATAGAATTACTGAAAAGAAACAAGTACATTGGGAATGAAATAGGCTTAGGATATCATATATTATAACAAAAAAGTCAAGGTGACCAACTGGACAAGTGTAGGGGTCTTGCTATTGCATCTAATTTGAGCTTAATACTTAGTCGGATAATGTCCTAAGGACTTAGCACAATGGTTGAAAGATATGGGCTTCTAGGAGAAACTCAGAATGGTTTTAGACCAGGGAGATTGGTAGGCAATCATATATTTACACTGACTTGGGGTTTGGAATTGGCAAGGCAAAAGCATAGATAGGTTTTTATAGTTATTTTAGATGTGAGAAAGGCATATGATAAGGTATGGAGAGATGCTCTATGCAAAAAACTTTGTGAGTTAGGATTCGGAGGCAATTTTCTGGGAATAGTGAAAGCTCTATACAAGGACGTAGAATGCACTCTTACACTGGGAAATATCATAGTAGAAAATGCACAGCTGAGCAATGGCCTAAAGCAAGGGTGTGTGCTTTCCCCATCTTTATATATATATATATATATATATATATATATATATATATATATATATATATATATATATATATATTAAGGACTTAGGTGAACAGCTAATAGATTGTGATAGGGGAGCAACAATAGGACACCAGTAAAATTCTTGGGTTATTTTTTGCAGATGACATTGTGCTCATGGCCCAGCCTCAAAAAGAATTACAGGATGTGTTAAAAACTGTAGGCGAATATGGGAATAAATGGAGGTTAGAGCTTAGCCAAGACAAAAGCCAAGTTATGACACTAGCAAAGAAACTAGATGTCAATAGAAAATGGAGACTTGGGAAATTCAAAATTCCAGAGAGTAGGGAGCATCTCATTGACACTGGACAGGTAGATGAATATGATTATCTTGGGGTAAAGATAAAAGCTACAGATAAAGATATGTTCAGGTACCACATTGAAATGATAAAGCAGAAGGTGAACTGTACAAAGAGAATGATAGAAGCTACAGCAATAAATGGTTTTAATAGGGCATTCACAGCTCCAGTGCTGTGGGATGGAGTAGCAATACCAGCAATGCTACATGGTTTAGATGTTATCGTGGTACATGAGGGGGATATCCAGGGTATGGAGCAAGCACAGAATGAAATGGGAAAATGGATTCTGGGAGTACCGCTGTGTACAGCAACAGAAGGAATATTAAGAGAGTTAGGGCGGAATAGCATAACTGAATGAATTGCCAAAGCCAAGTTGAACTACTGGGGATATTTACATGTACAATTAGTAAGCAAGGACATGTGGTACAGGAAAATATATAATGAAGCTGTTACAGAACTGACAAGAAAGGTCAGAGACATAGATAAGTTAGCAGAAAGGTATGAATTGAAAGGTATGGTGAGGTTTAGAATTGGAAAACAAACCCGCTCGTTCCGAACATAAAAAAAATATATAGGGCAGGTAGTGACAGATGGATGGAACAAGACTGGACAAAAGAAGTGAGGGAAAAAACTTTGTTCAATGCATACAAGGTTTTAGAGAAGCCAAATAAAAGTACCTGCTGGGATGGAGGGAAGAGATCTTAACTTTTGTTCCAGAGTAGGGCAGGAGTTATCAATTTAGAAAAGAGAGGGCAGAAATAGACTGCAGGTATAGCAATGGCAAGTGTAGAGTTTGTTCCCAGGAGGCAGACAAAACAATAGATCATTGGCTGGTATGGTGTGATGCATATAGAGAGATGAGGGAAAATATGTTTAGGGAATGACAGAATGAGGATTATAACTGTAAGGGCTTAGAGGAAGTGCAGCACTCAGGAGAAGAAGAGCATGTGGCATGGATTTTAGGTTTGAGAGGGGGTTTACCAGGAGGAAAGAAAGGGGTCACAACTGTGCAGGAGTTTCGGGTACAGTGCTGGAAAAAGGGAAATGGAATGTTAGAATGAAAAGAGTAAAGAATTAATTAGAATAACCGTTTTTTTTAGGGGAAGGGAAGGAAAAGGTGTCAGCCCTTAATCATCTGTGCTCTCCTGACTGCACAGTGCTCATGTACAGGACAGGGAAATGCCAGAGGTGGCCAGGGATAGGGTCAAAAGGATTTTTTTTGGGGGGGAGGGGCACCTGTATCAGATATGATCAGCACCGAGGCAAAAAAGCAGAGTGCCACAGTAGTAGTAGTAGTAGTAGTAGTAGTAGTAGTAGTAGTAGTAGCAGTAGTAATAGTAGTAGTAGTAGTAGTAGTAGTTAACAGTATGGGATGAATTACAAGGACAGATGCACAAGTATGTTTCCCACAGCAAGTGACCAAGGCCATAACCATAATGATATTGGATAAATTAGAAGAACACACAAGTATGTTTTCTAGAGCCAGTAACCAAGGCCATTACCATTATAGCATGGGATAAACTAGGAGGAAAGATTGACAAGTACATTTAAGTTATCTGCAGCCAGAGATCAAGGCCACCACTCTTACAGTATGGGATAAATTACGAGGGCAAACACAGAACTAGAAATACATTTTCTGCAGGCAGTGGTCACAGACAGAGGCTGTTATTACAGCAGGTCTCCACAGTGAGCCAGTGGCCAGTTGACTGGCACACTGGGCCACTCCAATAGGACAGTTAACACCTCAATGTGGCTGAGGAGACAGGCAGACTAGACACAAGGATATTGGGGCCTCTTTTTTACACTCTGCTGTATTAACAGTCACTCTGGTTAGTCCTCTCCATCCCTGTCTTCTATGAAACATACCATGTCCAGTTGCTTTTTTTTTTTGTCTTGCATTTTATTTTGGCACCAACTTTGGTCTGAGGGGTCAGGGAGTAATCTGTAAGACCCGAAATGACCTGGTGTTAAACATACATGAACATGCATCCATGCAGAATTATGGACAAACATCCAGCTGAGTTTTTACTATTCTGATTAAAAGGAGGTTTCAGAATGTATTTGTCCTGATAGTGACATTTTGTTTCGTCAGGACTTTCTTGACCAAACCTGTGCCAGACATATGGATTTTGAAAGGCAAGACTTGAGAAGAGCAAATTGGCAGTAATTGATGACAAAGATATTCACCAAGTTTACATCATCCCATTCTGTTCACAGTCTTTTTGGCATTTAATGACAGGTAAGGAGTGGTTAGATATCATTTAACTATCAAGCAGTTGAACAAGTGGCCCATGGGCCTAAGTCTCTGCTGACATAAAATCTGATGACCATCACCAAAAAAATTATTTCCTGAGATGCCTTTCACTCCATGACCCTAAAAAATTAGTCAGGGTCACCTGTATGATACAGCATCCAACTTACACAGTAACACACATTTGTGGTACATTGGGTATCATTCTTCTTATTCTTAATCAACACATTACATTAAGGGCCAATGGTCTAATTTTCTCAAGGTCACTTAGGGAATGCAGTTCACAAAATGATTTTTTTTTAAGGTCACTACATGTGAACTAGTGCAGATGTATCTATGTACTATTACAGAAACATTATACAGAGTAAAGTCTGATGTGTGGAGAATGGTGGCACCACTAGTGGTAATAAGTGGAACTAGCATTACAGGTGTAAAAAGTAGGTTAAATTAATTAATATGTTTAACACATTACATTAAGGGTCCTTTTTTAAGTGCTTAACGACCTTGAAGAACAGTTCAAGGTCACACAACATATTACAAAATTTGTCCAGTGGCTTCATGCATATTTTGTGTATGTTTTTTTCAGTTTCATTTCAATTTTTTATGTCATAGGCATCACAATAAAATCATTTCCTGACGTGCACACCCTCCATGACCTTGAGAAAGTATGTCAAGGTCACACATATTATGCAATGTCAAACTTTTATATATGATACACATCTCTGGTACATTTGGCATTGTTAGCCTTCGTATTTCTCAACATGTCAAATTTAGAGTCCTTTACTACCTTAATGACCTTGAAAAATAAGTCAGGGTCACAAAATTTTACAAAATTAGACCATTGGCCCATTGCATATTTGGGATTTTTTTACAAGTTCAATCTCAATTTATAATTAAAATACTGAATTTAATGTATCTTTTAATACCTATAATGCTAGACCTACTTAATACCACCAGCAGTGCCACCAGGACTCCATATGTCATAGACTTTTGTCTGTATTATATTTCTGTGCTTCATACATGTGCACAAGTTCAGACATAATAACCCATAACAAAAAAAAAAATTTTTGATATGTATTCCCTTTGTGACCTTGAGAAAGTAGGTTAAGGTCACCCTTATCATGCTATATCAAGCTTCCATATATGATACACATTTCTGCTACATTTGGTGTTGTTAGCCTTCTTATTTCGTAACAAGTCAATTAAGTGGCCTTTGCTATGTCCTTATTGACCTTACAATTAGTCAAGAGCATTCAAAATTTGATCAAATTTGACCATTGGCCTAATGCATATTGGGAGTACATTTTGAAGTTGCATCTCAGTTCATAAACATATTAATTAATTTAACCTACTTTTTACACCTGTAATGCTAGTTCCACTTATTACCACTAGTGGTGCCACCATTCTCCACACATCAGACTTTACTCTGTATAATGTTTCTGTAATAGTACATAGATACATCTGCACTAGTTCACATGTAGTGACCATAATAAAAATCATTTTGTGAACTGCATTCCCTAAGTGACCTTGAGAAAATAGGTCAAGGTCATGCATATTATAAAACATAAAACTTCTACATATGATACACATTTGTAGTACATTTGGTATCATTAGCCTTATTCTTCCTCAACATAGTTAATTCAATGTGTTTTCAACACCTTTTGGTCCATATCTTCTATAATACTGCAGGTTATGACCAGGTTTCAACACATTTTCGCCTTTTTGCCTGATCAACATTACCATCAAGTTTTCAGATGATTCATGAAAAACTTTTTCGCAAAACAGCATTCTCCATATTTTGGCCCAAATATTACATAATACTACAGGTGGCACCACCGATATCTAACTTGACCTAGACTTTTATTCACTTGACAAGTCCTAAAAGTTATACAGGTCTAACATGAATACTTTTGACTGTATTGCACTCACAAGCAAAGGTTTAGGGGTAGATGACCAGACAAATGAGGCTATGGTCAGCAGAGCTAAAAAAGGATAAATATTCATCAATCTGGCAAGCAGCTGAGAAATGGGTAGATATACACTTAACTATCAAGCAGTTGACAGAGACTTTAACCCCTTTGTGCCAGGGATACAACAGCAGTTTTCGGCAAACTGTGAGCTCAATCTCAAAACAAAAATTCAGAAGAATGTCTCCTGCTGTAAATTTCTATACTGATGTCATCTTTGGGTCCTTTCCCAGTCAAATCACAATTGCAACACAGGTGTACAAGTGACACCTACTGGAATGTTTTGACACCAATTTCTGTTGAACAGGAATTGTTGATGGACCCTACAAGACAAAATGTTGACTCTGTCTGATTTTATAAGGAAAGGGAAAACATGTGCATTTGAAACGCTCTATTCAAAGCAAAGTTGTGCCTATGTACCAAAGTGAAACAGATATTTCTATCCAGACACCTTGAAGTATTTAGAAGGGAGGGGAGTGGCAGGATAATTGTTCTTTCCTGAAATAAAACCTTGCCATGTAACCATTCACATGTATTTCTCTAACCATTTCACATAGCGTCAGACATATGGCAAGAGAAGGCCATCTCTCAAACAAGGGTGCCTGTGGGACTGCTGTAAGTTGGGGAGGGGGGGGGTAATAGGCCTGCTAATTGAGGACATCGTAGCCAAAGACACTCTACTTTTAACTTTTAGATTAGCCCCATGGCACTGATAATATCAATGTATTTGCATGTATATTTCCCCAGTAAAAAACAATCATAAATGGTTGAGAGTCCTTTTTGTATGGATGATGTTAGCTTCGTTTTTCTTTTAGGAGGAATGAGGCAGATGATTAGTCAACAGCTTTTCCTTCAATGTACTGTCCATGCAATGTACCCAGAATGCACTGCTGCAAGCTGTTGACTAAGCCCCCTCAGGGTTAACCCTTTCTCCTTTAGACTGGCCAAAACTGGCTGCTGGTCAAATGTTGTCTGCATTGATATATGTTTTCAATTAATTTCAGCAGTAATGAAAAACATTAACTTGACTGAGATTTGCAGATGAAACGTATCAAGATCACATGCCCAAGGTCAACAGCTTTCCTTGGCATGTGCTCAACTAACGGAAAGCTGTTGATTTAGTCTTAATCGTAGGGAAAAGGGTTAATAAACAGATTGCAAAATTGATGACACATTCCTTGCAATCTGCTTGGTTCATTTCAATCAGATTGCACTATTCTTAGACTTCTCAAACCTAATTTTTCAACATCCTTGCTCACTAATTAAGATGAATTAATTTTCACTGTTGAATTACACCTTTTGGGCCTGATGCAGTGAGATTTTTCATTTCTCTGTGCCTCAAACCAGTGCTGCAAGACATGAAGACACTGGCATCTCAGACGTGTAAATCTTCTTTGATAGTTAGATAATATAATTACAAACAAAGTCGACATGAGTTATGGCATTTTGTCTGCCAATGTGCTGTGTACAAGACATCCCCTGTACTTTCTACAATCCAATTTCTTCCACTCGTCATACCCAGACACAAAGGCAGTAATTTGCATATCAACCGCTCCTTAGTGACAGACTCACTATCAAAACTAATTCTGCCCAGATGGTTCTATTTTCTGCTCAGTCACTTCGACCACATTTTCCCTAATTGATGTACACGATGCTTAATTTTAATAATTATATTTGGCTCATTTGATTCATTGAGACCCCATTGAAAACAGCCCATTGGGGGGGCTGCAGTGCTTAGCATTAGAGCCCCCAATCTGAGGTGATTATTTCGGGATGACGACATTGTCAGAATGGTGATCATCAAATGAAAACTTGTGTCCACTGGCAAGAGACAGATTTGTGATGACCAGCCCCCCTGTCAGGTCTTTGTAGAAACCACCACAAAATTATAATCAAATTGTGTAACAATTTGCCCAAAATGATGTTCTGTCCACTTTATTTATGTGCAGAGCTCTGTGAAAGTAGCGGATCGATGGCTGATTGCACTGAGCGAGACGGGGAGGACCATGCTGAATGCTGCATACAACTCATTAAAAAGAGCCATCAGTGCGCTATGTTTTATGCACGTTCATGGAACCACCGACTGGCTGCATAATCACCCCATTGACCTCCGCTGACACATGGATACCGCAAGACACGTTAGAGAGCTGAGCAAATGAAGTGCCGGGAAGTCGCGTCTGTTGTACCCCTGTCCCCAATGTATGAATAATTCAAAGGGCCATGTGCTCGCATTGCGGGGTCTGTAATACAAGTATGAGCTCCAGCAAGACACACACGCAGCCCTGCCTCTATGCCATCACCTCTGCTTCCACAAACACCAGTGTCAATGCAGCAACACAGCAAAGCCCGAGTAGAGACAGGCTCAGCCAGCGATGTGGAGGTACTAGCCCACTATTGACCCGGTATCATTGCCGACTGTAACCCTCGCCCAACTTTTACCAACACTGATAGCAAATCTCAAAGATAGTGAATTAAAAATGCCCAGTTTGTGATGGAACCTCTTGAAAACATAGACTTTTCATATCAAAATCTTTTGCAATGGTTTTCATCATCTTGAATATATGCACTGGAAACTCAAGATTCTTTTCATTTTCCTTTTTTTCAGTCACAAAAGCATAAGCACATATAACATCTGGTATTACTTTTACATTTACAGTGAATTTGATTACCACATGTTGCATTAAACATGAATTGTTAATTGACTTTTTATTTGCTATTAATAGTTGATAAATTTTTTTTGACGGTAGTTTAGAGGTAAAACATCTCCACGAGTTGGGTGACAGGTGTCTCGTATGGAATCTGCAAACACTGTAGCATTCAGTTAATACCATCAATTTGGACACAGATATACTCCTGCTTAGCTGTTCACTCTACTCAACTTCTCACACATTACACACCTTTTGTGCAGTAACCGTTAAACTTTTTCCTTTTTTTTTTTCACCTGTAATTTTGCAACTGAAGTGGAGGAAAACACCAGACAACATCGCATAAATTACATTGTGTTCCTGTAATGTTAATTTGATTTAAACATTCCACTGTCAAAGAGCAAAGAACATGATGAGACACCTTTTCCATAAAGCTATCTTCACATCCTGTGGGTCCTGCCTACAGCTTAAAAAGTTGACTAACAGGTGAGTAATGAAACTTTGCCGACATTAAAGGGGTGTAATTCCCCATATCAATCATACACAAGGCATAGCACTCTGGTTGTGTACAGCAGTGCCACCATGGACACGACTTAATCAGATTAATTGTCCATTTCATCCAGCCTGTAATAACATAACACAAGCCACTACCTCAATAAGGCAGTGTCTTTTGCTGAGTGGTCCCGCTAAAAGCGGCCTTTATGTACTTAGCGCCCATCCCCATCAGCCACTCGTAAAAACACATGGTAAGAGCAGTAGCCATATTTGCGACTTTTTGTCTTGTGTGTTTAAATGTGGCATCACTAAACAACATGTGGTGGGGTAAAGGTCTGGTCTTTCCTTTAAATTGTGTGTATGCTGACTTACTTTAAGTTGCCAGTCTGATCTGGTTCAAATGCAAGAATTTATATCATTCAAAATTCCATGGCAAAATAGCCTTCTACTACAGTGACATGTACCTGTATTATCAATATTGCATTACACTAGCAAAATAGTGACCATTTTATTAACAATGCAACATTTCAAGCAAAATGAACATGTGCACGCATCCTCAGTACACCTGTAATTGTTCTCCAACCTTGCTTACAAATATCTACCTAGCAAGCACCAAAACTCAGTAATTTTAATAATCATTTCAAAATGTCTAAATTTTCATCATTACACCTTTAGGATACCTACTTCTAATATTCAACTATCTTGCCCAGGCCAAAATAAAATCATGGGCCAATTAGCAAGCTCAGGTAGCCAACGTGAATGTTATCTCAGGTAAGTCGGCCTACACCTATGAAGTTCATCATTGGTCTATGGAGTAGGCCCATACCTATGAATGTCACCACAGGCCTATGAAGTAGGCTAATGACTAGGAAACACAGACCTGTGATGTTGACATATACTATGAATGTTATCATAGGCCTGTGAAGTCAACCTATACCCATTAATGTTATCAGATGCCTGTCAAGAAAGCTTGTGACTATGAATGTTATAGTAGGCCTATCAAGTTTGCTTATACTTGTAAATGTTATCATAGACCTGTAAAGTGGTACAATATGTATTAATGATATCACAGACCTACTAAGTAGCCTGATATCGATATCACAGGCCTGTGGAGTAGGCCGCTATCTATAAATATTATTACACGGTTGTCAGTCAAATAGGCCCATACATTTGAATGTTATCACAGACCTGTCAAATAGGCCCATACCTTTGAATGTGATCACAGGCCTGTCAAATAGGCCCATACCTTTGAATGTGATCACTAGCCTATCAAGTAAGCCCACATGTTTGAATGTTATCATAGGCCTGTCAAGTGGGCCTATACATTTGAACGTTATCAAAGGCCTGTCAAGTAGGCCCACGTGTTTGAATGTTATCACAGGCCTGTCAAGTAGGCCCATATGTTTGAATGTTATCACAGGCCTGTCAAGTAGGCCTACATGTTTGAATGTTATCACAGGCCTGTCAGGTAGGCCTACATGTTTGAATGCTATCACAGGCCTGTCAAGTAGGCCCATACTTTTGAATGTTATCACAGGCCTATACCTGCAAGTAAAGCTTTTGTTATGCCATTTTGTGGTACAGACTTCCCTTTTCTGTATTCTACATTTTTTCAAAAGCTATAATTTGGCCTAAGTTATAATAAATGAATCTCATCAGATTATGGACCAAAATGACCATTCCACACGGGACCCATAGTGGTCATTGAACACTGGACCCAAAGTGGTCATTGAACACTGGACCCATAGTGGTCATTGAACACTGGACCCATAGTGGCCATTGAACACTAGACCATAGTGGTCATTGAACATTGGACCCATAGTGGCCATTGAACACTAGACCATAGTGGTCATTGAACACTGGACCCATAGTGGCCATTGAACACTAGACCATAGTGGTCATTGAACATTGGACCCATAGTGGCCATTATCTACTTCCCCTTTGTGATATAAAAAAATTATAAAAAGAATAGAAGATGTAAAAAAACAAAAACAAAAAACATCCCAATACAAAGAAAAAAAATGGACTCCAGTGGAAAAACATTAATAACTATTAGAATTGTGAATATGTGTAGCATCACTTCAATAATGCATTTCAATTCTTATTAATGTTGTTTTCTATCTTAATTAATGCAACTTACTAACATTCCCCGGTATAATGTCCTGACATCTGCCTAAACCTTTTTTAATCAGATACTGTGCTTGACAGTTTAAAATTGAAAAAGATAGTGCTTTAAGTGATGGCTGCATAAAATTAAAGATGTTTTGATGGTGCTGTTGATGGAGGGTTTAGACAGTTCCTCAAGCCAACCCCTGCAGAGTCAGGCACATGAACAGTGTCTTTCAGTTCAGTCCATTTGGGGAGAATCTTTAAGGCTGTTGATCAGTTACAGTATGACATTTAAGATTGATAGCATTATTCAGCTTGAATAAAACACTTGTACAGTGTCTGTCAAAGTTTGAGAAAGAGACGCTGATAATGTCTGTCTAGCAGTCAAAGGTTTGAGAGACTTTCATAGTGTCTGTCTGTCACACTTTGGGAGACTTTGATAGTGTCTATCTGTCACACTTGGAGAGACTTTGATTCTCTTTATGCGTCACACTTGGAGAGACTATGATAGTGTCTGTCTGTCACACTTGGGGAGACTTTGATAGCGTCTGTCTGTCACACTTAGAAACACTTTGTCTGTGTGTGTCACACTTGGAAAGACTTTGACAGTGTCTGTCTGTCACACTTGGAGAGACTTTGATAGTTTGAGAGACTTTGATAGTTTGAGAGACTTTGATAGTATTTATATAAACTATAGTTTGAGAAAGCCAACATTAAAAGTGTTTATGAGTGTCAGATTGCAAAAAAGTCCTTTGATGATCTTTGTAAGTGACTTTGAGAAAGAATATTTTGTGGCAGGGAGTTTGATAATTTAGTTCAATACTAGTCTGTCTATGAATATTTGAGTCAAACCCTTGTACATGTGCATCATCTGTAAGTAACAATTTGACACTTGGGTAGAACACATCAGTAACAGAAAGATGCTCACATAGTGCCCCCTAGTGACAACTTGAGAAAGACACTTGGAAAATGGACATAAGTGACATTCCAAGAAAAGTGTATGGACAAGGTGCCAACCTTACCATCAGACTGTGATATCAGACAGGTTTTAATTAACGGATGACATCATGTGTCAGGGTAATCTTTGGTAGCTGTTTTAATCATCAAAAGCTGAACTCCCAATGGAATGTACCAGTAGGAACAAAAACATGCTATTAGATGACCAAGATAAAACTGCTTCATATGCCCTGACTGTGCATAAAACTCCCTGCAGTTCAGAGACAGACTCTGCCATGCAGGCAATAAAGGGGGCTCAAATCTATTTCTGTCTACCAATCCAGCAAGCAAACAAAAATTTAAAGTGTGCAACACGAGAACAACTTTTGCATTAAAGTAAGTGTATTTGATATGCCACGGGTTAAGACAGGATAATATCAATTTGACACAATCATAGAATAACTGCAAATTTCCAATCTCATGAAGAGTTGACAAAATTCACTTTCCATCTGCAAACATAGCAAGAGTCGATCTCCAGAGAAATGGGTGATGCATGCTTAATTTGATTAACCGGCAACTATTGACCAATGACGTTGACACTGCTGAGTCAGGAGAACTACATTTTGCCACATTGTATTTGTATGCCTGACCGTGGGCACAGCAAGCTAATTACCCACCTATTGGCAGCCCAGCCATATTCTGTGTCACACCCTGAGGGCCAGCCAGCTATTACTGTGTAACAGAGTTATTCACCCCATGGGAAGAAATCCAGTGGGCAGTCTGAGTACACATTATCACCACCAGCTCAAATACACTATCCATATCTCTAATTGGATTAACTTCAAAACTATTTGAAACTGTATTTGAACAATGCAACTTTGTGGTGATCTAAATTATGAGCACTAATGATCAGACCACACATTATCAACTCAATCTCAAATACACTGTCTAAACACCCAATTACATTCAATGTCTATACGTCTAATTAGATTTCTTTTAAAACTTTACGAAACTGTATCTGACTAATGTAACTTCGGGACAATCCAAATTATGAATGTTAATGAGCAAAGTGTTATTTCATTTTGGGTTGGAGCCCCTCAGCAGCTGGCCACCAGTCTGTAATTTCATATTGGTACTCATCAAATTGAATTACACAGCTGTAAGTGTCTGTTGCCAGAAATGCCACAGAATGCTATATTGTCACAGACTCTACCCGCTGGAATATCAGCCAGCTATTTGGCTAGATGGAGAGAAGGGCCCTTGAGTGTCCGTGACTGTACATGGTCATGCCGGACGTCCTTCCCCTGTACGTACAATGGCATGCTTCTCATCGACAAACATCTGTACAATCACAGTCAACCGAACCCGTCGATATTGCACAATCCCGTTAACCACCTGCATGCACACATGCTGCTCAAACAGCTCTTTTCAGGTCCACTTGAACGCGTTAATAAAGGTTAAGGCAACTTAACTCTTTCCCTACCAAGTCTTGAGTGAATCAACAGCCTTCTTTATGCGCTTTCAGCACCATGCACAATGTGCCCAAAGTGTGCCAAGGAAAGCTGTTGACTTGGACCGTTCTCATGGTCTCTCCAATTGTCCCCATGCTGGGACTCGCAAGGTGGGTTTATCATCAGTTAACAGCACATTGACTTTGTCAAAATTAACAGTCAAAGAGTTAATTCTCTGTTCCTGCTTCTTTCTATCAAAACATCAGTCCCTGGTGTTTCTCAATGACCGCTGCATTATAAGCCAGGTGACAGCTTTCTCACTACCTGCAGACAGGGGTAAAATTACACCCCACACTAAATTATCTATCAGCCTCGGACAACTGTAGGGGAAAAAAAAAGACACACAGGCAATCATTGTTACAAGAACTGCACTCTCACCCACTCCTATGCCACGATCAATTATGCATTGTTTGGTCTTAAATTCTCTAAAATATGGCAAGGCATACATGACATGGGACAGAAATATTGCTACCTTAATTGGTGCTAACTGTCAGCTTGGTAGCGAGAAAGATGGAGAGAGTTTAATACTTCACACAATATCAAAAACATTTACGAGAATTTGATAGAGTACTGCAAAATTTATAGTGCCTAAAATTTTTCTGCTTTGTTTGATTATTTCTATTGATTACTCATTCTGAAAAGCATTATTTCATTAATGACGCTATCTGTGTATATTCTTTACAAATGCTGCTACATCAGGTAAATTTCAATGAGCTGTGGTACATTTGTAGTCTTTGTATAATGGCTCACCTTTCAGTATACATATATATATGGATATACTTCATCATCAAACTTGTCAGCACACCATAAATCTTAATCTCTCTGTTAGCCTGATTTTTTTTTTTTTTATTTATTTTTTTTTTTTTTTTTTTTTGGTGGTTTTTTAATGACGACGAAAACATATTACTGCAACAAAGACGTAGAAGCATTTAAGTATTGCGTGGAGAGTGCAGCCAGTGTGAAAAGACTGTGGTGGGTAGGAGGCATGTCGGATACCTGGCACACCAAGGCAGACCTCCATTCACTTACTGCAGACAACATTCACAGAAAAGTCGGAAAGTGGGAAATTAAAAGCGATGTGATATTCTTTTAGCTATGCTTTTTTTTTTAATGTTTTTTTTTTTTTATTATGACGTACATCATCACAACTGGAATGCCAGCATATTATACGATGCATGTACTTCATATGTTTTATCACTTAAACTACCGTTTGCTTTTAGTACAACAATACAAATATTGGTAATTCCTCTTTTATATTCAAAATAAATATTAGATCAAAAACAACCTGATGAGGAATCACAAAAAGACCTAAAGGGACCCAAGTGAATCCCATATTTATCCTACATAAAGTCAGATATGTGACAATATCTTCTAAGTCCACATAACGGGTACAAGCAGCGCTTCTCGTAACCAATGTATCGAGCATAAACTGTACAGCCACCACACAGTAAACACATTCATAAGAAATATCTTAATTGATTTAGCCCTGAGTATGCAGAAGCTCAGCAGGTGCTTCATACCCATTTCCCCTAAAGGCAGGGAGCAAAAAAAACCCCGATAATTTTACGTGGCTGACAGCTAAATCTAGATATCTGTGTCCCAAGGGGCACAAATCTTGTCTTCTGGAGAAACTCCCAATCTTTCCAGATGCCGGAGGACAAACCAGATTTACCAGAGTTCCATGGCCATTTGTTATATACACTTTCAAGGAGGTTATTCACCTCAAAGCAAAATGAGTTGACAATTTTTATCTGCAAGTGTAATCTTCCTTAATCTGGTCCAGGCTGACCTACAGCAGGGGACGGCTGACATCACTCGGAACGTACACCCGTATTTACCCCCGACTTCTGCAGGGCCAGCACCATCACTCGGGATGTACACTTGTATTTACCCCCGACTTCTGGCCTGATTTCACAGACATGTGATTGGGCGAGAAATAAAATCTAATGATCATGGGGACTGGTGATAATGGTACAAAACACAGATATACCTGCAATCATATGTTCAACTGAAAAGTTAAAGTGTCAGAAAAGTCTGTGACTGAGTTGGTGGCAAGCTTAAGGTTTGCCTGTCCTGCAACACTAGCTAGACATACACAGAGCACATAGATTCAAGTCTAATGCATGACACCTCTACTTCCAACTTACTGGACATTCAAACATCAATGACATTAATATTATGACAGTAATGTTGTTTTGGAGGTTATAATGCTTCCTTCAGTACAGACAAGCATGTATACCACCTGAGTGAGAGAGAAAGCTGGAAGTGACCAACCCAGTCCATCAAGGAGCACTGTGCATACATGATTGACAAAACAGCATCATTACTATTAGCCCTTTCCCCTTTCAACTAAGACTGAGTCAACAGCTTTCCCTGGCACGGGTTGGGCACTAACCCACGCCAAGGAAAACTGTTGACCTGCAGCATGTGATTTTCATAGGTCTCATCTACAATTCTCAGTCAAACTCTTTCTCATTACTGTTGAAATAAGTTACAAAGTATTGAAGCAGATGACAGTTGACCACCAGCCAACTTGGGTCAGTTTAAGGGGGAAAGGTTTTAATCCTAATTACTGTAGCCGTGAAAGAAAGTTGGCTGTGTTGACTGGATGATTGCATGAACATGATCTATCACAGACACACACGGCTTCTACTGGTGACTGGCAAGAATCAGGCAAACAGGCCTTAGTGTGACAGTCCCAACTGCGACTTTCCACATATTGAGCACATGACACGTAGGCCTATGGCCACACTGGTACATTGAATCGACAGTTTACAAGCTGAATGAGTTCATCAATGTACATCATGTGAATGATTTGAACTCTCGTAGTTCAATGATGATTGAGCGACGAGGACCTCACAATGGGCCTTGTCACTCAGCATTTATGCCACAGCATACGCGGGTGAATCAACATACCAAGATCCAGATCTTTTAAGTCATTTAAACAGACCTGAAATTTGTGAAATTCAAAATAAACTACACTATTTGACTCACTGAAATGGAGTTTTAAATAAACAAACTTGGACTCTAGTATGATACAAATATATGACAATTGTATCAGGTATAGCCTGCTTGCATCCAATACTGTCCTGGTTGTACACATTTATCAATAACCACCCAGACAGGCTTCCATTGATGCACGCTCCTGCCCCCCCCCCTCCCCCCCACATTCAGCACTAGTACACATACATTGTTTCAGTTCATGCATGGGCCAATCTATGCTTTGGCTCTGTAAGTCAGTATTGCAATATTTATAAAAGTTTTTATTTGTTCATGCATGATTTATGAGACACAAAAATTCAGTATATTTCCAATGCAAATCTCCATTGTACGTGCCACACTTTGCATGAAATAACAAAATTTCAAATTTTCCAAGTACTAAGACCTACATGTACAAACGGACATGATCAGAATTGAATAGAAAATGTTAAATCTTTTCATTTGACATGGCCTAAGCAAATGGACAAAAATTGGAGGACAAATATGAGCCACTCTATTACCCAAATGTCAATCATCTGCCACTTTCTGTCCGGGACTCCATTGGGAGTTTGGACGTAAGGGGAGGATTGCACACTGTACTAAGTTAAGTTTTCAACACGGATCACCGAGGACCTCCCGCAAGATCAACAATTTTCAAACCTCTATGGGTGGCTCCTTGTGTTCTATGTTATCCATTGTCTGGCTTGTTGTATTATTCTTTTTCTCTATGAAGCCAAAGATTTATACAAACTAGTTCAATTTCCACAGAAAACCTACAAAAACTCTCCCAGCACACTCGAGATGATTTTTCCTCCAATTTTTGATCTGGTCATCAGATTGTGGCCTCTATTATACGTGCGAGACAGACGCTTTCCATCATTAATACGAAATATGACTCCCAAAATTGCAAACTGGCATTGGTACAATCAAATTATTTCAATAGATTTAACCCATGGATTAAAATAGTGTCAAAATGTATGAATTGCACGGGGGGAGGTTTCTATCTCTGTCCCATTCCTGTGGTGTAATTGAATTTTGGAAAGAAAAACATGAACTATGAGAAAGATTCCTTTATATTAACACAAGACTAAACAAAGTTAGCACCAGTGTCCGGCACCTGAAGGGTTAAATGACAAATGTACCCCTGAAAGGACCAGCATTCTGCATTGAAAACCATGTCATGGGTAGGAATAAGTAGCGTTGTTTATTAGCTCACTTAAACACTTGCCCACCCTTACCTTATCAAAATTATTTTCTTAGATCTTTCGGATATGGATGGCCTGTGAATGGTGGGTGCAGTGACCCGGCAATAATGAGTGGTAGATGTGCTAACAAGTTGTGGTGATGCATTGAGCGAGGGACAGCAAGTATGGGGCCCGGCGCTCAAAGCAGGGGTCCTATGTGCCACTCAAGGTTATGGGTGAGCACACCACCAACTGAGTGGAAAATTGTCCCTGAGATCCTTCAATGAGTTGTCATTATACTGTTATTATTATCATACACGCTGGCTTCCTCTCTTGTCACTCTTTCCTCCCCGAGCTGGTCAACGTGCACCACCGCTTGCACGGATGGAGCGATCCGTCATTTTTTTCAAAACTTTTCGGGAAGCATTGCACGTAGTTGTTCATGAAACTTTCCAAAATAATATTCTGCCATTCAACAGTCATCCCTGGCTTCACTTTCACCCAGGAGCCTGCCAGTTGTTTGTTTAAATCTCACTACAATACCCTGCAGGGACTGGGGCATCACCTTCATACACTTCAGACAATCAGGCCAGGTTTACATGCACCAGTTTCTCTCTTTCACCCTATTCTTTGTTCTTCTTTTTCCATTTATTATATACTTTGTACCTTACAAATTGTCAAAACTGAAAAATGCTGTCTCCCTACACATTGAAGACATCTTCACATCTGCACATGTATATCATTGGTGTCTTCTCCCCAGCACCTCATAAACCACAAACCAAGCATTATGTTTGGGGATGACCTGCAGCGACTTGCACAATACTATTGGCTGAAATGATTTGAGGTCATTACACCTTGTCCACATTTGACTGGCACAGCTCTCCACAATGCAGCAGTCCACTGGATTCCCAATTACAGGACAGCACAGCAGTGTACTAACCAACGCCATGCTATTTTATCACAAATTACTGCTGTAAATAATTCTAAGACACCATTTAGGAAGTACAATCATCTGGTACAAACTTTTAATTTTCGACAGTAATTTAGGACCTTTTAAAAATGAAATGTGTCCCGTGTTTGAACTCGTTCATGTCTACTTTATTTGTATATACTACCAGTGCAGTAGCACAGCTGTCAGTCAAAAGCGCTCTCATGTGGCAGGTAGTCTTTAACTACAGGTCAATTTACCCATAGGACCCTGTGAATTTGAAATGGTAGTCCTAACTCTGCCACTGCCAACTGCAACTGAAGTCAAAGTACTTGGAATGAAATTCTTTGAATTATCAAATGAAAATCATATTAATATTCTTCATAAAAAGGCCTTTCATTTAAGTACCAGCATGCCTATAGTTCCATAGAATATAATGGTACAAGTCAACAGCTTTCCTTGGCACACTTCAAGTGCAATGTGGCCAAAGCACACCAAGGAAAGCTGTTGACTCAGTCCAAAACTTGGCAGTGAAAGAGTTAAAGAGATGTGTTTTTTAATGAGGGATGGTCTTTATAGCAGGTGCAACTGCTCTGTAATCAACATATTTGTTTTTGATGGACCATGCAAACTAAAAGCCTATGCTGGGATAATTTAAGATTATTCTTTCCACTTTCAACATGTTCCACATTGAACAAAAACACAGTGGGAAGGAAGGAGCTTGCATCTTCACAGACATGAACCCAATATCTATTTCATGTTCGGAACGAGCGGGACTCGAACCTGCAACCTTTGGCACCAGTCGCCAAGCTGAAATGGGAAATACACATATCCACTCGACCAATTCCCCATTCCCAAAAAAAGAATGTTTGAATGGAGGTAGTTATGTGTGAGTGCCATATCAACACGGTAATGCAGTATATTTACTGAGTCGGCATTTATTTCCAGAATTGGGGACTTAAATCCACCAGCATTAAGGAAATGCCGAAAATATATATTTCATGTTCGGAACAAGCGGGACTCGAATGTACATATGCATGAATGAATGTATGTATGTACATACGTACGTACGTACGTACGTATGTACATACGTACATTCATACATACATACATACATACATATGTATGTATGTATGTACCAATGTATGTACGTATATATCTGGGTGACACTCTACAGCCCCAGTGGAGGAGCCAAAGAGCTGGTAGCTTGTAGAGCAGACAATTGCCCTCAAGCAAAGGTCTGTGGTTGAGGCAGCAGTCAATCTGCCTGTAGTCTGATGCATGCAGATTCAATTCATTGCGTCTCACTGATAGATGTACAGATAGTTCTAAAGATAGCTAGGCATTGAAGATAATAATCCAATACATTGGTAAAAAGTAGCAAAACATAGTCTGCACTGAAAATGTACCTGAAAACACATCATCAAGAATGCAAGTTGTGTATAATGGTCTACACAAATTATGCCCATAACCTGAATAGGTTGTCAAATTTCATGAGAATAACACGATATGCATCTCCAATGATCTGACTCACAGACCAAGTGCACGGTTCTTTATCTCAGTTTTCATGTCAATATCGCACACGATCCATTTTTCAAAACTGGTGGTAGATCAACAAAAGATATCCACCAAAAGATATCAATTGTCATAAGATCAGTTAGGTCCTGTATAATGGATTCATCCTTTCAAAAGGGTTACCATGACAACCAACTTTGTTTTGGAAACAACACTGCATGTCTGAACCTGTTACTGAGTAATTTATTGATATCAATGCTTTTCACAATGAGTATGTGCGGCCTGTTTGCTCAGACAGTCAGTGAATGTGTGGACTTCATGCCCACTTCAAACCAACTACCTTCAGCTCTGTTACAAAGACCACTTTGAACTCTATCTGGTCGATGAGTAATATTCCTTTGAATGTAAAAATTAAACAAACACTAAACCTTGGTTTCCACTAATGCAGTGAAAAATGTAGGATAGTACAACATATTGGACTGGCCTGTCACTGCCTTGCATGGCCTACCTGGTTATACGTGGAATTGTAGACAGCCGCTACCACCGGTTTCTCGTGAGTTAGAATCCTGTCTCTGATCTCTGGTTTCATCTCTATAACTGTCAGCTGGTAGTTGAATGTGATGAACAGCTTGTTTCGGATCTCGTCAAAGAAAAGCGTACTGAACACTGCAAGAAAAACAAGCACCGTAAAGACCCAGGAGACGCTGTTGAATGCAGCTTGATGTTCTCTGCATCAGCAGCCATATCTTTGTATCACAGACATTTCACACTAAACTTGAGCTCCAACTTAATGGTTTTCTCAATAACCCAAAGGCATACATGTCTTCTTTTCAAATTTGAAGTACAGACATTATACACCAAGGTACCAATACTTCACTTATCAAAATAAGGTAAATACTGCCCACCATATCATGTCTGGAAATTAAAGGTATTAAGGCAAGTGATAGTCCAAAAGTTTATAATTTACCAATATATGTGGGACTGATTTTGAATGTCTGGATAGACAGATTGCATGAGAGATGCACTTACAAATATATAAATTTATCAACTTAACCAGGTAGGTGGTGAAGCTGAAGTATAGGCATGCAGCTCCCATTGAAACTACACGCAACCAAGCCATGTTGTATACATGTCACGCTGCTTCTTTTTCGCCATGAAGAATGATACCTACCCGGTACTTGTTCTTTTTTTTTTTTTTTGTTCATCAACCCATTCCTGGTTAGAGTACGACTGAGTCAATAGCTATCCTTGGTGCAGCTAAAGCATAATGCCCCCAGCCTGCATCAAGGAAAGCTGTTGACCTAGGGCGTGCCACCATGAGTGGTCATACAAACAAATCTCAGCACAAATGGCTTCTAGTAGTGAGAAATTCAAGTAAAAGTGTTAAGGTAGACAATAATTTACATCGGGGCACTTTTGGCACAACTAGCACCAAGGAAAGTGACTGACTCAGTCTGCAGAGTGTTAGCAATTAATGGTTTTTCATTTGCTTGCATGGACAGTTTGCATCAGTGGTGAATATGCACGAATGATAGCCTGCATAAAAAATGAAACCCTGCTTACAAAGCCAAGAATACCTTGATTACTTATGGCACATTAGCACTGGAAGGGAATCCTCTTTGGAAACTGTAACAAATTATCAATCTCTTATATGAATGAAACTTGTCAGTACTTGTTCAAATGGATCCATAGCTTTAAATTCATAGACCAAGGTCACTCTGCCACGGTCGTATATTCCAGGACCAAGGTCAATCTACCATAGCCTTACATTCATGGATCAAGATCATTCTTCAACAGCCTCACATTCATAGACCAAGGTCACTCATAAACAGCCTTATATTCATGGACCAAGGTCACTCTTCCAGCCTCACATTCATAGACCATGGTCACTGTTCCTAGCCTAAATCCACAGACCAAGGTCCATCTTGCACTGCCTTACTTTCATAGACCCAGGTCACTCTTCCACAGCCTTACCTTCATAGACCAAGGTCACACTTCCACAGAATTGGAGATATTTCCTAGACATATTAATTTTGTGGTACATGAGCACACATTTGCAAATCCTGTACTTTCTGCTAGTATCATTCCCTTAATATCATGTGACAGGTGGGTCATTTTGAAAGTTGTCTTAATTTGATAGGAGATGCAGTCAAACTGACAAGGGGGTCTCCTATCTGCCTCCTCTTCTCTGAAAAGTTCATCACAAAGCAGGTCATCTTTCACCAAGTGTTAACACAAATTTTATCAATGACAGAAGACTCCCAATCTGGGTACTGGGTTTGCATGAAGGATCAGGGAGGTGTCTTTTTTTCCAGTTCGGATTATTCATTTCACCCCATATACCATACAAACATCCTCACAAAACAGGTTCTGTCATGAGTTGGTGTGACTGAACACTCATTCATGAAAAACATGGGATTTGTACAAGTGATGGGCAGAGGGCAGGGTATCATTGTGTAGTGGAGCCACTCAGGAAACTGTCGATTTCTCTCGTATATAAACACTTACAAACTGGCTAATATTGCATGTTCATTTTTCTGAACCATCCAAGACTGATACACCTATATTGAATGTCCAATATCTCATATTGAAGTACATACAGTTATATAAATGTCATTATAATAGCAGTAAAGCACCAGTAGTTGATGCATATATCAAAGTTGAAGTCATATCAATGCCATTCCTGGGCTGACTGTTAGGCCTATAAACGTCATTCAAAAGACAAGGGTCAACAACACATTTGTTTTATTACATTATAAAAAGCTGAAAAACTCATGGAAGCAAATGGACCAAAAGTATGGTTAAAAATGGTCAAAATGGTTGCTCCTTCCACTGGACAGTTGAAAAACAGTTTGTGACTTTTTTGCATACAATGCCCAAAATATCTGACTTGATTTAATGTCCAATAGCAAACCGCCCTGAAACGAGGACCTAAGCCCTTAAACTCTTCAAGCACTGCAAACTTTTAAACAGTTTCACTTGAAAATGCTTTTCTGTTGCTGGACAGCAGTTGTCATGGTACCTCTCTTTCATCGCCAATTTTGACAAAAGTAAATGTGCTCTGGATTGACCTGATGATACCGGATTCATACTTTGTGTGAACTGGCTTTTCATTCAAATACCATCATGCCTACCCTTGCAGAACCCATAAAAATGGTCTTCGTCAACAACTGTACCTTGGTGCATTGCTCCTAAAGTGCACCAAAGAAAGCTCAGTCAAACTTTGGCACTGAAACAGTTAACTCTTTCCCCCTTAAACTGGCCAATACCGGCTGGTGGTCAAATGTCGTCTGCTTCAGCATTTTCAACTGATTTCAACAGCAATGAAAAAGAATTTGACTGAGAATTGAAGATGAGACCTGTCAAGACAACATGACCCAGGTCAACAGCTTTCCTTGGCATGGGTTGGGCAAAAGTGCCCAACCCATGCCAAGGAAAGCTGTTGACTCAGTCTTAATTCAAGGGGGAAAGGGTTAAACATGTTGCCACAAATTGACAATCTCCCAAACCGTCATTGCTGACAATGTATCGGAACGAGTGACACTGTATGTGTATGTTTTATAACCAGGGAACGGCTGGGTCTCCAACCAGCACTCTCCAGCACCGATCTCCGCTGAAAGTGGGAAATGCACATACCAACTGCACCAAATCCTCATTCCTAAAAAAAAAAGAATAGTTCAACGGAGGCCGGTATGTTTGAATGCCATAATTGACACGGCCCAGTTCATTGCATTTAATCCAGTACAAGTACTGTATTCAAAGTGGTTCCAGATCGGGGATAGTACATATCTAAGTTCACCAGCATCAAAGGAGAACAAACATAAAACTTTTTTTATCCACCGTAATTTCAATGATCGATCATTTAGCCTTCCCATTAAATTCCCCATCAATGGCAATACATTTCAGGTCCAAATGGTACCTATTACTTTCACTCAGTATTATGCACTGAAATGCTTGCTTAACCCTTTCCACTTCAATTAAGACTTGGTTAACAGCTTTACCGCCCAACCCACACCAGGGTTCAAAGCTGTTGAGCTGGGCCATGTTATGTTGAAATGTCTTCTCCACAATTCTCATTCAAATTGTTTTTCATTAATCTTGAAATTTGTGAAAAACATTAAAGCAGATGACATTTAACCACCAACTGTTTTAGAGGGGTTTATGGTAAAAAGGGTAAACAACAACAAAAACATATGACAATGGTCAGCTGCCTTTTTAACCATTTCACCCTTAAACTGGCCAAAATCAGCTGGTGATCAAATGTTGTCTGCTTCCGTGTTTTCAACTAATTTCTGCAGTAACGAAAAACAGTTTGAATGGGAATTGTAGATGAGACCTATCAAGATCATATGCCCCAGGTCAACAGCTTTCCTTGGCATAGGTTGGGAACTATGTTAGGCACTTAGTGTCCAACCTATGCTGAGGAAAGCTGTTGACTCAGTCTTAATTCAAGGGGGGAAGGGTTAATGTGGGAGGGTAGCCAGGTGACAGGTGATGTATGTCTCCATCTTAGATAAAGAATTCAACAAAGAATTTAACGAAGCTGAAATAGCTCCTTGCAAAACTCACTTTACATCACAGCATGTTTATTTACATAGTACAAGTACCTTTATGTGTGGCCACATGTAATATTACAAAAAGCTGTACATTAATAGCCCCCCAAAAATGGTGGATGTTTTGTGATGATTAATGTCGCCATTTGTCTGCCTCCTTTGTAGGACACATTTCCGCACTGTCATGCCTTTCATTGGCAGAGGACTATGTAACCGCTCTCAATGCAACATCACTACTCTGTAACTTTAAAAGATATAGTTAACCCTTTCTTGCTCAAATCGCCCAAAGGCGCCCAGGTGTAAATTTCCTTCTGCCCTGACATTTTTATTTAAATTTCTTATACTAGAAAACATTTTTGCTTAGGTTTGTATGTAAGACACACCCTAGATCAACAGCTTTCCTTGGCCAGGGGCAATGCACCCAACTCACACCAAGGAAAGCTATTGACTCAGTCCTACTCTGACCAGGATTGGTTAAGATATATTTTCTGTTATGATCCCTGTATCTAGCTTTTTATGTATATGTTTTAAGCATTATTTTGTTACAGTAATTGACTTCTTTTTGAAAAAAAAAATGAAATGATAAAACTCACTAATCCACATATTATACATGTATCTGTCGACAAATGAATAAAAACTACATTTTGTTAAGATACAATGGCAGTTGGCATCAGGTGTGTTGCACATGGTGTGAGACAGGTACACCCCCCTTGTGCATAATGACTGCTCCCACACAACTAAGGAGCAAGTCGCAAGCAGCCCCATCACTGACAAGCCAGATTTAATGACAGTGGTAGCTTGCCTGCCCCGTCATTGATCAACAAAGGATGGTTAAATTTGCTTTGTTATGTCAGTGCCGACACTGAATACAGCTACATTGCAGGTACATGTATCTCGTGTAATCCTGAGACAACAAAAATGAGCATTCCTCTACTATCTTCTGAGATTTCTTCATTTTTCTCACTGCCTGGTCTTCACATCACTCTGTTATGATATGCAGGCAATGAGTTGTAGGCAGGCAGTGTAAAGGGCAGGCATCCTGGACAGGGAAAAATAGCAGTTGTCAGCCAGCGCCAGAGATCAAAAGCTTTAATCTAATTCATGAGACAAATGACAAAACCTGTAGCATAATTGCTGGGACAGGCAGCTGCAATTGTTGTTGCTTCAGCTAAGCCTATCCTGTACATATACTATCCATATGCAATGTTAACCTCTGGTGCAGTGTCACAGCAAAACTGTTCTATATATGTATACATCATGCAGCAGGCCACTTCATATTTCCATTCTTTATGGATTTTGTATATAGCCAGGGTAGAATGGTAATTGTTTCACAGAGATACCTTGTCTTTGGGATATACAACGTATCATGAGAATTGTGTCAATCCTCACTGCCATATTGCTGCCATGCTATACCATAAGCATACATTTTAACAGACAAGCACACACCCTTTAGTGAATAACCCAGACCCTGTAAACATGTATCAAGTCAAGAGAATGCCTTGGCTCGGTCTATCAGCCCTGCACCTTAATCCCATCAATTTACTTACATTTAAATCCAAGATTGCATTTTCAGAGTCTCCATCCACAGGGAGCTTTTCCTGTACCTACCAACATACCTTCTCTTACATCAGTGCTTTTGGCAGGCTGCCAAGTCATGCTGCAGCCGCCAAAGGGGCAGCTGTAGCATGACTTCCCTAGCAATGCTAACATCACTGACCAAGACCTGTACAAGCATGGTATATGGACTGGATGACAAAAGCCACTGTCTTCATGACAGTCACATCATCCTTACGTACATCAACACGCAGATTGTATTTAATCCTTTCCCTTTTAAAATGGCCACAGCCAGCTGGTTGTCAAATGCCTTCTTCAATCTTTTTGACTAATTTCAACAACAACGACAAACCATTTAAACAAGAATTATAGATGAGAGCGATCAGGCTGACATGTTCCAGGTCAACAGCTTTCCTTGCCATGGGTTGAATGCTTAACTCATTCAATACCAGTCCCTGATTTTTCTGTATATTTGCCTAGATTTAAGACAACAATTGCACATTTAAATTCTTCCTGAAAAGAGATTTCATTCAAGTACCAACATGCCTATAGTCTTAAGTCAGTGGTTCTGGCACTGCTGGCAAGTCATGCTGCAGCTGCCCTTGTGGCAGCTGCAGCATGACTTGCCAGCAGTGCCAGAACCACTGACAAAAAGCCTGTGACCATAATATGGAATGAGTTAATGCCCTGCCCGTGCCAAGGAAAGCTGTTGACTCAGTCCTGTTCCAGGGGAAAGGTCTCTGAAATATTTTCTGTCATTTGGAATTGTTGGCTTAGCTGATGCACTTTTTTTTAGCGAATGGTTCTCTCTCTATCCAATGTGAATCTAATGTAAAAAGCACGATGCTATCTTACCTCCTGAACAGTTTTATATTTATATCACCCACAGCCTGAAGAATTTCTGAATGACAAGAAACCTATAACACTAGCTTTCAGTGTAAGAAATACTGTAGTTGCCATGGTTGCAATATAAGATAGCAGTACTGGGGAGGGGGCCAGGCCTCAGTCATATACCATACCACTGACATAGCTTCTTGTATGTTGATATGGAACTATACGAAAATTGCAAATCTGACTTTTGCATGAAAAGAGTGACAATTACAGTAGCAGCAGGTCCTGGCTGAAGTCAGTTGAATTTTCGGTTTGTTTCTGTTTGTTCTGCATCGTCTCACCAAGTTATGTTCTAGACGGGACCAGACCATGACTTGGCATCAAATCAAAGAGAAGACCTGCTGACCTAGCCTTCACCACTGTAGTACAACAGCAATTCAGCCATTAATTCCCACTTGAATGCTGTATGTCTTATGTAACAATACCACACATCACTAATGGGCCACTTAAAAGACAGTATTGCCAATTCATGGAATTTTATTGTGTGTCTGTGATTCTATAAAACCATGAAAATAAAACCTTGGGAAACTGTTTTTTTTTTTTTTCATAATTATAGTATTTACAGGAATTTTTCATGCAAGTTAATTTAATTTAACCAAATATTTTGTGAGTTCATACAAAGTCAATATACTTGAGACCTTGGTTAAAAATGGTAAGCAAAAGCATCTGAAAAAGATACTATATATTAAAAATCCACTCCATTTTTTTCCTATGGGTCACTTTTTATATTGTCTCTTTCGGCAATGAAACATTTGGCTATTTCTTCAGCTGATTTCTTCCCAGCAAAAGATAACGCAAGTCCGATCCCCGAGCTTTAACCAGGTAAGGTCCCATACATTCACCACCCAGATGTGGACACTGGGAGAACAGCCTCACCTTCGGGTCCCTTGGGGAACATGCCTGCCAGTCTCTGGATGCACACCTGCAGCTGCACGTCCCAGATGCGCAGCACTTTGTCCTTGGAGAAGCTGATGAGCTGGGCACGTGCCTTGTTGAACTGAACCTGTACCACGCTGGCCATGTGTCCACGCAGCACCTGTAGACACACACAGCATTCTATTATTGCCTCATTCAACCCAGGTGTCACAGCTGTATACGTATCGTATACAGTGCACCCTCTTTTCTAAGGCCATCCCCTTCAGTCAGGCAAAGGCAGTCTGACGTGGCATGCTATCTTTCACCAACTGTTCCATTGGCCACAGTATGGATTCATACACTTAACTTGAAATACAAGGTCACAAAAACAAGGTGGTCGCTCATATTGTGGTTATCTTATACACACCGGACCAAATTTGAGCTGCGTAAGGAGACACACAAATTTGAATAGATGTCTGCTAACTTAAATGCACTTTTCCACTTGTGTACAAGTCTAATCTATATCAAATTTAAGATTTTTAAAATTTTTGTTTATCCTTTATTAGATAAAGGATAAACAAAAATGAACTATTAGATAATATCCCAATTAACTCTTTCGTTACCACATTTTGGACTGAGTCAACAAGTTTCCTTGGTATGCTTTGGGCACAATGCACACAAAGTGTGCTGAGAAAAGCTGTTGACCTGGACCATTATATTCTATGTAATTACAGGCATGCTGCTACTTGAATGACAGGTCTTTCTACAAGGAACATGAATCCAGCATCCTTATTATAATTCAGAGCAGTTCATCTTAAGTAGTTCCACTTAAGTCACATTTATCACTGACAGAGTTAAAAGCCACACTTTTCAGTCCCTTAGGTGTTCTTACTAGGGAGATTCCACTGTATTTTGACCATGGAATATAACAAGCAGCCTCCCTCATGCTAGATTGAGATTCCCTCATTTCAATAGGCTGAAGGAATATGACAGGCTCCCAACAAGGGCAAAAAAAAAAAAAATATAGGGACATTGTACAGGATTTGTTTGGGCTGACACATATAGCATGTTCAGTAATTCATTTAATTAAATTTGCTTGTGTGCAGACAAGCAAAAATTTTTCCTTATTTCTAACACTGATAATGAAATTCCAACAGTACATGTGCTACAGAGATTCAAAGCATAAAGGGTTGAAAATTGCTTTTATGTCATTTGTTTAACCAGGCAATTTGGTCTGGCAGTTGCCTCTGGGGAAACTGGTCATAAACGCTTAAAGCTGAGCAAGTTTTGCACTGTCTTGCTCCAGCTAATTGGAATTGTAACACTGGCATACTGACGCAAGACAGCAACAGAACAAAATACAGTGTCCGCAAGCCTACTTCACTGTATCTTGTATTACATTGGCACACTGACGCAAGACAGCAACAGAACAAAATACAGTGTCCGCAAGCCTACTTCACTGTATCTTGTATTACATTGGCACACTGACGCAAGACAGCAACAGAACAAAATACAGTGTCCGCAAGCCTACTTCACTGTATCTTGTATTACATTGGCACACTGACACAAGACAGCAACAGTCAAAATACAGTGTCCGCAAGCCTACTTCACTGTATCTTGTATTACATTGGTACACTGACACAAGACAGCAACAGTCAAAACACAGTGTCCGCAAGCCTACTTCACTGTATCTTGTATTACATTGGTACACTGACACAAGACAGCAACAGTCAAAACACAGTGTCCGCAAGCCTACTTCACTGTATCTTGTATTACATTGGTACACTGACGCAAGACAGCAACAGAACAAAATACAGTGTCTGCAAGCCTACTTCACTGTATCTTACAAGTATAACCCTGGCACACTGATGCAAGACAGCAAAATACAGCGTCCACAACCCTATTTCACTGTATCTTGTGTCACACTGGCACACTGACGCAAGACAGGAACAGTCAAAATACAGTGTCTGCAAGCTTACTTCACTGTATCTTGTGTTACACTGCCACACGGATGCAAGACAGCAACAGTCAAAATACAGTGTCCACAAGCCTACTTCACTGTATCTTGTGTTACACTGGCACACTGACGCAAGACAGCAACAGTCAAAATACAGTGTCTGCAAGCCTACTTCACTGTATCTTGTGTTACACTGGCACACTGATGCAAGACCACAACAGTCAAAATACAGTGCCCGCAAGCCTACTTCACTGTATCTTGTGTTACACTGGCACACTGACACCAGACAGCAACAGTCAAATAGTGTCCACAACCCTACTTCACAGTATTGTATGTAGCGATGGCACCCTGACGTCAGACGGCAACAGTCATATAGTGTCTACAACCCTACTTTGCTGTATCTTGTGTAACATTGACACACCAACACTTGACTAAAACTGGGTTGCTGGACTGATATAAAGCAAATTTGGAAGCAGCTCACTTCCTGCTGGTCGTACCCAACAAAGAAGTGTGATACATTCTACTAATATCATCATTGCCCAAGTCAAGAGCTTTCCTTTGTATACTTTGGTTGAAATGCCCACCAGTGCAGCCAAAGAGTGTCAAGAAAAGCTTTTGACTTCTTTTCTTTTCTCCTCGTCTTTTTGTGTGTGTGTGGGTGGGGGGTGGGGGGGGGGCACATCATTCCTGGTACTCCAAAGAAGTGTTTCTTCACAAGGGATCTTAATCTGGAATCTTACAATAATCCAGAGGAGCATGATTTTTGCTGTGATAAGCAGCAACAATTAAGCATTGACCACCCATCATCCAGCATTGGTGAATAACGTATGCATACAAAATTAAGTACATGCAACTTCAAAATGTTCCATAAAAATAAGTGTTATAATACATGCACTGACTGACATGCATTTTCCATGTTTTAGTGAGGTCACAGTGTCCCACAAACATATTCACTTCATCTTTATCTTTCGAGATACATGTACATGTACCTTTGTGCCAAATTTAACAACATTTCTTGGGTCCCTGTAGTACAGTTGAATCAACCTGATGGACGCACAAAGAGGCTAAAAGATTTGTGCCTCACAGAAGCAAAAACTGTCCCTCTTACACAATAACATCACATGATCACATACACAGACGTTATCAAAAGAGAAGTGTATTCGAACTGATTATTCAACAATAAATAAATTGCCTTCTCCCAAAGTGTCAGCCTGTATATCATCTTACATAGCGGCAGTAAAGAACAATGACAATATCGTCCACACAGGTGTCGCTGACTTGACACCCATGACACACCTATTATGGGGACACCAGCCCAGAATCACATCGTTTCTGCATCACATTTCAGTTTTATTGTCTCGAGCACTTGAAAGGTTACGGAAATAGTAACCCAACATACATCCCTGGCAGAACGCCACATTTTTCATATTGAAATTTAAGTCTAATTAGTTAATTGACAATTTATGCATGCCAGATACCCCTCCTTGAGAGAACATAAGATACGATAATAATAACAGATGTGTAGCTGCCTACAGAGAGTGCCTTGCAAACCAGCCTTTGTGTATGCTCCTTCTCATCCACTCTTTATTCTACACAGCAATGCACCCATAGTGCACTAGCAGTTCTCAAATCAATAGGTCAACGCAAATATATGAATGAAACGATGCCTTCTCTTGCCCTAAAGATGGCAGCACTTGCAATGACATGCAGCCCCCATCCACAACACAAAAGGTCACACGCGGGTGAACGTAGACGGCTGGGGGGGGGGATGGGGGCGGCGGGACAGTCTGTGACTATATCATATTGCGCACTGGACCCTTGTGTTTGTCATCTTACACTTCAGCCACCGGGCTGTCTTTTGTTTCTACCACTTAAAACTGCCACTACTGGGGTATACATTTCACTTGAAACGACTGACACCCTATTATATGAATAGCATTCAAAAGGAATTTTCTTGATTAGGTGTAATAATGTGGAAATAATTATGCAATTAAATTTATCTCTTCTTTACAGGAAGTGTTTGCCACTGTCATTTGTGGCCATATAAATTTGAATACAACATTTGTGGCAGTGATTTGAGAAGCAATATCATCCATGTGCCAAAATTACCATCTGTTGAGAATAACGCGATCAACTGTCCTGATCTACACTCGGCTGTTGTGGCCTTGATGCTCAAATCTTCTGATGCCCGAATTGTTCTAAAGTGATAATATTCCGGTAAACAAACTTTTTTGCTGAGAATTGTAGATAAGGCCTCTCATGATGGCTTTTCTGAGTGAAGCTTGGGCACAATTCACCCAACCCACACTGAGAAAAACTACCGACTCAATCTTATCCTGACAAGGAGAGCTAGGATAACACCTTATGTTCTCACTCTATAGCCAACTACTTTAGTTTTTCATATCTTCATATTTTAATTTCAATGATCACTTTGTCATGCCCCTGCTTGAGAAGAATTGTAATCAAACCATCGCATCTTGATATACAAGCTACACATTTTGCTTCTCTAATAATGAAGATTTAGCCAGTTGTAAGGTAATAGAGATAATATACATATCTCAATAAATAAAATATAGATACAGTGGCCCCTGTCTCAAGATCCCTGGGGTGGAGCACCCAGCCCTCCAGGACCTTCTTTTGGGATATTGTCCTGTGGGCTTTTTACCTGATTTATGTCCTATGAAAGACCCCTGGTATTGAGACCACACTGTGTGGTCCCTATAGGCAGTATTCACTTTTATAGCCTATACCACAAGGTCCCTATCTGTACCACATCCCTCTTTAATAGCCTATACCACAAGGTCTCTAGGTATCTATCTGTACCACATCCCTCTTTACAGCCTATACCACAAGGTTTCTAGGTATCTATCTGTACCACATCCCTCTTTAATAGCCTATACCACAAGGTCTCTAGGTATCTATCTGTACCACATCCCTCTTTAATAGCCTATACCACAAGGTCTCTAGGTATCTATCTGTACCACATCCCTCTTTACAGCCTATACCACAAGGTTTCTATTGGTACCATATCACTCTTTAATAGACAATACCATAAGGTCTCTATCTGTACAACATCTCTCTTCATACAGCACCATACTCTCCTTGGGAAAAAAACAGTTACTGTCTTTCACATCAAAATTATGAATACATTCAGTTTTGGAACAATTTTGCAATTTCAGATAACTTGGTTCAACTTATATCGACCATTATGCAATAACAGCAACTGGTATTATATGCTTGGCAAAAGGAGTGAAAAGTTGCACAGCATTCCTCTTTGCCATCTGACAGCAATGTTGTTGAAAAAAAGGTTATTTTTTAAAGACGTAGTCTGAATTTATGGTTTTTCAGAATACAAAAAAGAAAACAAAAACAAAAAAAAACATAAAACCACACACACACAAAACCCCCAGATGAATTCACATGTTGATTACAACATACCAGATGTGATGTGGTATTCCATTAGTACATTGTTAAAACCCTGGCCACACAGATGGACCTACCTGCTAATAGGTTAATAGAACAAAATGAGAATTGCATATTACTTTAATTACTAATTACAATAAAATCCATGTCCATGTCAATTATTGTAATGATTATTCCTGACTCAATGGTACAACTGTGTCCATAAGGACCAGAGGAAAGCTGTTGACTCAGTCTCTAACTTTGTATTGAAAGGGCTATACTACCTCCAACAATGGAGATTTCATTCCAGTGTCAATGATGAAAACAGTACATTTACACAGTCACCCTTTCCTGGTCAACATAAGACTGAGTCAACAGCTTTCCTTGGTACCGCCTGGATGCAGTGCACCCCACCGGGCCCAATGCACCCAACCTGCACCTGCTGTTGATCTCCGCATGCCAAGGTTTCATCTACAATTACCAGCAAAATCTTTTATGTCGATTAGAATTTTATTTTTGAAAATTGTGGCAGACCACAATTTACATGCAGTTGCTTTGAGGGGATTTGAGCAGCAAAGAGTTACCGGCTTTTACTTTGGTTTTCCAGTTAACAGCGAAATGAACCTGTCAATATTTGGTAAAAAAAATAAAAGCTGTAAGTCTAGAACTATTGCATCTAATCATGATTAATAGTTTTAAAATAACATATGGCAAGAAGTTCATTGTCAATGCACGTAATCCATCATGGTATACCTTACACCAGCTCTCTGAACAGAACACAAGGAATTTTGATGAAAACATTTGATCGACACATATGACAGATTACATTACAGAGGCAGATCTACAATTTTTTTTCGGGGGGGGGGGGGGGAGGGGAGGGGGGATTACTGCACTTAATACAATATATGTGCTAGTGTTAACCATTTAGATTAATGCTGTCTGGGTCAGTCTACATGACAGCACTTCATTACAATGTAGTGAAAAGTAGGGAAGTAGCCTGAAGTCAAGCCATCAAGGGTAACTGAATAAAGAGAGTAGTCTAACATAGCAATGCTGAACAAGTCAAAGTGACTGATACATACATTATACATGCAGTATACACAAATATGACAGTGACAAACTACAGTGACTGCACTACACGAACCCCCTCAAAAAAACGTAATCACAAAATTGAACACAAATCTGAGCAATTACAAGAAAAAGTTTCAGATGCTGGTGTGGAAAACAAGGATTCCTGAAATGTGCACCGGAGCTAAGATCAGTGCTCATTTTCCTGATGGAAATAAAGCTTCTGGATTCAAGAGACTCCAATTTGCTTTTCAGGCCTGAACTCACATGACTACCAGTCAGTGGTATGTCTGTAGATAGAGACCAATGACAGAAATTAGTCCTCATGTAGAAGCAATATATGCACAGAGGAAAACGTTGCCTTCTGTTTGACCCTTGCCCCCTGGTGGCTGCAGCTTCAGCAACCATAGCCAGGGAAAAGTTGATAATAGGATAAAATAACACTGGTGCTTTGTGCTGCTGATTCATTATTGGCTCCTGCCATTGGGCCCAGCAGCACCAGGACACCGATCTTTAGCAGCGATATCAGCTGTCACAGCACTTGTGCTGCCAAGGAATCTAAACATGTAAACCAGGCAGGATCTGCTGAAAGAAGACAGCAAACCCAAGTATAATCCATTAAAGCCCGATTGTGAAGCTCATGCCATGCAGCACCGTCATTTGCCGATAGTGTGGAGCTGTATGACCAATCAGCAGGCTTTGTGAGATTAGGCCATCAAGTGGTACAAGTCATGATGAATTCCACCCCCCATTCACGGATCAATTGGACCCTGACTACTTGCAGACAGAACACCAATTCTTCTTCATTTTGCAAGAGTACTGCGAGACAAATGTGCCCTTTTATTGCTTTTAATTAAAGATCGGGCAAGCAAATCTGCCACCAGAATTGCTTGGTTGACTGATCGGCTTCAACTGCTGGCATTCATCACTAGAGCGACCTTCAACTGACCTCTAAATTGTAGTATTCATACCGAGATGCAGGAAAAGGGTTAGACCAAATTGGGGGAAATTATTTGTGGCTTTTATTATGCTAATATTGCACCATTATGTAGGTATGCCAGTGGACTGACATAGACAAAGGGCCCCCAACATACTCCCTCATACATACACACCCACGCCAGTACAAATCAGTCCATAATTAATGGTCTGCAATACTTATATCTAATAAACCAAGGCTGAAATATCGAGTTTGCTGGTGACCTTCCAACATCAGTATACACCAATATTGCTGGTCTTTCGACTCCATAGGGTTAACCCTAATTTACATTTTCTTTCAATCACCATTAACCCTTGCTTGCAGTCTTTTTCCTGAAGTAAGCACTGCCAAGCATAATCAATCTTGGTTTATTGATCATTAAGTTGCACCGATATAGTGATTATGCCTTTCCCTTAATACATGTTCTTTTATGTAGATGTCTTGCCTGCCTAACATGCTATTCCACAACTGCTTTTTCTTGTATCTGTTGGGCTGTTGAGAAGTTTCTGTTTGGAAAGTAAATAAACATCAACATGCCTTTCCACTTGCCTGCTGTAACTTACCTCTATGATCCAATACCAACCTAACGAAATTTAGTTTTCCAATTTTGACCACCAGGATTGCGCGACGAGATTAAACGGTATTTCGCTGAAGTGGGACACCATTATCAGCAGGTCATCAACAACCATACTAAAGTGTATAGAAGTGAAGAAAGTGGGCAAGTTTGAAAGAGTTATTTTAATCAAGTAAAAACTATACTGTGCCTGAAATATGCCTGTGTACAATTGCAAGGTACCAGGCTGTAGCGCTGATACGCGCAAATTGTTGAATCTTGACAAGTATTGATGGATATGTGGGATTATGTTCCACAGTTAAGCCTCTGCTGTGGTCACGATAGCGTGTCCATATTGTGTCCCATTTGGTAGCAGCAGACCAGCGTAACTATGAATTCAGTCATGTGCGATCATCACGATAAGATGACAAAAGGAAGCACTAAGATAATGTTAGGCTCCTATTTTTACTTCATAAACCCTATAACTGACTCAACAATCGCATTAAAAAAACAAAACAAAAAAATTTATGGACACTTTGGTTTACCCTGGTTAACATTAAGACACATGAGGCATCATTTTAAATTGATTTTTTCTGTCTCTTCCTCATGTTAAAACACTTTTCCTAGCCAGATTAACACCCTAAATGAGTATGTGTTTCATACGCACACACACACACACACACAAATCAAAACTGTATTTCAGCTGTTGCTAAGTCCCCTGAGTCAATTGCCCTACTACATGACCACAGTGCATTTTGAATGAGACAGACAAGTAGCAATTTTCTTTAAAAAAATTAACCTGGCAACCATCAAATTTTGGGGTTTTCTTTTTTTTTAAAGGGAGACAGGGGACTAGCAGCTTTTTTTGTACTTGTATATCCTTGGAGACTGGCTTTTTTTTGGGGGGGGGGTACAAAAAATGTTTTGTGACAAGAAGATTTCTTGCTCGGTAACAATGCAATCTAAACAGGTATGATGACAGGCACTTCTCTCATCTGTTGCACATTTGTGTGAGTTTGCAATAAACAATACCATATTGCAGCCTAGGAGAGAGCTTAACATCCAGCAAACTATCAGTCAATAATATAACCCTGCTCTTACTTCCTGTATTTTGAACATTACTGGTGTAACAGAATGAAAACAACGGTCAAATATAGGATGTTTAGCCTAAAAATAAGCTCTTTGTGGTCCCAATGAGGCAAGGGTGTTTATTAGAGCATGTGCATCCATTGGAAATTATGCTACAAATGTGACATAAATGTGAATGTTAAGGACACACATTGGTCTAAACAAATTTTTAAAAACATACATACATACATGCATGCATACATACATACATACATACATACATACATACATACGTACATACGTACATACATACATACATACATACATACATACATATAAATTTTGAAGGTAACAGCACCATTGCATATATTTTTTATCAAAATTATAGTTTTCCTACAGACATAGTAGGCAATACATAACATTTCAGGAAGACACATACGTATCAATATTGGAGTTATCAGGACTTTTGTATGTATTTTCTACTCCACTGATAGTTTTCCTTTATGACAGGCAAGTAACATTTGATGGAACATGTTTCATGAGGGTTACAATCAGCTTATCCAAATAACTCTTTTCCCGGCATAGCCAATGCGTCATACAATTTGATGAAAAAGGAACTTTGGTAATACAAGTAATTCCCTCCACATAGAAACAAACCTCAGAAATAAAACCACTTTGAAAGGCAAAAGTTAGAAAACATACAAAAACCAAAGTCTTCAAATGTTCTCTAAGGCCGAATACATTTTGGCAGGCCAATAGCTCAGGTTGAAGTTTGCACAAAGCTGTGAGGTCACTGGCCCCATCCATAATCATCTATTTGATGACCACAGGACTATTACCATGATGTGACATTTCCTCTCAAATTTTATGAATTGACTTTCATCAAGCACAGCATGACGAACATGTGACTGATGGAAACTGTGACACCACTGACCTGGTAACACTGCCACGGAGGGCACTTAGGTTATCGCACGTAATAACAATGTATATACATAACCACAAGGATACAAAAATTGGGAATATTTTTTTAGTGTGTTTTATTTTCATTTCATGTGTCATCCAATTTATTTGACCCAGCACGAAGAAAGAGTTGCACTATTGGTATGATTAGTGTGCACAGTTACCCATGTACAAGGCTAGCTATCTCAGGAGTCTGCGCATGTACACAATACAGTGTACTCAGGCTTGCAATGTTTCTAGGGAAGGTTTGACAAATTTATATGAGGCTACATATCCCATATTTAACCATCATTTATATCATGTTACATTGATAAATTAAAATCTCATTTCTTCAGGAAAGTAGAGGCAATATTTCATTTATGCCATGCCATTAAGTGACTCTGAATACTTCTTCAGATATCTTTCACATGGTTTCTACTTTTAGGAAATATGTTGAATACGTATCCTACAGAAAACATCTGCCTTTGTATAGTGAATGTACATATCCTACTGAAAACATCTGCCTTTGTTATAGTGAATGTACATATCCTACTGAAAACATCTGCCTTTGTTATAGTGAATGTACATATCCTACTGAACACATCTGCCTTTGTTATAGTGAATGTACATATCCTACTGAACACATCTGCCTTTGTTACAGTAAATGTACATATCCTACTGAACACATCTGCCTTTGTTATAGTAAATGTACATATCCTACTGAAAACATCTGCCTTTGTTATAGTGAATGTACATATCCTACTGAAAACATCTGCCTTTGTTATAGTGAATGTACATATCCTACTGAACACATCTGCCTTTGTTACAGTAAATGTACATATCCTACTGAACACATCTGCCTTTGTTATAGTAAATGTACATATCCTACTGAACACATCTGCCTTTGTTATAAGAAATGTACATATCCTACTGAGCACATCTGCCTTTGATATAAGAAATGTACATATCCTACTGAACACATCTGCCTTTGTTATAAGAAATGTACATATCCTACTGAACACATCTGCCTTTGTTATAGTAAATGTACATATCCTACTGAACACATCGGTCTTCTTGTGACCCATAAACACATCTCCTTTTTTACTAGTAAATTTAGCCTATTGAACACATCTGCCTTTTTAATAGTAAATGTATCCTACTGAACACATCCACTACCTTCTGAACAACCTGCCATTTACCAGTAAATATATCCTACTGAACATCCTGCAAGGATATTTCCTATGAATCATATCACAATATGTTACCTGCTACAATTGTGTAGGAAAAAATGTTCACTCCTACTTCAGAACCCATTTGGAATTTTACTGTTACAGTTTTTATGCTAGCCTGCTTAGCTAGCCTTCATGCACTGCAGTTTTGCTGTAGCCATATAACTGAAAAGTATCACCTGAAACCACATGCTGCACTGAAAAGGTCTTCATTTGACAAAAGCGTGTACTCTATCACCAATTCGGCTGGCATTTTTCACTTTTGCTGAAAATCGTTAAATCTCGTTAATAAAGCTGGGTGACATTCGCCCATCTGTGCTGCCAGTGTCTTCAATAATGGCTACCCCAGCATCAAGGCACAATTAATGACTTGCCACTTGCACCCAAAGCTTGGCAATAACTGACATTCTCTTTGACTTAGCCTTTACATTGACAGAAAGCAAAACAAGAATATTAGAAAAACTGAAATATGATCTCTGTGAGGACGGAAAGCCTTGTGGCTAGCATAATTGCAGAGTTCTCTCATTAAAAGTTATGAGAGGGGATATTAATTGTGGCAAATTTATTAAGTGTCTCACACACAGGAAATGGCAGATATTATTTGGTAAAATGAAATTGTCCTTTGAAACCTGACAAGTGGAATCCTAAAGTATCTAGCAGTGGTGAAACAATTGTTCTCATCTCCCTGATTAATCTCCTCGCTTTAATATGTATGCTCACTTCCATTATTAGCAAACAAGCAAGTTCGTATTCACCAGGCGTCTTTCATGCTGCGCCCATGTTGTCACTGATATCATTCTTAACTCATTGTCCTCCATAAACTCCATGCCGTGGTGTGTCTTAGGATGACAATATCTCTGTTACACCACCATGCATGCAAAGACCAAAAGACAATCTACCGACATGCTGTTTCTTCCTCATTAAGTTTCCCCTGCAAAAATATCTGCTCCGAAGACAAAATGCCTCCTGTAAATTTTAATTTAATTGATGATACCCTAGAGTCTGAAGACAGTCTGGCAATAGAAGGGTCTATAAAAGTCTGGTCACAAAAGAGTGTGAGCACCTTGCATGCACTGACTTTGTGTGAGCTCAGTCTTCTATTGACAATGGTAGTCATGTGTCCTCAATTGACCCTTGCACTGCTGAAGTTATTTTCTTCTACGGTAGAGTGAAACTTCCTTTTAGTATAGAATACTTCATTATTTAGACTAGGGTTACTGGCTTAGAGAAAGCATTGATCCTACACCACGTGATGAATGATACAACAGTGACAAAAAAAAAAAAAAAAAAAGGAGAAGAAGAAGAAGGAGAAAGCAAAAAAAATGTCCAGATGAGAAATTACAAATGCCAATTATTTCCCAATGGTCCATGCACACTAAGCTTGCCCTGAACACAAGCAAACCAATTGTCTTGAGTGAATTTCAAGTTGATATCTTATGGAATGTCACATGACTGCACAGTTCAGCATGAAAATTGACAATTCAAGCAAAAATAACATTACTATTAATGGAAATGTAGAGCTGTGCATGGGATTACTTCCAGGTGTCAACATTGCATTGTTAATCCATAATCAGCAGAAAATACACCAAATTTAGACCCTTCTCTGCCCTAAAGTTGACTGGCAGGCTGAAGGGGCTCAGGCACTGTGTCAATGAGCACAGAACAAGAAAAGCCTCCAAAGGACACTGATGCCCCCCCCCCCCCCCGCCCCTCCTGTCATGGCCCCCCCCCCCCATCAGCATTGGAAAGACTATGGCATGTAACTGGTGTAAGACCTCAAATACCTTTTGAGATACATGCGACACAAATGTGACAAGTCTAACATCGAATCAATATTTTCCCTAAGTTAATTAATGATTAATTAACATAAGATAATTAATCCACGGGAGAAACAAAACCCCAGGTGCAAACTTTCATATATTGATAGTTGTTTCTACAAAGTTGCATGGTTGAAGCTCAAATACTTTTAGAGATACATGCAACACAAATATGACAAGTCTAACGTCGAATCAACATTTTTCCCTAAGTTAATGAATGATTAATTAAGACTGTATAATCAACCCAAGAGACAAACAAAACCCCAGGTGCATGCCTTCATATATTGATAGATCTTTCCACAAAATTTCATGGTTGTACCTCAAATGCTTTTGGAGATATGCGGGACACAAATGTGACAATTTTAATGTTTCACAGACAAACTGACGGACAAACAGACAGATGGATGGACAAGGGCAAATCTATATGTCCCCCCGTGAGGGCATAAAAATGCAGTAAGGTTAAGCTCATCACTAGTAATTACTTCATGTAAATGCAGTAACAACCAGGAAAGATGACTTGCTGCATAGGAAATCAGTGTGTGTGTCTTCAAAGCATATTGGTATGGTAATGTACAACTATTCCATAACACAGGAGTAGAAGTTGGAATGGCATCTCTATCTATTATAGCTTTGAAGTTATTCAAGATTTAAAATTTCTAATGGTGCTATTTAGCATAATTCAAATTGCTACAACTTTTATTTTACATTCATTAGGTGCGCAATGGTCAATAACCCCCTAGTAGAAGTTGTAATGACATCTCTATCTTTATAGTGTTAAAGATATTCAAGATTGAAAATTTCGAATACTGCTAATTAGCATAATTCAAATTGCTACAACTTTTGTTTGAGATTCATTAGATGCGCAATGGTCAACAATCCCCCAGTAGAAGTTGAAATGACATCGCTATCTATAATGGTTTTGAAGATATTCAAGTTTAAACATTCTAAATGCTGCTAATTAGCATAATTTAAATTGCTACAACTTTTGCTTTAGATTCATTACATGCGCAATGGTCAATAACCCCCTAGTAGAAGTTAAAATGACATCTCTATCTATAATAGTTTTGAAGATATTCAAGTTTTAAAATTCCAAATGCTGCTAATTAGCATAATTTAAATTGCTACAACGTTTGTTTTAAATTCATTAGATGCACAATGGTCAATAACCCCTGGTAGAAGTTGGAATGACATCTCTGTCTATTATACTTTTGAAGATATTCAAGATTTAAAATTTCAAATGCCCCTAATTTGCATAATTTTAAACATCTTCATTCCTTTGTATAAAATGGTCAAACTCCTTGTACGTAGGTACAATCATGCCAAGTTTGGAGTTTGTATGTATAATAGTGTTAGAGAAAAGTGTCGGACAAATTTGCCGGTAAAGAAGAGAGAAGAAAGAAGAAAGAAAGAAAGAAAGAAAGAAAGAAAGAAAGAAAGAAAGAAAGAAAGAAAGAAAGAAAGAAAGAAAAAGAAAGGAAAAACAAAAAAGTGTGTGTTAAAACACACTTTAATTAGGTCATAGCTAGTAATTATGTCATGTAAATGCAGTAATGTTTAGCTCACCACTAGTAATTACTTCATGTACAGCAGACTTTTATAAAAAAAAAAAACATATTGGTGTAAAAAAAATAAAATAGTTTTGATATAGGAGAAATTAAATGTTAGATGTGCAACAGTTAATTGAGATATTTCTTCTCCCTCAAGGCTCTGGGGCCAAATTTCTTGGACAAAATTTCTCATGAGCAGGCAGTCACTCGTCACTGAGAAATGTACCACTGGTGAGAAAGCCCTCATCATTGACTGTAGCTCATGTAAGATTTATATTTCTTCTCAGAGCAGGATTACTATGTTTGAGGGAAATTCAGAAATGGTGCTACTCTCAAACCATGTGACAGAGCAATTGTAATGAGTAGCATTGATATGCACCAATTATAGTGATGTAACCTGCCTGTATTTCCACAAGATCTAACATGTGGATGGTAAGGTGTACTTATGTGTGCAACATCCACTGTGATGCTCTGTACATGTAACTGTGGATCATTGTAGACAAACGTATCAACGAGTGATGAAAATTGTGACTATTCTAAGAATTTCTCAATTGCGTATTGTGTCACACATCAATAAACAAAATCTTACATGTGTGACCAAGTATCAACGTGTAGTTCTCACTTTTTTGTTCTGTCACTTGTGATATTTGATGATGGGAAATTTCACTCAGAAGCAAATTTATGTATGGGGAAAATCGCTTTCTTCACTTATGACTTTCCCCATCAACAATGATGATACAGGAGAAAAAAGTCTACCTCAGCTATATCAAATTCTCTATTTCTCTCCTGTCCAAATTGTAGTCTCATAACAAAAAAAAAAAAAAAACAGTCCATATCAATATAGAAATTGTACGGATTTTCATAACACACTTGAATGACATCTGTAGATGCTACCATAATGCACTGAGTCTACATTAAGGCTTTTTTATTTGGCAGTGTCTATGGCATTGCATTCTGGTATAAACAGTAGAAAATATTAACTCATTCCATACCAGGCAATGATGTAAAAATTAGTTGTATTTCATTCCATTTTATTCCAATCTTCTTTCTTTTTCAATTCATTTATTGATTTTATTTTGCTTTTGCTCTTTTCTTTTCTTTGACTGCCTGGAAAAACAAGGTACAGAATCGAGCATGACTTGTTACAGAATGCACAGAAAAAAGCATGACTTGTAACAGAATGCACAGAATGGAGCATGACTTGTCACAGAATGCACAGAATACAGCATGACTTAATAGAGCATGACTTGTGATAGAAAGCACAGATTGGAACATGACTTTTAGTAGAATGCACAGAATTGAGCATGACTTGTTACAGAATGCACAGAATTGAGCATGAATTGTTACAAAATGCACAGAATGGAGCATCACTTATCATAGAATGTATAGAATAGAGCATCACTTGTAACATAGTGCATAGAATGGAGCATGACTTGTAACAGAATGTATAGAATAGAGCATCACTTGTAATAGAATGTATAGAATAGAGCATCACTTGTAACATAGTGCATAGAATGGAGCATCACTGGTAACAGAATGTATAGAATAGAGCATCACTTGTAACATAGTGCATAGAATGGAGCATCACTTGTCACAGAATGTATAGAATAGAGCATCACTTGTAACGTAGTGCATAGAATGGGGCATGACTTGTAACAGAATGCACAGAATTGAGCATGACTTGTTACAACATGCATAGAATAGAGCATGACTTGTAACATAATGCAAATAATGGTGCATCACTTGTAACAGAATGCACCGAATGGAGCATCACTTGTAACATAATGCATAGAATGGAGCATGACTTCTCTCAGAATGCAAACAATGGAGTATGACTTGTCACAAAATGCTAAGAATGGAGGATGACTTGTCACATAATGCAAACACCATTGGCCAAGGCTATCATTTCCTCAGCATGGCATCAAGAAAGTAGTCTCAGATAAATACATATCATACTGTTATATGTGTAGTCTTAGTGGCACGTGTACACATATCAGTAATGCATTCTAGTATGTGCAAATATTGGATCCACATAATATCTTTTTCTCTTCCTTTGTCAATGCTACTCCTAAAGGTCAATATGACAGATACTAACATTAAGACAACATCAAATTCATTCATGTCTTCAATTTGTGAGCATGTGCTTGCAAACAGGCGTCCTTCTGACGACAATGCATCACCGAAATATATGTACACTGAAACCTTATTATAAGGGCACCCAAATAGCTGACATCGTCATTTAATGATACAAGGTTCCAGGAGCTCAAAGTCAATTTCCTTTGCTACTTCACTCATATTCAAGTATCCAATACATTTGGCAGAGAACAGATGGTGTCACTATTTATAATGAGGTTTCCTTGTATCTTGTTTTCACTTTGTCAACAGAGCCAGTATTTAACAACTAACATTTGAAATCATTGCCTGGTTCATCTTATCCTGTATGAAATACTTTACATACTATTGTAGAAGAAAATATTGTACAATATATTTTATGAGAGGACCTTGCTGGACAACATGGGTCATATCTCTACTATGAGGGGACCTAGTAAAATAGTGTAGATCCAATCTCTAGTAGGAAAAGAGGGTAACATAGGTCCTGTGTCTAGTAGGAAGAGACTTAGCAGGATAACATAGGTCCTGTGTCTAGTATGAAGAGACTTAGCAGGATAACATAGGTCCTCTGTCTAGTAGGAAGAGACTTAGCATGATAACATAGGTCCTGTGTCTAGTAGGAAGAGACTTAGCAGGATAACATAGGTCCTCTGTCTAGTAGGAAGAGACTTAGCATGATAACATAGGTCCTGTGTCTAGTAGGAAGAGACTTAGCAGGATAACATAGGTCCTCTGTCTAGTAGGAAGAAGCTTAGCAGGATAACATAGGTCCTCTGTCTAGTAGGAAGAGACTTAGCATGATAACATAGGTCCTGTGTCTAGTAGGAAGAGACTTAGCAGGATAACATAGGTCCTCTGTCTAGTAGGAAGAGACTTAGCATGATAACATAGGTCCTGTGTCTAGTAGGAAGAAACTTAGCAGGATAACATAGGTCCTGTTTCTAGTAGGATGGGACCCAGCAGGACAACATTGGTCTTATCTCTAGTAGAAGGGTACCTGTCATGATGATTTGGGTCTTATCTCTCCTGGGATGGAGCCTAGCATGATAATACGGGTCTTATCTCTAGCAGGATGGTACCTGGAAGAACAACATGCACTATCTGTAGTACAATATGATCCAGCAGGATATTTGGGTCCTGTCTCTAGTTTGTAGGAGACCTACTAGGACAACACAGGTCCTATTTCTGGCGAGAAATGAACTAGCAGGATAGTTTCAATCTCCTGCTAGAGGAGACCTAGCAGGACAACATTGGCCCTATATCTATGGTATGTAGGAGGGGAACTGCCAGGTTAGTATGTCTCCTGTCTTTAAGGGATGGAACCTAGCAGGATAACATGGGTCTAATCACCAGTAGAATGGGACAACATGGGTCCTATTTCCAGTAGGATGGAACCTAGCAGGATAGTATGGATCCTATCTCTACTGCATGGGATGGAACCTAGCAGGATAACATGGGTCCTACCTCCAGCAGGATGGGACTAAGGATAGTATGGGTCCTATCTCTACTGGGATTGAACCAAGCAGGATAACATGGGTCCTATCTCCAGTAGGATAGAACCTAGCAGGATAACACGGGTACTTTTTCCAGTAGGATGGGACCTAGCAGGATAACATGGGTCCTAACTCCAGTAGGATGGAACCTAGCAGGATAACAATTGGGTCCTATCTCCAGCAGAATGGAACTTACATGTAAGATAATATGGGTCCTATCTCTACTAGGATAGGACCTAGCAGGATAGCATGCACCCTATCTCTTATAAGATGGGACTTCGCATATACTCATGGCTAGCCACATGCCACCACCATGTAAAATATGTACAATCATTTATAGCTCTGCATGAATATCATTCTTGACACCTCATCAGTTAAAATTAGATTTGAAAGGATATGATTATCCCAAGTAATCTTGAATAAACACAGTGCCAAGGTAAGCCTGAGTGCAAAAAGTCAGGCCAAGGTCAGTCAGAACAGCTGCGGGGAGGACTGTTCTAATGTGCTGGATGTGGTCTCAGGGCTGCCTCATTACCTGTATCAATTATACAGTGCTGTTTCTTTTGTTTTTGACCCTTGAAAGGTCTTGGTGCACAGTATGACGTAATGAGCTACAACAATAAACATTATACATATGACGAAGCAAGAAAGCTCACTTTCCCGTGACACTGGCACTGCAAGGCCAAGCTGGTACATCATCCAACATCTCCCCAACCCCAGTTTGTCTCAGTTCTCTCTGTCATGCTACACCCAGGGAATCCTCATGTATTCTAAGACGTAGACTTCAATATTGAGTCCACTATCAGCTGCCTGAGTAAAATATCTTCCCAGAGGTTTTGTTACCACTTACGTCTGTGATGCATTTCCCATAATTATATTTTGTTGAGATTCCACAGAAATATACAGACAAATTCTACATCAAAACAAATTTCATGTCACATGTCTGCACTACCTAGTCTGAAGTTAATGCTTTCACCTTGTTTTTACAAACTTACTATCAGATGACTTTGTTTTACAATCACAAAAGTAATTGATCACAAAAATTGATATCATTTAGGTTGCTACACAAGCCTCCAGACTATAAAAGATTACGAGCTTTTCTATCCTAGGTCACAGTGACCCTCATATGTAGTTAATTCATCCTTGCTTTGTATTTTGTCCTTTTCACAAATTTGTCCAAACACTGAATCTTAGTTCTCATTTTCACCTTCTTTTGGTCAAACAAATTGAACCCTCACCCCCCCCCCCTCAATATTTTTACTATAAATAGCCTTAATTTACTGCTGATAACTTCTTAACACAAAACATTTTGACTCAGAAGTGCAGAAAAAGCCTACTTTGTGGACAGCAACAGCTGCATCAATAGCTTTCCTCGGCCCAGGGCTTTCTCCAACCTATACACCTTAACCCTTTCCCCCTTGAACTAAGACTGAGTAAACAGCTTTCCTTGGCATGGGTTGGGCACTAAGTGCCCAACCCATGCCAAGGAAAGCTGTTGACCTGCGGCATGTGATCTTGATAAGTCTCATGTACATTTCTCAGTCAAATTATTTTTTACAACTGCTGAAATTAGTTGAAAACACTGAGGCAGATGACATTTAACCCCCAGCCGGTTTTGGCCGGTTTGAGGGGTAAAGGGTTAAGGAAAGCTGTTGATCATATTCTTATCCTAATAATGACTACATCATAAAGGATGTATAATGAAACAATATAGTGGTCTTCACCTTCAAAGTGCTTAACCATTTCCCCTTTAAACCGGCCAAAACTAGCTGGTGGTCAAATGTCGTCCGTTTCAGTGTTTTCAACTAATTTCAACAATAATGAAAAAAAGTTTGACTGAGAATTGTAGATGAGACCTATCAAGATCACATGCTTCAGGTCAACAGCTTTCTTTGGCATGGGTTGGTCACTTAGTGCCCAACCCATACCAAGGAAAGCTGTTGACTCAGTCTTAATTCAAGGGGTGAAAGGTCATCTGTTGAGGACAGGTCCCTGTCAGCTACATGTAGCTGACATGGCTGTTTAGTACAGCACTATTTTCCACATAAAAACAAGCTTAAACCAGACAAAAAAAACATGTTTGATGGATACCTTTGTTGTTTGCTGTACATACTGAATTGACATTCAGATCAAGCTGTTTTAATGAATAGTTAAAGTGGACCTTCTGTGAAGTGGAATAAACACATAATGAATCATAATTACTTCAACTTTTCATATAGACGCTGGCATTCTGCAGAGATGATGACAGACACAGATCATCAAAACCGTGCCTGTTTACAGTCACATTTACCATTTATAAAGACGCCACTTCAAAATTTACTTTTCATCAGCAAATTCATGGATCTCTATTTACATACATTGGAGACATTCTCTGTGGGACACCTCCACGTAGATCTTATTTATATGTTAATTTATAAAAATACCATTTTTCAACTGTCACAAGAGGAAAACATGGCCATATTTGTACAGTCAATATCATCAACGAACCAACTCTTTTGGAAAAATATCAAGTCTTGGTGTGCCGTGCTGACGGTTGCCAGACAAAATATATTCTATGCTGATTGTAACCAAATTCATTCTGTCAGATGGAGTGGTACACGTAATACCAAAAGTCTGGCTCCCCAGACAATAGATTGGCATTTATTATCATTAATAAATGACTATACAAATTGGACCTGAGCTTAGCCTATCTTTTGTATTTTTCCAGTTCAATCATTCAATTCCCCAATACATGGCTGTGTTCTTTCCAGCTTGGCCCAGTGATAACTGCAAACTTCATCTGGAGGATTCCCCAAAGGTTTCCCCCAGTCACCCATCAAAACATTAAGAGTGTCATGTAATCCATCACTTCCCAGGCCTGATATTTACACGACTGGTCTGCCAGAAATTAACCCTTTCACACCCGTTCCCCCACCCCAAGTACCCCCCAGATCAGAAATTATGTCTATCAAAATATTAACTTTTTAGCTTTCACTTCAGCAAAATATTACAGATCCTTTAAAATGAAGAAGAACTCTGCTGGAATGATGAGTGCTTGTTCCACTACTTCCAGGCTTTTCAATTTCTTGGAATTCAACAAAGAAAATGCCAATTTTGAGATGCTGTTAATGGCAAAGGGTTAGCAAATTGGCCAATACACAGACCAGCAGTAAATTTGATTTGGACGAACCATATGGTGATTACCATGGAAATATCAAAATGAAATTAAATTTTCTTGCAAGCAATATTATTTGTTGCAGGGATCAAGCGTGGACGGCCAAGAAAGGTCCAGACTATCTGCGTGCCCTGTCTGCCTGTTGGTACCAGCTGTAGGGCAGTGTAATAAGACGCCCTGTCTGCCTGCTGGTACCAGCTGTAGGGCAGTGTAATAAGACGCCCTGTCGGCCTCCTGGTACCAGCTGTAAGGCAGTGTAATAAGACGCCCTATCTGCCTGCTGGTACCAGCTGTAGGGCAGTGTAATGAGACGCCCTGTCTGCCTGTTGGTACCAGCTGTAGGGCAGTGTACTGTCTGCCTGCTGGTACCAGCTGTAGGGCAGTGTAATAAGACGCCCTGTCTGCCTGCTGGTACCAGCTGTAGGGCAGTGTAATAAGACGCCCTGTCGGCCTCCTGGTACCAGCTGTAGGGCAGTGTAATAAGACGCCCTATCTGCCTGCTGGTACCAGCTGTAGGGCAGTGTAATGAGACGCCCTGTCTGCCTGTTGGTACCAGCTGTAGGGCAGTGTACTGTCTGCCTGCTGGTACCAGCTGTAGGGCAGTGTAATAAGACGCCCTGTCGGCCTCCTGGTACCAGCTGTAGGACAGTGTAATAAGACGGCCTGTCTGCCTGCTGGTACCAGCTGTAGGACAGTGTAATAAGACGGCCTGTCTGCCTGTTGGTACCAGCTGTAGGGCAGTGTAATGAGACACCCTGTCTGTCTGCTGGTACCAGCTGTAGGGCAGTGTACTGTCTGCCTGCTGGTACCAGCTGTAGGGCAGTGTAATAAGACGGCCCAAAACAAGAGCTGAAATTGTGATAGTGACTTAGAGAGAATGAACCAAGCAGAAGTCAAGTGACTTCATCCTAGGGTTATAAGGCAAGCAATAGACGACCCAGACCGTACCAGGTACCATCATCATACCCAATACTCATACCAGTCTTCTTACTTTTGTATTCCACTTGCACGCTTTAATGGCAAATTATACTGAAATAATGGACTGAAAATTGACAGCAAAGTTGATGAAAAATGATTTTATCTCCATTCTCCCATCACATGCATCACCGGTAATTGATAAACTATTTTGGCATATTCCTTAAAATCCCCCTCCCCCATATACTTTTCTATAATTTTTGTAAAAACTAACTTGTTCAGCACAATTTTGCAACTTGTACTAACTGCATAATGGACAATCAAAATTTATTATGCCAAGGGAAAGAAAATAGCTTCTTCTCAAAGGCCATTCGTCTTCTTTTTGGGGGGGGGGGGGGAAGGTGCTGTAGTTCACTGTCAGCGTGACCACCATCAACCGACAACAAACTAGTCATGTGATCAACTATGAAGAGAGCCAAAAATGCCAGCATGATAAATGCTGCCTGCTTGAAAATATTTGCTTAAATATATTGTAAATAAAAAAATTCTGAATGAAAATTTTGGATGAGATGCATGCTCTTGGGCCAGCACTTTCCTTAGTGTGGATTGGACAATTTTATGCCTAACCCACAATTAAAAGAAAGTTGCTACATTGTAACTTTAGCCTTTTCTCTGTCAGATAAACCATTCTTGTTATATGTCCATTCAGTAGCGTAAGTCATTGTCACCGTAACGTTAGCTTTTACTCTGTCAGATTAACCATTCTTGTTCAAACTGGCCAAAAGTATCCCAATGTCAAACATTGTTTTACGAATTATATTAAATATGAAAACAGCTGTTTGTATGTTATTGTGTATGAAACTGTGGGAAAGTACATGCAGTACCAGGAATTATTGCACATTGTGAAGAGGCCATTGTGGTTATGCACACATAAACTGCATTTGCTGTTCCTATTCTCCTAATGCTGAAAACCAAACAACATGAAACATTTCGAGTTAAATTCCAACATAATGGCTGGAATTTGGATAAAATGAATAGTCTAGTCCTCAAAATAGAGCATTATGGCTCATAATACAGAGATATACAGAGCACAGTAAACCAAAGCACCCCACGGTATGAATACAGTACATGTATCATATAATGAGCATTTAAGCTTACTTGGTGTGCTTTGAAGACTTAGTGCCCAGATGACATAATAAATCACTTCCCCCTTGACCTAAGACCGAGGCAACAGCTTTCTTTGGTGACTGTTCGGCTCTACGCACCCAACCCATCACAAGGATAGCTGTTGACCTGCTGTCTCCATAGGTGCTATGTACAGTTCTAATTCAAACTGTCTTTTAATCGTAACTGTTGACAGCATTCAAAAACTCTGATGCAGACATTTTAACAGCACAACAGCACCTGGTGTTGGCTGGTTTGAGGGGATGTGGGTTCACAAAAGATGCTGGGTTAACATGTCATCCTCAAGGGTACAGCAGCTCAGATAAACAGGCACGACAGACAACAAAACAAAGGTGTGGATGTGATGTATGTACTCACCCCATTAGGCTTGGACACCACATATGGGTTCCACAAGCACACATGATGGTTGACACCAGCAGTAGCTGTAGGAACATAAACAAGACGATACATTAGTTGTACCCTTACCTACATTAGTTATACCTTTACCAATGCTGGGTCAGTTTACTTATGTTCCCAGTGGCCAATAATATACAATGTACAGGTAAAAACAACTGATGAAAGTGATATCCCTCTCAACTGTTCCATACACATGTTTGCAGACTATATATAATATAGGTATATATTATGTAAAATTCAACCGATCAATTGTCGTGCCATTATATTTTTATAGTTGATTTCTAAAAATTTTAACAATACCAGTATTATAACAGAATTGATATTAGAACAGTTTAAAGGACACTGATTTGCAGCATTTGAAATAACCACAGACAATGTCTGCAGAAGATGTTCATGTATTTCATTTTGTTTGTACAGCTAGTACCTGCAATTTAAGACCATTGCTATGAGACCACCTGCCTTTTGTGACCACATTTCTGATGGCATGACAATCTGTACTCTTGGTGATTTCACCTGCAATTTAAGTCCACCTGCCACATGTGACCACCTTTGGTTGGCCAAAGGGCTGGTCTTGAATAGCAGGTACTACTGTACATAATATGCTAATGCTGCTTATTGGCTCATTAATAATCTGTCATATTAACAGAATGTGTTCACAGCAGGTCACATAACAAGCCATAAGTGTCTCTCGGTAATATCCCATCTAATTTTGGAAGTTCACGCAATCACTTTCATATCTTGGGACTTTGTCTTTCAGGTGAGACCCACCACTGGTTCAGTCATCAACAGGAACCAGCCTATTTCACATCTAGCCATGAGAGAAATCAAACTACAATTCTCAGGACAAACTTTTTTTGCTTCAAATGCAGCTAAGTGAGGTAATTCTCTTTCCTAGCCACTTCACAGAAGGTTCACTTGTTAATGTATGCCAAATTGACATTTCCCAGTTCACCCTCACTTCTTTGAGATAATCTCATGTGTAACGATAAATAAACCAATTTAAGTTTGTTTTTTTCTTGGGGGGGGGGGGGGGTATAATCATTTAGTGCAGAGACATGGATACATTGTTTTGTAACAACCATTGATATACAGATGTTTTAGCACCCAAGAAATATTAAACACTGAGTGGGACATGTTCCTAGGAGAAGCTTATATTCCTTTACTCACAAAAATATAAATCCCACTTCCATTCAAGTCAAACAATTCATACATTCCAAAACTCTAAATTTGCAACAAATTCAATTTTCTGCCCAAAAAAGCCAGCGTGTCTCAATATCAGAGAGCCGCAGTCTGGTCCCCAGAGACCAATCAGGGCTATTACTTTTCACTTAAAGGCTGGGCACGTCTCTTGAGGGAGCATCCCTTAATCCGAGGGGCCCTGCATTACAGGGCTGGGAGGCAAGTCAGACATTAATATGTGACCCAGCCTATAATGTTTTGCCACCATAGAAAGCACTTAGGAAGATGATGGCCTCTCTTAACATCTCCCTGAAGTGTTAATACTATGTATAATTGATGGCCTTAAAAGCAAGCAAAATGAGAGGCACTCACCGATCAAGTTTAGTTGCTCGTGGTAGTCAAAGGAGTTTACACCTTGAGAGATTTCAAATGTAGTCCTGGCAAAAACATGGCAGAGAAAAGAAAATATTGAGCAAAGACGTCAATACAGCAGTTCACGATGGAACTGCACAGTGGTCAAAGGAAACCACTATCACCAGGAGGTATACATGGGAATTAAAATAACCGACTTGAACATTCTATAAAGCACTGTAAAAATTTGGGTAGCGATGTATATATATATATATATATATATATATATGTATATATATGTGTGTGTGTGTGTGTGTGTGTGTGTGTGTATGTGTTTGTGTGTGAGAGAGAGAAAGAACAACTTCAATTGATGTTAAGTTAAGTACCTGGTGATGCACAGTTAATCCAGAAATCATAACATCAGTGCAGCTCAAAGCCATGTGCAGTTAAGAAATGATAACATATTTTGCGACAAAGAGACTCTCAGCCAAACTGGGTTATTGATGTTTGCTGTGATGCCACTGATGGATCACCATGTAATTATCCCATTTACTTGATCTAATTTCCAGTAACTACTTTCTAGCAGACTACAGTGCTCTGTAAAAACCAAATTAAGCCAATTGTTAAAGCATATACCAGGTGTTTCAATATCACCATGGCAACAAATTTTAGGCAACAAAAGCATTTAACTTCATATTTAAAATGCAAAATACGTGTGCTGTTTGTGCATATGAAAAACAGCTTCATAAAATTATTCTATTAATCATTCTTGTGAACAAAAACTGGCTGTGATTCATTCAATGAAAATCTGCACGGACAATCAGACACCACAATACAAGTCATTCAAATACAACTCGACACTGAATGGAAACGTGTGTGCTTTCAACTGGTGAAGCCTGCAAAGATTACAGGTTTTGGGGTGAGAGGGTATCCAAATGGGAAATACTGTGTAGGTAGGACTGCTGCTTCTCCACTTGCCAAGTTGTCTGTCACAGCTGTTTTGTAACTTATTTCATTTCATTTGAGAACTTTTCAAGCCACACAATTTTCCCAGCATCAACTTCTGTTATGAAATATTCATGGAAACAACAATAACCTTTCGGAATAGAATTACCAACTGTGACAGAAACTGAACTGTGTCAGAGAGAAAGTGGTATTTGAGGAAATTTTTTTTTTTTTTTGCACATTTTTCTTTCAGAACAAAATACTGAAATATGATAGAAGACATAACAAGCAATGTACAGCAATCAGCAAGCAGTGACAAGCAGGGTCAAGCAGTGATAAGCAGCAGGGACTACTGAAAAATAAACAAAACCAGCATCAAGCTACCAGAGACTGCAAGATTGACGATATATTCCCAACATTTAATAATGGCCATGATGAGAGGACCAATAGATTCACAAAGTAACACCAGGTTACTATGCATCTTTTAAATCCTCTCAAATTAAACAATTTAGAGATGTGTACTGCCATTTTGGAAATATACATTTTCTTTTTCATTTTCATGGCTTGTGACTTCATAGGTAAATAGATATATAGATAGAGATAGACAGACATATAGTTAGCTAGACAGATAGATAGATAGATAGATAGATAGATAGATAGATAGATAGATAGATAGATAGATAGATAGATAGATAGATAGATAGATAGATAGATAGATAGATAGATAGATAGATAGATAGATAGATAGATAGACAGACAGATAGATCCCTCAGTTTGATTACACATTAATAGAATAAGTGACAGCTAGGTCACTTTTATATTTACATGTATCTACTTTTATCTATCACACATGTGCATACTTTTTTATTCTTTATTGTTGTTCTACCACACTGTCACCAGATGGCAGGACCTACCTTGTCATTTCAGCATGGGTCTGCATTATCCCATCACTTTTGTTCCTCTGTTTTGTTTTGTTTTTTTTGTTTTTTTTTTTTTTTGTTTTGTTTTTTTTTATTAATCAATTTTACACACACATTTTAGTTATGTTTTATACATATTTTTCAAAAAGGCTTCCATTTCACAATATTTCAACAAATGATTTCTAAAGTGTGAAAACTCAAAGAGAACAAGGAACAAATGTTTACTGTGACAAGCTACGCCACTTCCTCATTACATGCTTAAACCTGTCCAGCTTTGTCCGCTGGGGTACTTGATTATTAGTTTTAACATGCATCATGCTGGATAAACAACCTGGGTACACACATATATATGGCTGAATTACAATATTTCTGCCTCCTACATGGGTCAGCTAGGAGACTTTGGACTGACTATATATATATATGGTGAGGAGACAAAGTGATATTTTAGTGTGTCAATCATGTAATATACATGTGCCAACAGTGCGCCATTTACAAGGGCCATCACCGCAGTCTCAGTGACTCACTGGTCTTACTTACGTTCGTACTATCTCCTTCGCTGGTGCACTGTCCCTACAGAGGCATATGAATGTTAACAACTTGAAACACACAGCGCCCTCTACAGGGCAGGGTAAACTAGTCTCATGACCCTACAAAGTCAAATAGACTGGAATCCCCTTTTACGATCAATTGGTTGAAAAATATATTAACACCATATTAAGAATGCTGACACACTGAAAAGTAAGACTACTGCATAACACATCTGGTCAGCACGTCTTGAAACTGGATTTGCTGAGGGACTGTCCCTCTCATTTGGAATCCAAGTGAGAATGGGTGCAGGTCAGAGTCACAAGTCACAAGCAGTGAATTACAACATCCTGTATAGCAAGTGCTTGGTCCATGTCAGCAACAGCATGACACCACCTGCTATAACTATATACTGGTGTTTTACTCCAATCAATCAAAGCCATGAGCATATCAGACCAATAATTCAGCTTTCTGAAGTCATAGACTTGAATGTGGGCAATATTTACCCCACATTGCCTACACGTGTATGCCAGTGTCATCTTAGCCACAGAGGACAACAAACAATATTCAAATGCATGTCTCTGATAGTAACTTTATCAACTCATCTACAGCAGGATAAACATGCACATATCATTCTTAACATTAGAACTACCTGTATCACCACTTATGATTTAAAATATGAAAATTAAAACATTTTTAACATTATTTTAAAATGCAGGGATAGTATTAGATATAGCTTTCAATCATAACTTGTTGATTGTTAACTTCTAAATTTAAAATGAATGAATTTTAACATCAACTGTAAGACCAAAATGATAAATCTTGATATGAGACTTTCATTTAATTATAGCCAACATGCATGCATGTAATTTTGTCCCCACAGGAATGAGACAATATAAGCGCAGTCTAGCTTGCTACAATGTGGATATTCTCTCCAGACAACACTGAGATCTGCCTGTACATTTATCTTAGTCTATTTCATAACTTCTGACAAAACACATTATTCTCTGCATATATACTTTTACAGTCATACTCCATTGTATCAAAATTACATTGTTGTAAATTCTCCTTGGAAATTGAAGCAGTTACGACCATAGAATTTGGAGAAAACAATTTGAAGCTTGGCCAGATGTATGTTCATGTCTGCTACATACATCAGGAAACAACCATCAACAAATAGTCAAGATTCTACATGCATGTGATGGATGTTGTCTCAGTAACTGTCTTTGATGTAATTGTCCTTTACATAATGTTATCCTATTCTCCTGATGTTCAACATTTTTCCTAATTGAAACCCTAGAGAAATCCCTGACAAATAACAAATAATAGCAAGGACTGAAACCCTAGAGAAATCCCTGACAAATAACAAATAATAGCAAGGCTACTCTATGTTTAATATATTACAATCACAGTTCTGTGTATTAAATCATGTATGGTCATGGGCCATCATATCAATAAATGACCAATCCAGTAACTGTCCTTGCAACAGAATCTGGTATTATAGTTTTTCCTTGCAACGGAATCTGGTATTATAGTTCTTTCAACTTTCTTAATGGTTCAGGCTTTAAAGAAAAAAAACCTGCTCCTGTGGAAATGTATATTTGATAGAAAGTATGCAGAAGCTGTCTCTTCTGGCTCCTTGGGAACCAGACATCGCGGAACATTCAGGAAGTTGTATGGCACTGTGAGACTAATTGCATCTTTCAGTGAAAATGCAATAAATACAGAGCCTTCTGTAGCTACTTGTACGTCTGTCTCATCAATATCATCCTCGTCTTCCACGCACTCTGCTCTCTTGCTTCATGTCCTTTTGACAAAATATTAATTACAGTTTGAACATTCTTTCCTTTCCTCAAAAGTGATTAGAGAACAGCCGGTGGTCTACTTTGAACAATCTCCTGCATAGATATTCGTTGACTTGTGCATTTTCTTTGCTGATATATATGGAGACAAGCAGCCTGCCCATTTCTGGTCCACAATGTTGGCAGGTATATACATATACAATCTACATGACATCTGAATCCATTCACTTGCACTTGTGACTAAGGTTGTTGAACTACTTAAAATGAACAACTCTGAATTATAATAAGGGCGCTCGATTCATATTCCATGTGAAAAGACCTTTCATCAAACACTAACATGCCCGTAATTACATAGAATATAATAGTCCAGGTGAACAGTTTTCCTCTGCACATATTGGACACAATATACCCAAAGCGTGAGGAGGAAAACTGTTGACTGAGTCCAAAATGTGGCAATGAAAGAGTTAACTTATCAGGGACCAAACACTGATGTATATGCACAAAATCTTTCTCCCAGAAAATGTGAAGAAGAGCACAACCTCAGGCCTGCAAGTACATGTACAGCATGCCCTATCTCAAATGTGAAGAGAACTTGAGGCTCTTAAGATCATGTACATCATGCTTTATTTCAAATGAGACTAGAACTTCATGCACCTAATCACATGCCCTACCTCAAATAACAATAGACCTTGAGGCTTATTATTACTCGTACATCATGCCCCATGTCAAATGAGAATAGTATTTGAGGCCTTTAAATACAGGTACATCAAGCCCTATATCATATCAGAACAGCACTCAATGCATGTAAGTGCACGTACATCATGCCCTATTTCATGAAAAAACGGCACTTGATGCATGTCAGTGCAGGTACATCATGCCCTATCTCATGTAAAACAGCACTTGATGCATATAAGTACAGGTACATCATGCCTTATCACATATCAGAACAGCACTTGATGCATCTAAGTTCAGGTACATCATGCCTTATCTCATATCAGAAAAGCACTTGATGCATTTAATTTCAGATACATCATGACCTATCTCGTATGAGAACTGCACTTGATGTAAGTATATCATACTCTGTCTCTTATGAGAACTGCACTTGATGTGTGTAAGTGCAGATAAATCCTGCCCTTTCTAAAATAAGAATAGAGTTTGAGGCAAGTAAGTACATGTACATGTACACATGCCATATGTCAAGTGAGACCCCTGTTAGTACATGTACACATGCCATTTGTCAACTGAGACCAGTACTTGAGGCCTCTATGTACATGTACACATGCCATATGTCAAATGAGACCAGTAATTGAGGCCTGTATGTACATGTACACATGCCATATGTCAAATGAGACCAGTAATTGAGGCCTGTATGTACATGTACACATGCATGTCCAATAAGACCATGCAGTACTTGAGGCCTGTACGTAAATGTACATATGCCTTATGTCAAATAAGACTAGTACTTGAGGCCTGTATGTACATGTACAGATGCATGTCCAATAAGACCAGTACTTGAGGCCTGTACGTAAATGTGCATATGCCTTATGTCAAATAAGACTAGTACTTGAGGCCTGTATGTACATGTACACATGCCATGTTAAATAAGACCGGTACTTGAGGCCTGTATGTACATGTACACATGCATATCAAATAAGACTAGTACCTGAGGCCTGTACGTAAATGTGCATATGCCTTATGTCAAATAAGACCAGTACTTGAGGCCTGTATGTACATGTACACATGCATGTCAAATAAGACCAGTACTTGAGGCCTGTACGTAAATGTACATATGCCTTATGTCAAATACGACCAGTACTTGAGGCCTGTATGTACATCGTGCCCAATGCCAACAGCTTTACTTGATGCAGCATGCAGCCTGTAAGAAGGACAACAATAGACTTAGCCTTAATACAAGCACGTACATGTTAATGTTAATCAAGTTCACTGGTAAAAACTAAATCCAAGAACTGAAGAAATAAATATATAACAGAATCCCAGACTTGCCTCTGTCACACGTTTACTTATAATCAGATATGGCTGAACTTCTTTACCAAAGAAAAAAACAAATCTGAGTCAGCAAAAGCCCAAGAGGAAGACAGGAATCTTAAGGTTGTTGTGTAAGGGAAATCCCCTTGAGAAGTCCCTACAAGAAGAGAAATACCCACCAATCAAACTGTGTACACAAAACTAAATCTGAGTGCACCTCCTTGGACACGTATCACCAAGAAGCCAGCATATCTTTTTTAACCCTGTGTAACAGAACCCTGGCCCTCCATCCCAGTTGACCATGCACCTTCCCACTAAAACATGCTGGCTTAGCCAGCACTACCCTCTGTGCTTTTAACCCTTATAGGACTCTTACAAAAATGAAGGAGTTTATTTTTCTCCACACTGTGACTGCTTATAAATCACACACACACAAAAAAAATAAAATAAAATCTTATTATGGCTTTAAAGTAAGCATCACATCTACATAACTTGCATGTACATATAATACTCGATCAAACTCAACCTTGTCTGGCTTTCTTTTTTCTATTTTTTTGCTCTGAGCAGCAGATAAATGCATAGAAAAGCCGTTTTATGTTAAAAATCTATTCTTTCCGAAATAGGAATTACTAGCTTCTACAGAAGCCTATGATCAGCATTACCAGTGACTTGTAACCTCAGTAAAGTGGGCACTTGTATCCCCTTAAGAGGCCCCCTCTACAAAAGGAAACCTCTGACCACAGCGGCCCTTGGAAAGGGGCCCCTGAGACGCCAGCTAAAGGCAGCACTGCAGAGCAGGCATGTTAAGTAAGGTGGACTCACACATCATAGACTGAACGTCACAAGATCAATACATGATGGGGCCATAAATATTATGCCGCAGACCAGCATGTCCATTAGGTCTAATCGCATGGGCATATTCATAAGTTGGGTAAATATGGATGCGAGGAGTGGAAGTATAGTGAACGAGAAGAGAGCACAGGTTAATACAATGGTGTACACATAATACATAGCCCATGCCCACACCTCCCCATACCCCAGCCATACAGGACCCATTACAGGCACCAAGCAGTCTTTTACAAAAACATTGACAATTCTAAGCGGATTTATGGAACATTTGTATTGCACTACAATGGGATTGCCTGCGATGTTTGACTGCAGAGTTGGGAGTAACAATTGAAGTCAGTGACCCTGTCTCAGATCATCAGTGTATCTCTCCATTGTGCCATCACAAATTCAATTCTGCTTGCCTACATTTTCCTTTATTCATGGTCGGGACCTCTCTTTTGTCTTCCTACTCTGCACTTCACACAACATTGTCCACACCAAACATGTGCCACTTAACCTGTTGTGTAAAAACCCTATGCTCTCTGCTGCATCAAACTCCTTTTCATAATTCTGTTTTCTTGCCTGCAGGTCAGCTTCTCTCTTTTATTTTATGTTCATGTCAGGACATGGTGAAGAAAATAAAATCATCCCAAAATAGCTGGGGGTTTTTTGTTTTTGTTTTAAGCCTTACCCATCTGTTGTGACATACACAGACAGACTCACGGATGTCAGGGTTCCTCACTTGATACATGGACCTGTAATAGCTCCATGGTTGCAACAGTTAGAGCCTGGCAAAGTAACTTTTTTCACAGTGCAAGAAATACATGAAATTAATTTCTCTTCCTGAGTTGTACTAATAATTTTGCTTCTTTCAAGATCTATAGAAGACTCAGCAGAAATGGTAACACTGCATTTTAAATTTGCATGATGGTGTCAGCATACTTAAAGATTGTCAAATTCTTACTCCAAGTACTTCAAAGGCAAACCAGGACATAGATAACATCTTTGTTCAATTTCCTTGCATATTTGTGTGCTATCAGATAAGGACAGCCCTTTTCCCAGCTGGGGACCTCCTGGTTGCTGTGACAAGTCAGGTGCACAATTCAAATGCATTTTTCAGCTGATTCCTAGTGGGATGTCACTGACATGGGCAGTAGGCATCAACCTGTATGAGTTGGCATGGTACATCTCTACAGGTCTCCATCAAGTTACATTGACCCTGTTTGTAACAGTTTATTATTGCTTATGTGGTACCTTTGTGTCAAATGTAAGATATATCCTCACATTTGTAAGCCACTATGGAAAGATAAACAAATAAACAAGTACATGGACAGATAGTTTAATAATGTAAAAAAATAATCTTCATCCTGCTTAACTTAAGGGGAAGCATTCGATTGTAAAACTTATAAAATTTATCTTCATGTTACACATGAAGCATTACTTTCTGGGTTTTTTGTTTTGTTTTTGTTTTTTGTTTGTTTGTTTGTTTTTTTTTTTGCAACACAAGAAACTGGGTTGAGTAACAAAGAAACAGGAACAGCATAACAACTTGTGAAGAATATTAACACCATCTGATCATGAAATAATTTCCATGTTCTCATGCAAAGTCAACACACCATTGTGCACACTTCATATTCAGTAGCAACTTAGTTATTCTTTACATGAAGATCTATACTTTGTAGAAAATTCAATTTTGCTTTCACAATTGACACATATAAACTGCTGTATGTATGTATGTATGTATGTATGTATGTATGTATGTATGTATGTATGTATGTATGTATGTATGTATGAACACATGATGTATGCATGTAAAAATATCCAGCAATCCATTATATATATATATATATATATATATATATATATATATATATATATATATATATATATATATATATAATTTTGGTACAAAAAATGAGTTTAAAGGGTAGTATGTCAATATTAGTTGGTGTCCTATGTCACATGTATCATTCAGCAGATATCTACGGTCTGACACATGCACGCTCCAACACAAACATAGCACAACATGCTCAAGTAAATTTGTCATTGTCATTAGGGTAATGGCATAAAGCATGCACCAGGCCCCTTGTTACAATCTGCAGTCAATCAACTCCAATTCTACCTCCAAATTATCAGCAAGGATTACAGGATATGTCCCCCTGATAATTTTGCTGTAAAAGCATTTGAATGGACAAATTTTCCATTTGAGAAGATTAACTCTTTGTGGAATATGCTAGTGGAATATTTGCAGTGACCTGGACCCATGTCCTGGGTATTTGCACATGCACTTAGGAATAAAATCTGCATGACAAGTCAACATGCTTTGCAAGAGACACTGATGGACATGGGGGAATTGATGATAATTATGTGGTGTAATTCCATTATGGCTGTATTCAGCCTGAAAACACGATAGCCCCAGAGCCGTGCTGGCATTATGCTGAGTATTGGCCAAGAATGCTGGTACACACCACAGAGCGCACATACAGGAGCCATGGGGACTTGTGACCACCGCAGCCCTGGATGACGACACTCAAATTAAGTCCAGCAGCCAGTTTGGAAAATTATGCCCTCTTTGTCTCATGGATGCTGACACGCGCTTCATATTCACATTAGCTATATCATTCTATGGATTACTGAAGTGCCTGTTCTTAAACTCTATGCATTTTACCTCAGCCATCCTTTTGGACAAAATAATTAAATAAATCAACACATCAGTGTTCAACAATACATGTTTGACCTGCACAGAATGGTTGCAGGCCTGTGGGTTTATCCAGAATGGTTGCAGGTCGGAGGGTGTATCCAATCTTACTTCATTCCCTATTGACCTTTAACTCTTTCAGCTCCAAATTTTGACTGAATCAACAGCTTTCTTAAGCATGCCTTGCAATGTGTCCAAAGCATGCCAAGGAAAGCTGTTGACCTGGACCATTCTGATGGTTTCTGATAATGGAGTGAAAGGCGGGCTGACAGTGAATAAAAATCTAGTCTTGTTACTTCACTTAAGAGCACCTCGGCTCTGGTCGACATCAACGATAAAAGAGTTACACAATTTTTTTTTTATTAGAACACCACACAAAGCTGAACCCTGGAGTTTCAGTGGCCTTCACCACAGGCCTGACACTCTCTGTGCCAAATGTCAAGCTTCATGCTTGGCTGGAAGGGAGCTAAAAGGCACTGACTTAACGTACTCTGGCAAGTCCACTCTTAAGTACCTCTGATGGGGTCCCATTTGTAATCACCGTTCTAACAAATGGGAATATTTGTAAAAGTCTGGGCATTGTAAACGTAGTAATCCCAAAATAACTTTCATAACTCGAGAGATAATGTCGAAAAATGTGGTTGCCATCAATGACAAGTTTTGTCTATAATCTTGCTCTGCAGAGTTTAAGGGATCTAGTCCCCCATTGAAACGTCACAGCCAAGACAGCATCACAATACACTGGCGCTTTCCAGAGATGTCTTGAGGTAAACACTTTGCCCCCCGAGTGGGCCAGCCAGTGAGTAGAGCATGTAGTTCCAAATGTTATCACTTTCATTATTTTCTTCCATTTCTTTGCTTTGAAAATGTTTCAAATGCAAAGGGTGACACAAGACTGTCTAAAATAGACCTCTGGTCAACAGCCAGCTCTGGCCTCACACAGACCTCCCAGGCCACACCAAAGAAAGCTGTTGGCTTTGAAAATTAACCCCAGTGTACACTGGTCCACTTCTTAACTCTTTCAGTCCCAGGTTTTGGACTGAGTCAACAGCTTTCCTTGGTGTGCCTTGGTCACAATGTGCCCAAAGCGTGCTGAGGAAAGCTGTTGACCTCAACCAATATATTGCTTGGAAGTGTAGAAATGTGGGTACTTAAATGAAAGGTCTTTCCACAAGTAATATGAAGCTAGCATTTTTATTATAATTGAGAGTAGTTCCTCTTAAGTAGTTCGACTTTAGTCACAGTTTGCACTGAAGGAGTTAAGAGACCGCTTCATCAGCAGAGACCACCTTAGCACAGAAAATATATTTTTACATGCCGCCCACCCTCCCTTGCCTCAGGAGAGCCCATCACTGACAATAAAACCCATCTGACTAATCCAGAAGAGATGGCTTTGGAGGAAACACTGGGCACTTTTTTCCTTTTTTTTTTTTTTTTTTTTTTTGATAAACTTCAATAAAAAGTGACTAAAAAGCCTCACTGTGCCCCATTAGCCCTGGCAATGTGTGTGCGTGTGAGAGTGAGAGTCCCATACTCCCGGGTGTTGGTCCACAAGTGCAGGCTATATAGATCCCAGCCTGGGGGATAAGGTCTCTCTAACCCACCCCGTGTGTTATTCCAGTGATAGGCATGCATGGGTGCCCTCATCCTTTGTCATAGACCCATGGAGAACTTAATTATATAGACGTCAGTCACCACTTAACGCAGGTCATGCCAGGTCAGGGGTATTACAACAGTTTTATCAGACTTTAAAGTTGGGACAAACTATAATGTAGCAATTACCGATCTGTGGCTCTGCCCTGAAACAGTAACAAATTTAAATTGAAACAGGAACAAAATTTATAATGACAGAGTAGTGAGCAGGCGGATGAGTTATGAAACAGCTGAGATACCCGCCTTGTGATTAGCTGAGGGATTTGGGGCCCATTCAGAGCACATGGCTTTACAACTGATACAGGACTCCCTGCCTACAGGCCAACCCCTTGTCATGGATACCCCTGGTCTTCAAAATTTGATATTTTTGCGGTTAAGTTTCCCTGTTATGAAACAGCACCCCTTCCACAAAGTCACCTTTGCATAATATTTGAGTGGTCCAATGTGAACAATCTCATCACATATCCTTCTGGAATATAGGTTTCCTTCTTGTGGGACTACCTTGGTGCTCTCATCCACTCTGGAATAAACCACACTATAGTCCAGGTCACCACCACTTCTCAATAAAAACTGTCCCCACCCCACCCCCACTGAACAAAGAGGGGCATGGGTTCCTGGGGTACTGAGGTCACTATGTGTCAATTGGGTCTACACACCTAAGACACCTGCCTGCTAAATGTACATACTCCTATAAGCTGTCGGGAACATTTCCTATTTATTCAGCATTTCAGAGCAAGAGTGGACATCTGAAAGAGATATTTAAAGCATACAGGTACTTTTTTGCCGGTGTCAAAATGACTGGGTGGTGAGTGGTGATACACAAGTCATTTGTTATGTGTTTCCTGTAGAGTACAGGTGTGTGTCTGTATCCCCTTACACTGTCTGCCTGCCATCACCTGTAGTCACTGTGAACCGTCCTCCCCCCCTCACTAACACCGTGTACAGTCAACAGTGCATATTAGGCAAATGAAGGAAAAAGTTGACACTTCAGTGGGGACAGAGAGAGAAAAAAGAAGAGAGCATGTGTGTAAATGAGAATTAGAGGTGTAATGAGAGCTGAGGCCGAGTGGCCCGCCATCCATTAGACAATGAGTTGCACATCTGTTCCACTCCGCGGTGGTGGTGGCAAACTTGCCGGTGGTCTCGCGGTACTCACTCATATGCCTCTGTCTAATGAGCCACAAGGTCCCAACACATTTATTATTCACTTATTTTATTAAAGAAAGACCCACCTGATGGACACATTTTTTGCTCCATTAATCTCGCTACACGGGGACCTCTAATATTTATACCCAAAGTCCCCGTGCCATTGTGTTACCATGGCAACAGTGTTTGTCTGTTTCAAGCAGCAGATCATGGGCCAGCTCCACTTTCCTTGACGGGCTTTCCTTATTTTAAGCACAATTTCATCTGTCAAACCTTCACTCTTCCCTAATACAATGTAGCTATTTATATTTCTACATTTGGTACAATCAATATATACATTGTGTATCATTATATACTAATTAAACACAATCACTTTGTTTTCCACTCATTATCTTCTAGCTCTCTGCGGGTCTGATCTTGTACATTTTGATAGACCTTATCTCCCATATCCATGCATACATGTATCTGTGGTGATTAACCAACAACGAAAACCAATTTTCAACATCTCCTGCAAAATGTGGCATTCCCATTTTCATTCTTTTTGATAATGTTCCATTGCCCAGTCTTACTTGAAAAATGACATTTCATTTGTTGTTCATTTGTACAAGCCAACACATTGTATGTTTGTTAGTTTTCAAAAATTTTTACCTGCAGCAATCTTGCCTCATGCTGTTTGCAATATGTGTGTGTGCATATATTAAACTGTGTTGACACCTCCAATGTCTCCTCTTCAATAAAACTATTTCCAACATGTATGTAGATATTTACATTTGTATATACCCATTGTCTTCACTTTCTGGCACATTTTCTCTACCTATGTATTCAAAGTTTAAAAATTGTTACCTGATCGAAATGACATCCTTGTGTAGTAGGTACCTTGCCCACCACTGTGTGGCAGCACCTGCATGGATGTTTATCTGCAGATGCTATCAACCCGCATCATTTTGTCAATGAATCACAGCCCATGTTTACCTGAGTCCTCATGGCCAACAGATGGCAGCACTGTTAAGAGCCCAAAAGAGCGTACACCATAGACAATTCTTGGGTGTAGAACAATGGATGAAGCTTTCATCTGCAGAATGCACAGCTCTGCTCTCTTTGCGCAGATCAATATCAAAAGGAGTAAACTTGTCAACCCTGCCATGTAGGCAAGGTTTCACTTAGAAACTGAAACCCAAGTACTGATGCTGAAAATCCATTACTTTGAACAGATGACAGCCAGGGAATTAAAGTACATGTGGAGCAATGCAGTTATAATGCATATTGAACTGGGGTATAACGTGTATTATTGACATAGCAGCCAATGGTGCACATATATATATATATATATATATATATATATACATGTATATTTATGTTTCTCTTTCTTGTCAATTTGTCCACATCTTGAGCTCAAAAAGATACAGTCACTTATTGCATTAAAAGGTACAAAATCCTATTTACACCTGACTACCCACAACATTCAACAAAAAAAATACAGATTTCACTACCAAGATTTAGTGTCATACTTGAATCTGGACATGCACACTTTGAACATACTGTGTATATACTTCTCCACCCCTCCCCTCCCCTCCCCTCCCCTCCCCTTCCCTCCCCTCCCAGCCCCAGCTTGACATGTGACACCCATGGCATAATGCCACAGGTTTAGAATCAATTTTGTTGACAAACACCTGACTAAATTATGATCACATTAAGCTGTACCACATTGAGACCTCTCACAATTTCCTCACTTTACAGTGAGTTACCACGTCATCAAGCCTCCATGAAATAGTCAACAACTTGCAACCAATATTTTTCCTGTCCACCACGTACTGCTCACTCTGTCATCTAAGTTTCCTCTTGCTCTGATACAAATCATGTGGCAGCAAACTCTTTTGTTACTGTTCCCATAGAAATTCCACAGAGATCGTTAAAGTCAAACCCAACGCCAGCCGCAATGTGCCCCACCATTTATATCAGTCTGTGTCACACACGAAGCAATTGAGGGAAATGCAGCGACTTTTATCAACACAATCTCAGAACTCTGTGATTTAATAAACTAAATATGTTCAAGATAAATTGGACCCAAAGCTATTACGGATGCTACAAGATTATTCAGGGTATTGCAAATACGAAAGGTGAGTGATTTCTCAATGTGGTACAGGTCAAATCACAGACATGTATACTGAACGAGCCTCTCATCTAAACCTACAGCTTCTAACAAATGTATCATTAACTAAGCAAATTACTTCAGTGTGGTCCAGACCGTTGATTAATAACTCAATATCATAGACATTTTATATGGCTGATGGTCACAACGGGCATGTGGCAGCCAGTATGTACATACGCAGACCAAGGCCAGTGCTATATTTCACTGATAATGTCTGTGTTTACAGCACTTTATTGCTACTACCACCTTTGTCTTATGCCCTCCGGGTTCATCAAACATAGCTCCATGTTGCCAAGGCGGTCGTATACTGGTGTCCCTTATGCATACCGATGGCTTCCAAAAGAATTGTCTGGTATGCACTTTTCAATCTCTGGCAATGAGCCCTTGATGTGGTATGCATCTTTTTTTTTTCTACATGATATCACACACAATTGTCATAATTTGTCATGTATAAATGAATATGTTTTACCTTGACTTTATATTATTGTGGTCTTATTTCTGAATAATTCAATTTCACATACTTTGCTGATAGCACAAAACTGTCACACTACAAACACAGTGAACAAGTGCAATTTCTTTTTTTTCTTTTCTTTTTTTTTGTTTTTTTTTTTGTGACATGATATCATATACAATTGTCATAATTTGTCATGCATAAATGAATATGCTGTAAATTGATTTTATTTCACTGCACTCTTATTTTTGCATTATTCAATTTCACATACATGTACTTTGCTGATGGCACCAAAGTGTCACAATACAACCAGAGTGAAAAGTATGATTGTAATAGATTTAACAGGAATGGAGTCTACCAGCTTAAATTTACAGCTTCACGCAGTAAAAATATGAAATCTAAAAACTGACAAAATATGCACACTTGAAGAAACATGTTAACAGTATACATATACAGTAAAACCTGTCTATTGCGGACACCTGTGGTTCTGGCAAAAGTGTCCGCAATAGACAGGTGTCCACAATAGGCAGGGGCTGAACTTTTGGGATCACAGAGTACATTTGTATCAAAGGAGGTAAACTTGTATATACGGTCATAAAATATGCACATATGTACCTGTCTACAGCATTTGCTCTCAGTTTTTGCACATTATGCCCCTGACACTTTACTCAAACTCATCTTAAATTGGGATTTTACAGTTTTTATCTTTTAAGGGGAAAATGTGCATGTATGGGCTTACCAGGCTAAAGAAAGTTTACGTAATTTCTTTTACTAACAGAAAAGAAACAAACAACAAACATACCACAGGGATATCATATCCTTTGAGTACAGTACAACTGTATGTGCCACTGTTACAAATTGTGAAGAACTTCACGAGTCACAGTGGATCCTTTGTTTTAGGCTTAATGATTGATCTATGGAGCTTAACTGTTTGATAGACAGAGAAAGTGCGAGCAACCTCACTCAACAGGAGCACCAGTGCTCAGAGACACCTGGCATGTTCGTTGAGGCATTACAGCCTAACTGCTTGGCTGAGTGAGCTTATTATGTGTTAGAGGCCACTTAACAATGGATTAGTTAGTCTTTGATTCCAGCTCAACATGCACGGCATTGTTCAGGCATTACAGCTTGGAACATAACAAGTTGCAAAAAATGTATTGATATATTGTGTCCACAATAGACAGGTTGTTTTTGCATTTGGTACCCCCAAAAAGTGTCCGCAATACACAATAGACAGGTGTCCACTGTAGACAGGTATCACCAATATGAAAATGACTTAAAAATATTCGGTTCTGGCCAAAACTGTCCGCATTAAGCAGGTGTCCACATTAGACAGGTGTCCACAAGAACAGGTTTTACTGTATATATATATATATATATGACTAGACAGACACTACAAAAGAACCAGTGCCTATTAGTGATCTCTCCTTTCCACATGATTTTGCTATACATGACTTTAGCAGAGTACTATTCCTTCCTACTTTGAACTTCATCTTTCTAACCTCTGATGGACTCCTTGCATAAAAGATGTCCCTTGTATGGTCCAGTAGTTACATCAACATACAGAAATGGGTCATTCAGTTCCAATAGACCCAATGGTGTAATGGTTAAGACAGGTCATTCAAATGACCACTTGTCCAGAGCTGTCAAAGTTAAATCCCACTCGATCACTTGACTTTAATTTTTTGTAAAAGTGAAGAGATCCCCTCAAAGATGTGTGGCTACCACAAATAGTCCCAAATAAGCAGTGGATTAACTGAAATGAACAACAGAATTATAATTTGATATATATGTATATAGTTATTGAGTGATTTGATTATGAAAGCCACAACACTATTTGCAGGCATCATTTTTTTGGTCATTGTAGCTATTTATACAAAGAACCTAATAAAGCTTTATTATCATTTATTGACAATATACATGTACTCCAGGAATTCCCTATTAAGACCTCTCAACACAAAGACCACTCCCCTTTTACAAAAACCTTTTACAATTTTGTTTGCATATTAAATGTTTAGTATTCTGCACAAAGATCACTGTCCTCTGGGAACTAGTTTTTCCAGTCCTTGTAGTTGTCTTGACAGGCAGTTTACACTGTACCTGTTTGTGCTTTTATTTTCTGAATTTTTCCCCATGGAAATATGGCACTGTCAAATGTTGCATTTAGATGTATGTATTTCAAAAATGTGTACAAAATTAAATGGGTTCATTAGTACCAAGGATGTTATATTTCATACTTTACATTAATCAAACTTAAAATTGACAAATTGAAAAAGATTTAACCAAATTTAATTAAGGGCAGCAACTGATTAGCCTAATAGTCTCATGCCATCAACGGAGCAAAATGCTTCAAATATCAAAGGTAAAATGGGATGAAAAAAATACTCAATTTGGATTGTTCTCCCTGAATGTCTGCAATGTGCAGCACCTAATCCAAACAGACAGTGCATTTGCATGTCTGGTGTCACAGGGGAATGTTCCTTGCATGTGTGTGCATGGTGGCTGATGGAGGTGGCAGATAAGTACCGTAATGTGTCCCATCACAGCAGGCTGGCAGGCTCAGCATCTCCTAATGACCACAATTGTGGATAATGAGACAAGGGCATCTTAGATAATGTTGCGACACAGTATGCATACACTGAAGGGCCAGGGACACACAATCGTTACTGCACACACACCCCTACCATTACCTACATGTACACACAAGTTGAGCCAGTCAACCCTGTTCCAGGAGATGCTTTTACAAGCTGTTTATAGCACCTTGTGAGAAACAATGCAATTATTTTGAATCAGAAATAATTAAATTTGCATAACAAAACTTGGTAATTGTTGATATTGTTGTAATAATTCTTTGAAGCACACCTTATGTGTGTGTATATGTATGCCTGCATCACTAGTCTGTACCAGTGGTATTTAACCCTGCAAATACCTGGTACTGTGGGATTAGTTCATAGAATTGACAAGTCGCTGATACATTAATGTTATGGATGGTACATACGAACTTTTGTTCCCCAATCTTTATTTAACTTTGACAAATTAATGGTAAATGGATGGATACAACCCAAAATTCCAGAAATATGTATTTTGAAAAAAGCATATATGAAACTAAAATATTGTTAACAAATTTACATTTATAAAATTCCATGGAACCAGAAATAAAAATGCTTTTATCATGTTTAAATAAATGAAGAAAAACGAGATCAAGCGGCGGGCAAGATGTTGTAATAAATGAATTCCATTTGTATTTTGATTGCCTAGGCGTTATCTAAATGTGTCGGGCCTACAAAACTGGTGACATCACATTCTGACAGTACTCCATTAGGTCTGGGTTAACAAATATGTAACTGGAACAAGGGTTAAGTGAATTGTGGCTATATGTGTGTGTGGCGCAGTGCAAGTGATAACCATGGGGTGCCTGCCGCTGCATTTGTCAAGGTGGCGGTAGTCTCTATGGGTACACTGTGAGGCTGGCATGGTGTAATGATACCCCTGGGTGGCTGCATCTATTATCTGGCATTATCCTCTGTGTACAAACTCATATCTTCGGAGAGGCCTTTTGTCTGTCAAACTGATCCCATCGAATCGATTTTGACACTTAACACGAGGTGGAGCCCCCAGCTTACAGCCTGCATGAATATTCAACTCTTCCTGGATATACAACTGGCTCCGTGCTGCATTTTAGACAGCATAACTGAATCCTCCACAGGGAGGGAGCAAGCCATGAACACAAGTTGCCATGGCAACCACCTCATCATGCAAGGTTACAGAGCTGGTCGGCAAAAATCATTTGTCTTGTGACAAGGGCCAGCCGCTCCGAACAAGTGGATATCAGAAGGTATAAAGCCCAGTTGAAAATGTCAATAAATCCTCATTGCATATGACAAGTGTGCGGGAACAAAGTTCAGCTCCCCAGAGTTCTTGCTGCATACCCAGAGGCTGTTCAATTTAATACCTATACACCTCAAAAATGTTGCAAACTTTACCCAAAGCCCAGGCTATCAAAGACAGGCCTGAGACCAGTACAATGCAACCAGACGACTTGGAAAAACCTGGATAATGTACCACATGCATGATATGTGCAAAGTAATATCAGTAGCTGATTCTACATGTATAGGAGTCGCTGTGTAAGTCACATCAATCTGTATATTTTTTGCATGAAATGGCACATAGGAAGTTTTATTTTGAACTTGATCTTGCATTTCAATTCAAATGTGAAGCCTTTCGTGCAAGCTTATTTTCATTGGACCAGTGCCTACGAATATCACACAAGCACAGCTCAATGAAAATAGGTCATTCTAGATATAATACTGCAATGTGACTATGTATCCAGACAATATCAGAGAACAAATTCCAACATCTTCCCTGCTTACTGATATATTACAATAAATCATACTTTTTAAGACAAATACTGCTAAAGAAAGTGAAACAGTATAATCATGACTAAGCATATTTCATTACAATCTCATTAACATTTTAAACTGCTTCAAAACTTAAAGGAAAATAAATTGCTAAAATGATGCACAGATTAAACCTGTATCATGTCAGAGAAAACTTTTAACTCTTTCAGTGCCAAGTTCTGGACTGAGTCAACAGCTTTTCTCGGCGCACATTGGGCGTGATGCACCCAATGTACGCCGAGAAAAGCTGCTGACCTGAAATATTCTCCCTGGAACTATAGGCATGCTGGTACTTGAATAAAAGTTTTTTTTGTGAGGAATACGAATCTGGGATCCTACTGATGATTCAGATTTGTTTGTCTTAAGTAGATCGACTTAAGATATGAAAGGCACTGAAAGAGTTGATAAGAAAACAATTAAGCCTTCATGAGATTGTTGATCAGATCTGTTTGTTCACCTGAAAGGAACTGTAGATTTGCCTACCATTGGCTATCTGCTGTGAAAACAATCTCACATCATAGCTATAAAATGATATCCAATAGCAAATGACAGCAATGGAAACAGTCCAGTCTGATGAAACAAAGCCAGTGAATGGTAAACAGACACTGCTATGTTTCTGTATTCTTCTTTGCTATTGGTTATCAAATGTGGTCATGTGATCATACTTAAACCAAAAATGATATTAAATAGCAATGGAAGTGCTCACATCTATGTTTCTGTATTCGACATTGCTATTGGTTACCAAATGTGGTCATGTGATCATACACAAACCAAACAAATATGGACATCTTGTTCTCTGCTGACTATATCACAAAAAAAAAACTACAGGAATTATGCACAATTCAACAACACCTTTACATCATAAGGAACTGATGACATTTCCATCTGCCAATCATGATATGCCTCCTGAGAAGGAAGAACTACGTGTACTAAGTTCACTTAGAGGTATTTTGTACATTATACACAATGGGTACAAATACATACGTCTTCATATTCTGAGCAGCTCCAACGTGCTTCTCCATCCAACCAATTACGACTGAGTTCTTCCATGTGGTGGCACAGCTGATGAAACACTCCAGATGCTGAGAATACTTGACTGTAATCATACAACAGGCAGGAAGACCATAAGAGCAGACGTACATGTGGCATTGGCAAAACTGAAATTTTGTGAAACAGTACATTGTAATCAAACAACTATGATAACACATAAACAGTCATGAACAAAGGCAATATTGAAAACAAGTGATGCAGCACTTCACTGAAATCATACCTGAAGTATGGCGATACTTCAAGCAGTATTATTTTTGACAACACTGAGATTACTTGACAGCTATATGGGGACATGCCACCACAGTAAACACACTGAAAACCATGCAACAGATGCAGGGACTCTGCAATATGAACCTATCAAAATCCAGTTACAGACTCTGGCCACTGCAGCAGCATGACAGTCATGTGCATGGCTGATTTTACAGTTACGGTGTGCCTTTCTTGCCAATTTAGGTCAAGTTAGCTTGACCAGCATTGCATCACTCAACACATGAAAGAAGCTGTGGGGAGTAAACCCAACATACATCAATTTCAAAACTGCCTACGCTTGTTCCTTACAACTGTACACAGACATACCCGGCTCTGGGTTTTATCAAAATACAGTGGTTATGAACATATATCCTCACGGTATCATATTTCTATTCACTCTAGATCTGGATGATATGACCCACTTGCTTGCTGTCCTATCTCTCCCAAAGTACTGTAATATATTGGCTGCTGAAGAAATACAAAACAGCCCTTAGAATTCATACTGGACCATTACACTACATTACTGACATAAATTTGATACGTGTGTTGTGCGATTACATTGATCAGCTTTCCAATAAGACCTGTCTGGGTGCACAAGTAAGAAGAATATCAACAACAAATTTGTTTTTTTTATATGTGAACATTCTGTTTGTCCACAGTGCAAAGCAATTATATCCATTGGGGTCAGCTGGCATGATGGGTAACCCACAATCTGGCCCCCGCCCACCCCAACCCCCGGCCCCAATTGAAACAGAAATATAGTGTGTAATAAAGCTATGTCTCGGAAGATTCCAAGCTGTAAACCTATTATACCACTGTATCAGATGATGGCCACTTATACCACTGTATCAGATGATGGCCACTTATACCACTGTATCAGATGATGGCCACTTATACCACTGTATCAGATGATGGCCACTGTAATTTTCCCTAATTTGTCATACGGACTCTTGAAATGAGACTAGCATGATGCACATAGAGACGATATAGGGTGACAGCACTGATAAATTTAGTATAGAAGACAATCTACATGTATTTATACACAGCTTGTACAAATACTTTGACATTGAAGTCATACAGTAGACATAGGACACTTCAATGACACAATGGGTACACGTATCTTGGGTCCTGCCATCACTCAGCAGATGTCTGGCACATTGTATACATGTAAAAGGCACACAGAACAAGGTATAATTATGAAGCAACTATGGCAGGACATGACCATCAACATGCACAGAGCACTGGGGGGCGCTGAACATATATGAGACACACACAACAGACGCTGCAAACAAACGAAAGGCTTGGGGAACATTGTAATCATTCAATAGGGATGAAAGGCTGCACTCATAGGGCAAGTTTGGGGAATACTGCAATCATTTGCACTCATAAGGCAAGTTTGGGGAATAGTGCAGTCATTCAATAGAGATAGAAGGCTGCACTCATAGGGCAAGCTTGAGGAATAATGCAATAGGAATAGAAGGCTACACCCATAGGGCAAGTTTTGGGAATAATGCAATTATTCAATAGGAATAGAAGGCTGCACTCATAGGGCAAGTTTTGGGAATAATGCAATTATTCAATAGGGATGGAAGGCTGAACTCATAGGGCAAATTTTGGGAATAATGCAATTATTCAATAGGAATAGAAGGCTACACTCATAGGGCAAATTTGGGGAATAATGCAATTATTCAATAGGAATAGAAGGCTACACTCATAGGGCAAATTTTGGGAATAATGCAATTATTCAATAGGAATAGAAGGCTACACTCATAGGGCAAGTTTTGGGAATAATGCAATTATTCAATACAAATGGAAGGCTGCACTCATAGGACAAGTTTGGGGAATACATCAATCATACAGATGTGGGAGTACTGTCAACCAAGAGGCAAGGGTCATAGTGCAATCAACCCAGAGTCATGGGTAAAACATGTACATGTACTGCAATCAGCCAAGAGGCACAGGTAATACTGCAATCAACCCACAGAGGGCATGGGTCATACTGCAATCATATGCAAATTGGTTTTGAGAATATTAATCATACAGAAGACCTGTTGCATATTATAACTATCCAAATTGCATGAGAAACACCACCACTGTGCTGTGAGCTTCAGACTGCAACATGTCACTAAAAATAAGGAGAGCACTCTAATCATACATGGGGCACACTGTAATGTTATTTAGTGTACAATGTAATGTTATATGGAGTACACAGTAAAGTTATATAGATTACACTGTAATATGTACAAAGTACACTGTAATGGTATATAATGCACACTGTGATGGTACATAGGGTTTGCTGTAATGTTATCGAGTCCACTGTCATATCATATAGATGTCATTGTAATGTTATATAGTGCCACACTGAATGCTATCTGGTAGGGTATGCTGTAATGTTATATATAATAGTACACTGTAATGCTCTATAGGGTACACCATAATGTTATAAGTTTGCTGGTTTGAAGGTCAGCCATTCCATGGTCAACAATTAAATAAACAGTGGAGAAACATACAAACTTCCATATCATGGATTATTTCAGATATACAAAATAGAAAGATGTATTGATGAGGGGACTGAATGAATAACTTCATAAGAGACCAATTAATGCAGAAGCCAACTGTTCACACAAGAGACTTACATTGTGTAAAAGTGATTTTGATGAAAATATCATCACAGACACAAGTAAGAAAGACCAGCACTATGCACATAGGTGTTAGTCTTACCTTGTCTCACCCACTCACAGTCATGGCCGTGATGTTTGGTGTACTTGGCATTCTTGTACTTCTTCTTAAGGATGTCGTGCAGCTGTACATTGAGACAGGGCTCTGTATAACAAGGGAATATATCAGCAATTACACAACAGACAGTTGGAGCAATACTATATACAATAATACATCTGTGTCCTTCCCATCAGCCTACACATCCTATAGTCTTTGGGGTTACAATAGTCCCTCCTTTGAGAGACGGCCCCGAGTGTCACCCAAAAGGTGGCCACATAAAGCAGGTGGTCTCTCAAAAGCAGGCATAAATAACATAAAAGGTACTACAGAGAGACCTCACAATTGTGGTCTCTCAAAGGAGGTGGTCTCCCAAAGGAGTGGTCTTTCAAAAGAGGGACTACAGTACAAGGTTCATGTCTTTGGTACCCCTTTACCCTGATGTTACTAGTGTATATGTATCATAGAGCCAGTTAATGATGCACCCTTGTCTGTGTTGACATATACGGTTCTGCACATGTACACTATATCATACCTGCATGCATGATATATAAATATACATGCACAGTGTATATACATATATATATATATATATATATATATATATATATATATATATATATATATATATATATATATATATATATATATATCACTTTACATGTATACTATTTGAGGTATGATATTCACAGTGGTATATATATATCAGTGTGTACTACTAGAGTTCACCTCCCGAGTTTACAGTGTGATACAGAATATGCCACTCTACCAGGCTATATGGTCCATACTAGTATACCACAATTTCAGATCGTAACTCCAGAGCCTCCAAGCTAGCCTATGTTAAAAGTGGGAGATCTCCCTCCAGCTGGTACTGAAAGGTGGGAGGGCGTGCACCTAAGGTGCGAAGCACAGCTAGGTGGAGGGGGTGAGGGGTCCGAGGGCATGCTCCCCCATGAAAAATTTGAAATCTGCACCTTCATTTCCTGCATTTTGAACCCTTTTAGGCCCCATCAAGGACATATTCCTAGTATATAATACAACAACACGGTAAAACAGTACAACTTTACAGCCACTGGCACCCGATGGAATGATGCTACGTTTTTAATTTTACAAAAAGCGGCAGACGTTTTATAAAAAGGGGGAGAGCTGGAGACTTGTAAAAAAAGAACAAAAAAGTGGGAGATCTCCCACAGAGGAGGGAGACTTGGAAGCTCTGGAAATCAAATCAATATATGTATTGTCTTTTTCTTTTTTTTTTTACTGTTGAAGTCTACCACTATCCATGAGTCACATCAATGTACCTGCACGAACTGAATCATCTGTGCCAAATCTAGTCATCATAAACACACCTCTAACCAGGTTGCATTTGGCCAAATATTATTGAATACATTGAACCTGAAACCCCAGACTTTTTGTGTAGTCGATGCATTCTACATGGGTATTCAATTCACTTAAGGGTACTTGATAGTATACATGTACACATAATTGCAAATGGGTATCTAGCCTAATTGTTCATAGAATGATAACACATAACTCATCAATGAGTTGATTCAAGGAGGTTTGGTTGATCCCATTGCTCTGCAATAAGGGTAGACTCTGCAGGAAAGACCCCCGTTTTGGGGGCGCTGGACACTTTCAAAGCTCCTCCTTTTCCAAGCCATCCATCCAAAAGCCCAACATAGATGTACATTCATCATATTCTTACCTGCTTTAGAGTCTATATGGGAATATTTTTTTCCTATATGATCCGTAAGGTTCATGTATATGCATTATGAGTGCCAAAGGTGCCAAAACTACCAAAGTTTTGGTATTCTGGTGAAAATTGTTGCTTTTTCATAATTTCTACTGACATTGAACTCACATACTGAATTTTTAGAAAGAAAAAATATGCTGATAAATGGTTCTGTGTTAGATCCGCCAGCCCCCTGCCCTCTTTTTGTTCATACATAAATTTATACAAACATTCTAAGATTAAGTCCCAGAGTGGGCCTGTAATTGAGCTTTCAATTACCAAAACCTCAGAACATCCCCTGCATCCTACCAGAGGCACTGCCCAAGAACCCTGGTTAGGACTAAGGTACATGGCCCCCACACCCTTGACCTACACCTGCAGATTTTCATTTCCATATTCTGTAGGATCTACAGAATAACAATTACTCTTGGAACCTCGGAAGTGTACTTTCATCAACAATGATCTACATTATTCATCCAATTTGTGCCCATGATATGTGCAAATATATACTATACTAATACCTCTTAACCTACTGTATTATACCCACACTGGCTCAAAATATGCATCCAGATATCCATATACATCCATCACACTTATTTACAGTCTACATGAATAGTAACTTTCCCTGTTGGTCACATAATTATATGAGGGCTTTTTGTTTATTTCTACATGTATGTGAGGTTCCATTGTATCTTTTATAATGTTTGACCAAGCATTTATTCTTACTGATTTATAATTAAATCAGATTGTATCCTACTCTTGAATGTAATGAACACATGCATTATACATCCTCTTTAGAGCCTGATTGTGTACATATACACATAAGCCAGCTCTACCAAATGTAGCACACACCGCATGCTTCAATGCACAATGTACATGTATATATGTACACATCACTCTACCTTATCTTTCAGTGCCCTTGTCACAAATATTCTAGTCTAATCCCACCTTTAATCCCAAACGTAATGTGTTACTTGGCTTCTGATTGCTCATGCAAAGGTCTACTAGTATCTTCTCTATTTTTTTTTCCATCTATATGTATATGCCCTTTGTGCAAAATTCAGGCCAAAATTATGCTGACAGGTTTCATTTATTTATTTTTTCATTATGAACAATCCTGTATTTAATCCTGAAACTGAAATTAACTCTTTACAGAATATAACAGCACACTGAAGTGTAGTTGAGGATATCATGTGAGCCTAAAGACAAACTTACAAAGAATTTGCAGATAAACTTTCTTGTCAACATAAGGCATGCTTTGTTGCTATAACTCTACTTGAAAGTTTAAACAGCTGGGACAGTCTTATACAATGTGACAACTTGCCATAGTTAAAACAGTCTAGTACCTGTGACAACCTGAAACAGTTGCAACAGTCTAATGCACTGTGACAACCTGATGCACTGTGACAACCTGAAACAGTTGCAACAGTCTAATGCACTGTGACAACCTGAAACAATTCCAACAGTCTAATGCACTGTGACAACCTGAAACAGTTGCAACAGTCTAATGCACTGTGACAACCTGAAACAATTCCAACAGTCTAATGCACTGTGACAACCTGAAACAGTTCCAACAGTCTAATACAGGTGACAACCTGTCACAGTTGCAAGAGTCTAATACACTGTGACAACTTGCCACAGTTGCAATAGTCTAATACAGGTGAGACCCTGCCACAGTTGCAATAGTCTAATACAGGTGAGACCCTGCCACAGTTGCAATAGTCTAATACATTGTGACAACCTGCATAGTTGCAACAGTCTACTACAAGTGACAACCTGCCATATTTGCAACAGTCTAATAGAAGTGACAACCTGCCACAGTTGCTACCAAACTGTCTGCTGTCAACACAGATATGTCTGCCCAAAGGTACCAGTGTGGCTACAGGCAAGAAACAGTTTTACTCTTAATATTTACATATGCTACTTTTGTTAGCTTCAGAAGAACAGGAACAAAATTGTAGTGCAACTCGCCATGAATGCAACAGCATCATGTGCCAGCAATGTGTTGTTGTTTATTTTGTTAACTGATTGATAATCATGCCTTAACTTGGCTCCTCAAACTTATAAACAACACAGGGATGTTTCTTCTAAAATAATTAGCCCAAAATTTCTGCAAATCAAATCATTACAATTTTACCTTTAATATTTATAGAGATTCAAGTTTAATGTAATGTAAGAATCGAACTTCCCTTCAATTGCATTCATTGTCACTTGTTTGCACCAGTTGACAGACATTTTTGTCATGACGTCACATTAGTAATGTCATGAAAAAGGCGTGTCAACAAGTATAAACACTCACCAATGAATGCAATACAAAGGAAGTTGGATTCTTAAATGTCTGCCCATATACAGTTTTTCTCAATGAAAATCATGGGCAAGAAGACCACAGGACTGCCTGTCTCAGGCATCTTTGCCTGCTCATTGGAACTCCTGGCCCTTCAATCTTTGGTCTTCATTCAAAACGTATCCACCCTAAGAGGCTGCATGTCATACAATTAGCTCACAATAAAGCAGTTTACCACTTTGCCAGCAAACATATCTATATGTTCCTTTCTATGTCAACTAAAACAAAGTGAAAGTCAAATTCTTTAAAACATTTTGCTCATGTACACATACCACTCTGCTGTGGTGGGAGGATACCATTGCCAGTACAGTGGTGCCCCTCTTGTGAGACCCCTCTGAAGAGAGGCCACGCCCTCTAGAAACAACACTTCTCTGTGCACCAGTGATGGTATTTTTTATTTTATTTAAGAGAGGCCACTGTTGTTCTAAGGCCACACTTCTGGGGCATTTGGAGTGGCCTTATAAGAGGGGAGACCATTGTATACACAATTTGCATGTTGCGTGTAACAATGTTGCTCAAGTACTCTACATCAGTTACCTGTTGTTTCTGAGAATGTTGCCAGAATGTTGGTTTAGCAAAACATGAAATTACACATTGCTTCTAAAAATGTAGTCAGAATGTTGTTCAAGCAATATAAACTAACTGCATGTAACAATGAATGTAGTCAGAATGTTGTTCAAGCAGTATACACAAATTGCAAGTTGCTGCACCCATTGTGCTCAGAATGTTGTATCAGCTGCTGAGAACTTGCGCCAAGCTTGAGAGGAGTTTGCTGTCAATTCATATCAACCTGACAGGCTCTCATACAGAACTTCAGAACTTTGTGTACATGGCATTTATGTTTTGGCTGCATGAATCAGACAATTGTCTGATTGGAGCTCTGAAAAGTTGATATCATGTAGACGTGAAGGATCAAATGGCATCCTGCAGAAATGCTACAATCTTCAATTGCCAATTCATCTTGGCTTTGGACATGCAGACCTCTTTGTATGACTAATTCTCATGAGTCACTTGACCGAGTTTCTCATTTTCTCTCAATATTACCAGCTACGCTCAGCAAATTTGGTATATATTAATATATATATATATATACATATTAATTACACATGCTTAGTCTTTGAATACTGTTTGAATAGCATATTGAATATGGATGACTTAATCAAATGAATTGTGGACAAGTCTGAAACAAAGGAATTGTGCTGATTTGAATCAATAATATTGTGCTGTATTTTATCATTTAACCAAGCCGATCATCTGTAAGGAAGTGGTGATCTGTTATTGTTGAATCCTATCATACCAGTTCAAAGGCCATCCTACACAGTTTCTTAAGAGCTTTTGTTGTATGGATTTCCAATTTACTCAAGTACTGATTTTCAATTACAGACAATTCTGCAAGAAGACTCAAAATGCTCTCTCATCCCGTGGGAGATGATCAAATGAAACAAATATTAGTTTAATGTTCCTTACTATTCTAGGATACTTTTTTCTGCAATTTCAGCACTACCTTGTTGCTCTATCCAATCAGCATTTTACAGTTTATCGTTCCACTACCATCTTTTGTTACAAATTTCACCTCGTTGGCATATGTCGTGTACTACCTGCTAAACAATCCTTTGCTTCATTTAACTCTTAAGTGCCAAAATTTTGGACTGAGTCAACAGCTTTACTCGGCAAGCATTGGGCACAATGCATGCCGAGAAAAGCTATTGACCTCGGGTATTCTCTCTGGAAATACAGGCATACTGGTACTTGAGTAAAAGGTCTTTTTACGAGGAATATAAATCTGCGATCCTAATGATAATTCAGACTTGTCTGACTTAAGTAGATCAACTTTAGGCGTGATTGATACTGAAAGAGTTAAATTTGGTTTTCATGGATTGTCAATCACTCATGCAATCTTTCTTTCTTTTCATAACCAAACAACGCTTAACACTCTAATCTATATTACTATCATCTTCTATGTTCCCTTTCTATTGTCAATAAAAATATTAACTTTTTGTCTTCAAAATAACTGTGTATAATTCAACAAAATATTGACATAATTTCGTACATTTATGTGCAAAAATGTCTATTCACACACAAAGACAACAAGTATTCTCGATACAAATAAAAAAAAAGAACCTAAGGAGGCAGATTCTGCCTGCACAAGCACTACAAGCCACTCTTCTGTTTAGTTATATGTCTACCAACATTGCATTTGTAAGCAACAACGAAAAACCTGCGCGTATATGCACCACCTGTACATTACACTAGTACTATGTATGAACATGAAATAAACAGTCAAAAAAAAAAGGAAAAACAGCAAAGAGAAATCTGCCACAAAGTACCATGATGCACTGCAAACAGCAGCTCATTTTATATACATGCATGTACTCTATACTGAGCTCTAAAACAGGCAAGAAATGCATATTTATGCACAAGGTTCCATGTAAAAATTTGCATTTCTATTGGTCAGTGTATGTTTATACTCATCGACCAAGCAGCTGGTTCAGTAAAAATGATGGAATGTCAAATAAAGATTGTCAAATGATATCCAGAACAGATGGTGGCAATTCTCTGAACTGCCAAAGCTGCCAAAACCTGCCATATATAACATGCTGCATGCTATGATGCCATATACACATATAGCATGCTGTCTCATATGATGCCATATATAACATGCTGTACACTATGCCATATACATGTACAGCATGCTGTCTGATATGATGCCATATATAACATGCTGTATGCTGTTACAACCAGATAATACTCCATACTCCTTTCTGAAATTACTATGATCTTGCTTTTATATTCCCTTTGTATTGCTGTGTATGCTATGATGCCATACAGAGCATGCCACATACCGTTACAACCAAATGATACGCTATAATCTATATTACTATAAACTTATTATTATATATCATGCTCTGATGCCATATGTAGCATGCGACCTCCTAGGATCTCGTACATGAAATGAGGTCTGCTATTATGCCTTATATAAAATGGCAGGATGGTGCTGAACTTGTCTCAAGGAAAGCAACTTCCTTAGTCTCAACCCAAGAGGGAAAGAATTTATCTCTTTCACTGACAACTGTGACTGAAGTCAAAGCACTTAAGATGAACTTCTCTGAAATATCAAATGGATGCTATATTAATTTTTGTTTTGTTTTTTTGTAAAAAGGCATTTCATTCATGTACCAGCATGTGTATAGTCCCATAGAATATACTGGTCTGGGTCAACAGCTTTCCTTGGCATGCTTTGAGCACAGTGCACCCAGAGTGTTCTAAGAAAAGCTGTTAACTTGGTTGAAAACTTGGCACTGAAGGACTTAACCCTTTCCCCCTCAAACCGGCCAAAACCGGCTGGTGGCCAAATGTCGTCTGCTTCAGTGTTTTCAACTAATTTCAACAGTTATGAAAAACAATTTGACTGAGAAATGGACATCAGACTTATCAAGATCACATGCCCCAGGTCAACAGCTTTCCTTGGCATGGGTTGGGCACTTAGTGCCCAACCCATGCCAAGGAAAGCTGTTGACTCAGTCTAATTCAAGGGGGAAAGGGTTAAATTCAACCAATTACATTTTCATTTAGGTGCACTATCTATAGTACAAATGCATTAAAGTCATCTGTTTCCTGCTCTTTATGAATATTTATATACATCCTATGGCCACATTTTAGTATGATATTATATCACTTCAAATGCTAGCATGCAAGATAGTGCAGGTGTTTGATGAATTAGAGAATTAATGTTTATTCCGTTTTGAAGGACGTGACATTGGTATGTTGGCATGCAAGGTTATCCCATTTGAAATAAGACAACATGTCTCCTACCATAAAGGTCTTCTGTTTTAATTTGATCTTTTTAAAGAAAAAACAAAACAATCTTTTTGTCATCAGTAAAACTATATCATCAGTCAACAACGGTCCCTGACAGAGTACATGTATACTGGTCATCCTCTTGTAAGGCCACCCCAAGTGGACCACAGATGTGGCTTTACACATGTATAATGGGTTCCCTTTCTTCAGGGTGAAAATAAAATGAAAATGCCAAACTCCCTTCACAGAGACATGGCCTCTGTAGAGGAGATTGACTCTCATTGGGAAGAGAGGGAGGAGGTCTTATAAGAGGGGCGACCACTGTACATCAAGCAATGCTCTGGGGGTCAGTCCTCCAAGGGTTAATGATGTGTCCACCAAAACCTCTTTGGGTTCACTCACACACCCTGTCATTTTGATCTGCTATTGTCATGCAGGACACAGGCATGCATGGAATTTTGAAGATGAGTATAGATACATGCAGTACAGACAGAGACAAGCTGTGCATCAAATAGCAGCTTAATCCACACAAGACTACAACAGCAAAAACCAACAGTCATTTTATTTCATCTCCACAGTATTAATTTTACCCGTATGAGTCAACTCCACAGAAAACATATCACAGCCCAAACTTTTCATACAAATTGGTGCACTACAGACTAAAATCAACCAACCAAATCATTGGTCACAACCATAGCTTTGTTCATGCCTTCCCATTGGTCAGTACTTTGCATGCTTCACCAACCAATCACAATCCATCTTAAGTCTGAACTTACATCTGGTCTTTCCATGTGAATATTATCCTTCTTGCATTTAAATTAGTAAAACAAATGCAACCAGACAAAACAATAGTGGCACATTCTGTAGTAGGATTGTACATTTTAAGCACTGACAGCAAATGTCTCACTGGCTAGCAATGAAATGTATGTCTGTAAAGGAATCAAATCACCCCACAAATGCATTAGATGGCCTAGACTGCATGCATACAGCAAAACACTCTTAACAAATTTATGTATCTGTCAACTATTTGTTGATGTCACATTTAAAGGGAAAAGAAAAATATGAAATTAACCTCTGGGAAAAATAAACTAGTTGAGAATATACAAGTTGAAGCACTTCATGTAAATAGGTGAGGTTTTGACTAGGAGAAAGACATATCGTTACCTCAGTATCAGACTGTTGTAACTGTTCCAATCTCATGAGTCATGACAGTATAACGCAGATGTGAAGGGATGAGATTAATGTGTCAAGATCCAACAAAATTTCAACATGCAGAGATATCTCCCTTTTGGGATCAGCTATGGGACTGAAAGAATGTTGTCTTAATAGAGGATTGGTCTTGACGGGGGATACAATTTAATCAAGGATAAAAAACAGGACTGTAAATTGGCGATCTTAATTGAGAAACGGTCTCTTCGCAAAGGTGGTCTAAATTGGAGATTCTATCGTCAGTACTTCCCCTACCAACCTCAGATGGAATAACATGATAGCCTTGAGAGACTGCACCTACAAATTTAAATTTAGGTTAGAGAATGAGATGCTAAGAACATTATAATGTTGGACTTGCACTTTAGAGCCAGGAAACAAATAGTCTATGAGCCATAATCCCCAAATAGGCATAAATATATATATATATATATATATTGATAAAAGTACAATTGTCTCAAACAGGCTGGGGATGTCCATACGTATATTAGATGCATTAATGTAAGCATTACCGTGAAAATGCCTGACCAGCCTAACTGACTGTCTGAAATGCAAATAAGCTCCGCATGTGCTCATAAATCTGTCATAGCATCTGGGCATCACTGACACAAGCGCCACACACTCGGTCAACATTCCAGTGATGCTTGGTAAGCGAAAAATAAATCACATTTGTGTGTGTGTGTGTGTGTGTGCTAGGACTCCACTCTTATTAGTGGTCACTAATCAACCAATCACAAACCTTCATTGGGTCCAAAATCTGGTAGATATCACCATAAAACACAAATAAACTCTGAAGATTTCACATGAAAGTTATACATTCCTTTGACTAAAGCCCTGGAGTGAATAAAGCTTATTCATAATTTCAATACCACAGTATGAAAAATTTTGTCCATGGGCTAATCCTAACAATCTTGATATGTATCGTGGAGAAAAAACAAGCAAAGAAGCTGTGTTTCAACTTGCAACAATTCACATTTTTCTGTAAAATCTCTTAAGTTTTGCACAAAATAAAGTAGTGTATAATAGATCCGGGCATCACATGAATTTTGCATACATTATGAAACTTGCATAAATTCTTAATTTTATTATGATATGGTGAACATTAGAACCGAACAATTAACAGACCTTTTTGAACAATTGAAGCAAATCCACATTTTCACACATTTTACAATAATTTTTTTAAAAATTATTAACATTCAAACTGTAAGTTTTGATTGTATTGTAAAATTTAGTGACATTGAAACTTCAAAGACTAAAGACCATTCATATTCACAAGTTACATGTAAATGACACCCTGCCTGTTTTTCATCTGAGAATGTTATTTTTGTCTGGACATGTTCAGTTTTCATATGACACCCGCCTACATCTTCTCTTTTCTCAAAAGTCATGAGTAACATAGCATCTCCTTGCTGGGAGATTTATTTTGTCATGTTGAAGAGTGTTTCACATCAATACAATCTGGAGGAAAATGTGGCGGCTCAGAAATATGTTAAACAGGTACATAACTATTGCTAGTGTCTGAGGAGCCCAGTGAGATTGCCATATCATGGGTATATGTTAATCTAACTCAAGTACATTTACACACACTAAAACAAGTAAATATTCCATGGCATGCACTTTACACGATGAGTATCATTTGCCACCCTCACTGATGAAAAGTGGGCAGCTATCCATACACTACTGCCATCTGGTGAGCTAAACATTATGTTGAGGGAGCTGCTGCCACCTACTGGCTGATGAAAGTACTAATGACAAGCTCTCAAAATTGTCATGATCATTTCAATGCACTTCACTTAAAAGATAAACAAAAAAAATTGGTTTGATTTTTCTTTCTTTCAGCCTTGAAATGAATTCACATAAGCTAGGTGGTTGGTGCCAAAGGTTGCTGGTTCCAGACCTGGTCATTCCATGGCCACGAAACAAAACAATATTGTAAATTGTAAAAGATTATTGAGAAAATGTTATCCCCATTATTCTATATCCACAGAACAGAAATACAAAAGGTCAAATCTGGGGCATCTATGGCTATGATCAATGAAAATATGTATTTTTATCTTTCTTTGTTACAATAGGTAAGGTCAGTCTTGTCAGCCCAAAAAAATTATATCATATGATGCTGTTTTAATACATGGGAAAATAGAGTTTGTTGCACCATAATATACAGTTGTAGGCTTAGTTTGTAAGTCTTGGTATTAAACAATGAGACATGATATCAGGCTTAATGATAGAGAAATATATACAAACTTAAAATATAAGCCTGGACTCACCAGAAGAAAATATACACATATATGTCTCAGACATATACCCAAGGACTATTAGAACACTTATATTTCCTTAAACTTCCATTAATTCTATGTTTCTATAGGGATTACTCCACTATGACTTGGGGGAAGGGGCTCATTAAATCAATTGTAATTTCCATTTCAATTTAACAAAATCAATTTAAAATTTAGATTGTAAACATATACCGTATTCTAATTCATAAACCCTATCAACACCAGGATTAAAAACAACATACATTTTTTTCTCTCTTATTTAAATGCAGAAAAAGTTAAAATGGCTGATAACTGTGTACTTTTTAATACAAAAATAATTTCTTCTTAAGCTATTTTCTGACCAAAAAATGGATCAATTGAACACACTGAGTATATGCAGTTATGTTATGCAAAAAGGACTAACAAAATAAGCTTGTCCTCACATTGAATAGAGGAATAACTTTAAAGTGTCACGAATTTGATTCGGTATTGCAACATCATTTTCTTTTTCAATATTTTTCACAACCTCTAACTGATTTTACAAGATGCACATAGAAGCATACAGCCTTACATAGAATGGTCACTGGGCTATTGATACATAAAATTTAATCACAAAATGTGGATTATAAGGAAGAATTAAGTGATCAACTCACCCTGCCAGACTGCCAAAGCCAGACATAACAAAACGATCATCATATTTGTTTTGTGAGTAATGATGAAATCAAACATATCAACAGAGAATTAATGAATAATGATAATCAAGTGTACTTATTGTTAATTTAAAAAGAATCACACAGGAAAATCAACTTATTATCAATCAAACCATGCAATTACAACTTAAAAGAGTCAAGACATTAACTAACTTGCATAACACAGCAAGAGACCATTGTGGATGTTCACATTAGTACAACACTGATATTATGAAATACCAACAATATTCATTTGTTATATGGAGGTCACATATTAAGTGATACAGATCACTGTAGAACTAAATCTGTCACATTTAAGTGGAGAGCAGATAATCAGTAACACTCTGTAACTATTTTCCACAAATCACACTTAATTATCTACAAAAGCATACTTGTACATGTAATATATTTAAATTAATTTTTATATGCACATTTTGGCTATATTCACATTAATTTTTAAGTCATTAATTATTTGTTTCAATGTAAGCCCCAAGCCTTCAATACTATGTAGCCTATCACATGCATGCCTACTTCTTGTTAGCATATTAGTAAGCCTGCATGGTGTTCTATAAGCTACAAACATGTCCTTGTACCCTCACACCTGAAAAGCCGTTATCTCTTTGAAATGTTTTCATATTTAAAAATAAAAATACATTATTTATAAAACATTGTGTTATGTGTAAGTGGTATGTCTTCCACATGATCGGCAATGTTGTATTTATCTTAATGTCTGCTATCTCCTCAGACCTTGAGCTCAGATTTCTGCTAAATTAATTGTTGGAAAAGCCTATACCCACATAGCTAACTGTATGACAGCGTAGTCAGATTTTTTTCCTGGCTGAATGAAACAAAAATAAGTTTTCACACAATTTGTGCAAAAGAGCCAATCAGATAAGCATAAACATCACATGACACACTCTAAAGAGCCAATAAGATCAGCATATATATGTCACATGACACAGACTGCTTCTTAAAGTGCCGGTGTAAAGTGATGAAGATGAGGCACTGTGATATCATGGGCCAGATATGAGTGAGAACCAATGATAAAGTTTGCTGTCAGTATAATGGTCCAAGTCTCTTGGGTTGCCAGTCAGTGGTGATCACATGGAGTCACAGGCAAAGCCTGGCCACAATTATCATTTTTAAACTTGTAAATACTTTTGACACTCCCTGAAGAATCACACTGACGTACCTTTGACAGGTCTGGTCAATGAACCAAAGTGTCACACATCTACACTGTGGAGCAAGCATTTATGGGTGACTTTTTCACTGCTATGCTATGACTGGTCAAAAGTTTTCCTCCGGATGCTTTAGCCACATTGCACCAAAAGCTTGCTGAGGAGAGCTGTTGACCTGGACCATTCTTACGGTTTCTGTAACAGTGGGCACACTGGCTCATGTACTTGAATGAAAGGTCAGCTTACACAGAATATGAAGCTAGAATCATTGTGTCGATTCTGACCACACCCACTTTTGCCAAATTAGGAATGAAGGGTTCACGACAAATTGACGATCTGATTCTGTGATAGAACCCATAGAGGGTGTACATATCAACTTTATGTTGAAAAGTTGAGCAAAAGAGACAAGTCTCTCAACTATACACTGAAGAGTAACCAATCATGGGAAAGACATACCATTGATTAATTTATTCCAACAGATGCACACATGCATTAATATCACGTGTGATAATTATCCCAATTTAAATGATAACCCCACACCTGTAAGTATCCTCAAAATTAAAATCAAATGTAATGCACATGCTAATTCATACAAATCAAATATCAAACAGTTTAGATTATTGTAAAAAAGCTTATCCTATTTTACTACATTTATTTCTTTAATTTTTTTTTTTTATTTACTATTATTTTTTGCCATTATTATAATTGTTGTTTTTTGCTCTTCTTTTTATCTAATTGCTACCTGGTAATGCAATGATGCATTCTGATTTCAAAATGACATCAAATGGAACAAAAATACAATTCATCTGTGAGCAAAAACACAAAATTTCCATCTCAGTTTGGGCAGATCATTTCATCATTATTACCTCTCTATTTTGATTTTCCAATTGAATTTTTTGTCTAATTTACTTTAATATCCAGGTTTTCATGGGTGTCAGTTCCCCTTCCTGCACTCACTTTTTCTGATCATTTATTTGTGTTGGTGTGTTGAATTTTTAAAACCATTTCTTATGAATTTGTTGAAATTTTGATTTATAGACATCACTATGGCCAGTTTTAAAGTCTATATAAAGACGTCTATAATTCCTCTGTAATCAAAGCCTGGTTTATTGTCCTCTTAATTATTCAAAGTTCAAAGCATTGAACTATTTAGACCACATGTGTAAGCATGGTTTTGATTTACACTGACATTGTCGCAATATACTTATATTGCTACCAGCAGACTTCAGTAATTTAAGTATATTTGTGATCTTCTTTAGTCAAAGACACCATGTACAATATGTACACATATCTGTTAGTGTCTTTGGACAGAGCCAGGCAGTCTCTGTTGCTGCCATATGGGCCAGCTTTTTTCTTAAGAAACAAGACTGAAGAAGAAAAACATGGATTTTCCATCTTTTGGGGAAGAGAGAGAGAGAGAGAGAGAGAGAGAGAGAGAGAGAGAGAGAGAGAGAGAGAGAGAGAGAGAGAGAGAGAGAGAGAGAGAGAGAGAGAGAGAGAGAGAGAGAGAGAGAGAGAGAGAGAGAGAGAGAGAGAGAGAGAGAGAGAGAGAGAGAGAGAGATTGCTCAAACTTGGTAAAACGTTTGTTGAAAAGTCCAAAAAGTGAAGGTAACAGTCCTGCCAAATGGGGGAGACTTGTCAGACATATGTACCTACAATGGGAAAGAGATATGATGTAATAACACTATGTACAATGCAGCCATATACGGCCTTGTCAAGTGTCAAGTACACATGTATGTATGTATGTATGTATGTATGTATGTATGTATGTATGTATGTATGAATGATTGGACAGAGACACCATGTAATAGAACTATATACAATGTGGCCATAATATTGAATTTTGTCGCCTCTGAAACAAAGATAATTGACTGGCATATATATATATATATATATACACATATACATATACATATACATACACACACACACACACACACACACACGCACGCACGCACACACACACACACAGAGTAAAACCTCCCTATACCGAACACCCTTGGGACCGGAAAAAAGTGTTCGGTATAGGGAGGTTTGCTTACATTGGAAGTTTATATTGGGGACCAAAAAATTGTGTTCAGTCTAGAGAAATGTTGGGTATTGAGAGGAATTGATTTAGAGAGTTTGACTTGGACAGTGATACAATGTAATGGCACTATATACAATGAAGCCATATACATGTCTGGGTCAAGTATTAAGAACAGATGAGTTGGAGTTCATATGTCAATCCTACCAAACAATACATTGAAAACAAAATGTATCCATCCACCTATGTTAATAATGACAAAACTTGAAAGAAAAAGTGAAGTTATCTTCTTTGTGTGTTTGTGTATATCTACCTTGTTTCTCGCCTGCCGGAGCTGGTGGTCTCTCAAACAGTGCGATGTTGGCGGAGGTGAAGTGAATGGCATTAACACAGCCCCCTACATCACCCCACACTATAATGGCCTCGTTGACATTGTCTGGGTTGGCCCTGTATAACAAATAGCCAGTGGCATCAAGTCCAACAAATAGTGCTCAAGACTTATTTACACACTGTTTGCAAGTCATATACCTCACACACAGTTTGCCAGTCATATACCTTGCACACAGTTTGCCAGTCATATACATTACACCCACTGTTTGTCAGTCATATACCTTGCACACAGTTTGCCAGTCATATACATTACACTCACTGTTTGCTAGTCATATACCTTGCACACAGTTTGCCAGTCATATACATTACACTCACTGTTTGCTAGTCATATACCTTGCACACAGTTTGCCAGTCATATACATTACACCCACTGTTTGTCAGTCATATGCCTCACAAACAGTCATGAACATTACACCCACTGTTTGCCAGTCATATAACTCACACACAGTTTGTCAGTCATATACCTTGCACACAGTTTGCCAGTCATATACATTCCACACACTGTTTGCCAGTCATTTACCTAACACACAGTTTGCCAGCCATATACATAACACTCACTGTTTGCCAGTCATATACCTTGCACATAGTTTGCCAGTTATATACATTACACCCACTGTTTGTCAGTCATATACCTTGCTCATGGTTTTGCTAGCCAGTTTCCTTGTACAGTTTTGCCAGTACTATACCTTGCACACAATCTTTTGCCAGCTGTATTCCTTGTACACAGCTTTGCCAGTAATATACTTTGCACACACTGTTTGCCAGTCATATATCATGCACACACTGTTTGACAGTCATATATCATGCACACACTGTTTGACAGTCATATATCATGCACACACTGTTTTCCATTGAATATAAATTAGATTTCCCTCCTTCTAACTCAGAGAAAGTGTGTCATAAATTGGGCACCCTGTCACCTGTCATTACACAGATGTCACCATGTGAGTTAATGTATTTACCTTCACCCACAGGATGCTATCAGCTGACTACCACCCATGCTGACCAGTATCCCTGCTTTATCAACTCCAATGGAGTAGAGAATTCCCAGCAACTCGGGCAGACTGGCAAGCAAGTCAACAGATAACACAGGCCTAAACCCTGATGGTATGGTGTAGGAATCGTGGAAGTGAGAAATTTCTTTATCAGTCAACCGTTAACAACTGTGGTACTTACCAATAGTCCAGACACAAAGGAGTGTGCTCCAAGCCTTGAACTTTGTATTGGCAGTTGAATTCTAATTTGGAACTCAGGTCATAGAAGGCTGAAAAATATAATAAATTCCATGATTATACTGAACGCTTAATCAAAAATCTATTTGTCTAGAATAAAAGAATAATATTTTCATAGTCCCATGATTTACATGTTGTTTTCTGTATCGACTGCATACAATGTTGGGTCAATGAGACAGTCAACCTTCACATTTTGAGGTACAAAGACAGGTATCAGTTGTAGTGTTGGGCTGCTGGCTTTTACTGCAACAAAAACCAGTGTGGCATAAAAATGTGCAGCAAGACAACCATACACATGTAGGATGCCACTGTACACACATTAACCCATTCCTGGTCAGAGTACAACTGAGTCAATAGATTTTCTTGACATCGGCTGGGTGCACTGTTCCAAACCTGTGTCAAGGAAAGCTATTGACCTAGGGTGTGCCATCATTAATGGTCTTACATACAAATCTCAGCAAAACTGTGTTCTTGTAATGAGAAATTTAAGTAAAAATATCAAGGCAGATGACAAATTTACACCCAGGTGCTTTTGGCCAATTTCAGTATAAATGGGTTAATGCTGATCTATATCTCAGACATGTGACAAAGTTAAGATTTTTTAAAAGTGTAACACTTATATTGTGCCACACCTGCAAACCAACTATAAATACTGTCCGACAAAATTTAATGATATTGATTGGTAATGTCAGTTAAAGAAGAAAATAACCTGAGAATTGTTCACCATTTTGTTAGCATCAGTTGATGCTTGCTATACAAATAATGTAAGGTCACACTTCAATGCACATGAGTAATTACCAATCAACAGGCCAAATAAAGACCAGGATGCACCTCAAAAAATCTGTCAGAGACTGGACCCTAATTTGGCCTTTTGTTTTTGCTTGCAAATCACTGGAAAAGTGGCAGGCCTATGGTACTTCAAACTAACTTCATGCCATTGTCTCTTCACCATTCCTGTGAGACATTTTGGCCAGTTATATCTCCCAGACGCTGGTATAAATGGATGAGCATGAATATAGTAAAACCTAGCTTCTGTGTAGAAAGATGAAGTTGGAGGAGAAAAAATTTTGCCAAAGCTACTAATCGCCGAAGGAAATTACTTCGGCAAAATGTTTTCTCCCAGGATGTCTAATCAACTTTATCGCTCCACACAGAAGTTATGTTATTTTTTATTCCCATGTACCCCATAATTTTTTGTGGAAAGTCGCCAAAGTACCACAAAAGGCATTCCTTCACAACTCAACTTCATCAAGTGTGCGACACACCCAGTAGCATGAATGAATATCTAATCCTACTTTACTATGTTTACAGTTATCCAGTCCTTAGCAACAAGGTAAACAAACTAGCAAATTGAACAACTAGTGGAAATTTTATTATAATAATTTCCCACACATTCAAATTATTCTTCAAGAAAACAGTGAGATATAAATTACAGATTGTCATGTCATGATGCCTGACAAACAATGATATAAAAAAACTAGTCCGCTGAGTATGGCTCAAAGATGAGACCTATAAGTGATGCAGTCAGTTAGTACCTACACACGCCTTGTCAAAATAATTTTCATTGGACCTGGACACAGGAGGTACATAAAACATACGAGCACTAAGGTAATTATAGTTACAGTGGGAATAACAAATTCTACAAGTCTATTGTCATTGGTTTGTAACCTTGGAACACCAGTTCCCTCTGACAAACATGGTCTGTTTTTCTCTCTTATTGCACCAGATGACTTACACCCTTGAGGAAACATTTAACTCTGTGCAACATCTTTCTTGGTTCCATTCTGCTTTGTGACAGAGTCCTATAATTTCCCATATCTCTCTTTTTAAAAAAGGCCTGTGCCACTCCACCATATTGACAGGTGTTCTGCTTAAAGAATGACTCCAGACAAGAAATAAGGACCCAGTCTTGGCACAGAAAAAGCATCCTAGGGATGTAAAGCTGGGCATATCATGCTTAAGGTTTATATAAACACACTGAAATGCAGTCACTAGTCCAGAACAGCGATATTGGTGGTCATGTAATGCAGTATCAGTTATTTTGTCTAAACATGATCTATTCAATGCAACTGTGACACTATAATGCAGTTGTTGACAGACTTTTGGAGTGGATCCTGTTGTTTATTTGGCGTAGCGGTTGGTAATTACTGATGCGCAACGAGGTGTGACTGTACTGTATTTGTGCAGCAGGCAGCAGTTTATACTTGATGTCAATAAAATGGTGTAAAAGGACTCCTAATTATCTTCCTTACCTTACATTGCCCACCAATATCCCTAAAATTTGTCTGACAGTATATATGTATGTATGTATGTATGTATGTATGTATGTATGTATATATATGTATGTATATATGTGTATATATATATATATGTATATATATATGTATATATATATGTATATATATATATATGTATATATATATATATATATATATATATATATATATATATATATATATATATATATATATATATATATATATATATATATATATATATATATATATATACACACAAAGCCAGAAAATAATTACTGATAGAATTGTGTCACTGTGCTTCAACTTATAAACATTTAAATAATTTAAGCGTGGAAGGTACCCATGTCACACCTTGTGATTTAATAGATAGAGCAGTGAAGTAGACAATAGCATTACCACAACATGTGTCTCTTCTGACACAACGACAACATTACCATAGGCCGTGGACAACTAATGCAAATGTTCGTGGGAGAAAATCAATCAAAGGGGGGAAACTTGACTGTTCCTTGACAGAAACTGTTGTCTGGGCCATATGGTTCGTGAAAAAAAAAAGTAAATATCCCATGATTCACACAGAAATTTTTTGTTCTTGTTTGGCAAAAAAAAAAACATTGTACTCTGGTAGCCATCTAGCTTCAAGACCTTCCACATACATGTGGAAGTACCACACCCAAGAGAATTTTGATTCTACATTTAACCACAAGCCACTCCTTTCATATAATGAACACAATATATTTAAGTCATTGTTTACCTTATCACAATGCCTTCGATTCAGTATTTTTTCAGGTCCAAATTTAATCAGAATAGTTAACTGTGACCCATATATTTGCAACAAATTAGTTTTTTTAACCCTTTCTAGCACATTTGTGGGTACTTTGTGAAACTACTCTTTGATGTATCATATTAGCATCAAAATGCATTTTTGTTACATTTCTTCACTTTTCACAGCAACTAAGGCCACTATCGCAGCCATATTCAACAAGCAGACTTTTTTATTATGGCCACAATAACGCTATTGAAGCCACATTCAACATTCACACTTGCTGTCAGACTAACATACAGCCACTGATGGTACAATAAAACACTTGTTACAAGTTTATCCTATCATGTCACATTTTCATGGTGGATGTAACATACACAGACTTTTCCATGACAAATGCTGGAGATTGCTAGTGCTTGTTCTAAATTAATCTGACACAAGTGTGCTTTGTTGAACTTGTTTGCATTAGACAACATTAGGAGTTTCGCTATGAAATGAATTGTGTAAATACCAGTTGTCTTTTTCATGCAGGAAGCATCCCTCTCAATCTCGGTATTTAGAATAAATTTAACTTGTACAACACAGAGATTTCAAAGTTTGTATACATTGGATCTAACACAGCCCGAGCCCCCATCCCACTTGAGGACATGTCTGTGAATATAGCCTTCACCTTGAGGGCCCTTTGCTGATGTACCAGCATGCAACTTTTTCCCATTAAAAATTAACAGCGAGTATCTATTGTCATAAAATTTGTCTGCTTATCTTTTTGACATAAATAATATGCTACCAGTCTACACTTTTCCTTGGGGTCATGGAGTTATTGACTCACTCTCAAAAAGTTGAAGCCAAAACTTTTGACAAAATAAAACTTGGGAGTCCATAAAGTCGAAAATGTAGCTGTTCAGGCTGAGCCATAAAGACATCACCTGTAACCAATCTGACATCACATATGTAACCAACATATCACAAGTAACCGATATGACATCATGTGTAATCAATATGACATCAAAGATTTGCATGCCAGCTAAAAATTCTTAAATAGAACTGAAATCACCATGTATGGGAGGGAAACTGTAATACACCCTTGCTACATCTTGTGGTGACACCTGGTGGCTGTATACAAAACTTTGTGTTTGAGAAGCTCATGCAAGACACTTGATCAGTGACAGCATGGATGAAATCCAAAACCTGCCGACTCATTGTTAGTATACTACGTCAGTCTCACATGAGTTTGGTGTTATATGTTCACAGATCACTTGAAAGTTACAAAGAACAAAATCTTTCACAAAGCATTTTCATGACAAAACTGAAACATATGGTATGAAAGCCTATGTATACACACAACCATAGGCTACAAATTAGTTCAGAACAATTAAGTGGCTCCATCTACACATGTATGGCCTGCCTTGGCTCACTCAAATGTGTATAGCATTGTCATTTATAGAGAGAAAAAAGCAACAGACACAGTTCATCTGTGAGTACAGATGGCAAGTCTAGACCAAAGCTTACTGCACACCTAGGCCTATGAGTCTACCTGTCACAGTTAAAAGCCAACTAAGTTCTGTTCCTGGCCAAGACAGGTCCATCTTGTGATGTCAAGAGGCACAAAGGACTGACATAACCGGTGTCTGTCACTGATACGTGTACCAGACTGCCACTTGTTTGCTATGTATTTTATGTGAATATGCAAGAAAAATAAATAAAACATCTTGCTAGGCTAAGGGCTAAGTTTGGTATTAACCATGACAACCATGCACGGCTACATCACAACGATTGTGACAAGAGTGTCAGGACTAAGACAGGTGTCAAGGTCTACCGTTATGTTTCAATAAGCATCACAGATGACAACGTTGTTAGTCCACTGGCATTTTAGTCTGTGGCTATCCTCAGGTATAAAGACCCACTTTAAATGCTGACTTACTGTCAGTTACTGTACGCTGTAAATTGCTTTATTTTAGCGTGTATAAATTTTCACGGTTTTCGTATTTTTGACATTTCACTGTAGTCTTAATTTAACTGTTTTGGACATAATTCTGGTTCAAACAATGTTAACATATTATTTCACTGTGTTTTTATTGTCACGGTTTTGTGCCATCAGCGAAATGAGCAAAAATAAGAATACAGCTAAATTAAAGCAATTTACAGAACAGTCTGTCAGGCCTAAGCTGGCTTGACCTGAGCAAATGCATTTTTAAACACTATTTATCTAGGGTCTAATTGTTTGACCTACCGATATTAACTTGTATAGTTGTTATTGTCTGTAGTACTAGTTCTGTCATAGTGTCTTCATTTGTAAATCATGCTAATTTTCAAAGTCCTGGAAGCAAGACAGATCACTGACCAAGACAGGCCTAACACAACATACAAAACAAAGTACATGTAACACACAATACAGTAGGCTGAACAACAACGTTCATCCACTCGTGTCCACTGCAGAAACTGAGGTGGACTAAATCAGCACTTCTTTTAACGTGGATGTCCAATCATATCAATTCTTCATCTCTGATAGAACCAGATCAACACTTTTGTTAAGCTAGATGTACAATCATATCAATTCTTCATCTCTGATAGAACCAGATCAACACTTTTGTTAAGCTAGATGTACAATCATATCAATTCTTCATCTCTGATAGAACCAGATCAGCACTTTTGTTAAGCTAGATGTACAATCATATCAATTCTTCATCTCTGATAGAAACAGATCAACACTTTTGTTAAGCTAGATGTACAATCATATCAATTCTTCATCTCTGATAGAACCAGATCAACACTTTTGTTAAGCTAGATGTACAATCATATCAATTCTTCATCTCTGATAGAACCAGATCAACACTTTTGTTAAGCTAGATGTACAATCATATCAATTCTTCATCTCTGATAGAACCAGATCAGCACTTTTGTTAAGCTAGATGTACAATTATATCAAATCCTCATCTCTGATAGGACCAGATTAGTACTTTATGTATGCTGGATGTTCAATTTAATCAATTCCTGATCTCTGATAATACTAGATCAGCACTTCCCATAAGCTGCATGTCCAATTATATCAGTTCCTGATCTCTGATAGGACCAGATCAGCACTTTCTTTAAGCTGGATGTCCAATTATATCAAATTCCTCATCTCTGATAGGGTAAAATGCATTGGCCTAAATACACTGCAAAAATATCAGAAACTACACACTTTGCCTCCATCATTGATTCCTATACGGTGAATGTTTTGCTATGGTTACACAATAATAAAGCTCTTGATGTCACCATTTTAATGCTATCCTTCACTGATGTAATCTATTACATTGCACACTATGGCAGGTTGTTGAAAACTACTGTCAATATTATCCCCTATCCTGGAAACATGTTCACTATCATAATTGAACATCTTTTTCTTACAATCTTGATGGAAAATATATTTCAAAGTGTTTTTGACTGCTTTGATCACGTGTCATACACAGTCTACACAGATAAATAATTTTTTTATCACAGTTAATATTTTCTTGAAACACACCCTTCATATTTTTTGCATATTGCACTGGTTATATATACCATATATTTATATATATATATATATATATATATATATATATATATATATATATATATATATATATATATATATATATATATATATATATACACACACACACATATATATATATGCATATGTATATATGTATATGTATATATATGTATATATGTGTATATAGATATGTGTGTACATATATATATATATATACATATATATATATATGGTATATATAAACTTTATTTCACGTGCGTAGACCATTTCTGGTAATATGGTAATCTTACCCTGCAGCCCCCACAAAGCATTACAATATATCCAACAAGTCAAACATATACACTGGGGAAATACATACACTCTGGCCCTAGCACCTCATTGGCTCCAGCTTATCAAGCAAGTTATCACAGTTTCCAAGCGCACACTTTACAACCATTTTGTCCATAATATGTGGACATGTGCAGCCATGGTGCCAGCCTATTGCCTTACTCGACTCATCTATTTGTCTTGAACAGATGAAATTATCTGATATTTGATAAAATTTGACCAGAAAAAAAGTAACTTGAATGATTTTCCATGATTCATCTCTAAAGCTATATTAGAGGCCCAGACCATGTAACCAAGACAAGATAATTTAAAGTGAAAAGACTGGTAAAAGTGACCTTTTAACTCTTTCAGGGCCAAGTTTTGACTCCGTTTCTAACTCACTTAATGCCAAGTTTTGACTTGGTCAACAGCTTTCCTCAGCACAGTTTGCACACAAAGCTGTTGACCTGGACTATTCTTAGGGTCTATGTGACTGCCGCCATGCTGCTGCTTGCATGAGAGGTTCCTTTGTAAAGAGTAGGAATCTAGTTTTGTCAGGTCAGAGAACAGCAACTTTTGTGGAAACTGGTCGTGAAAGATTTCAACTAAATTGGGAATTCTACACAAGTGAACGAGGCAGTTAACAGTTAGTTGCCCTGCAGCTAGCTTCAGTATAGGCTTATCACAGACCCACAGAATGCTACCATAGTCACACTGTAACTGCACCATTTCCTGGTCTGTAGATTATGTAAGTGGAGAGGTGCCACAGTTAACATTTTGGCTACCACCAGCTCAGGTCTAGCCCTAGCACAGAGCCACAGGAAGTGAACACAGCAACTCTCTGGTTTCCTGGGTCTGTGGATCGTGTCAATGGAGAGGTATATTAACACTTTGGCTACCATGAGCTACAGTGTAGCCCTATCACAGAACCACAGAAGGCAACAGGATAACTGCACAGTTTCCTGGTCGGCAGATTGTGTAAGTGGAGAGGTACACTGCCCGGTCTGATAAGCCACAGACAGCACTAGCCCCTTATGCCCACATCTGTCACCTCCACTAGCAGCCAGCATTAAGCACCATAACAGTGCACAGTTCAAACACACAGCCAAGATCTCTGTCTGCTCACTACATTGATTTTCTTCTGCACCATTGTGTCAAACTGCTTTCTATTTATCATCATAACGTTCACCATGAATAAAATCGAAAATTCAGTTTTAAATATTTCATGATGCAAACAGAATTTAATTAAACTTGAAATAAAATATTTTTGATGTGGTACTTTGCAGAAAGACAGGGGGAAAACATGGGTGAACACATGATAGAAGTTAATAAATATTGACCCGCAAAATTAAGGTATTTAATATGCTTGATCTTTTAATTGAAATTGTGGAAAACTTTTTATTTTCAGACAAATTTCTATCAAATACAAATAACAGAAATATGTAAATGACGTATTCATATTGCATGATAAGCAAATTGGTTTTATTGACTCCATGACTGAACATAGTTTAACCCATTGCTTCTCAGATCTTCCAAAAGCAGCTAAATGCAAACTGTTGTCTGCTTTAATGCTTTTAAACTAAAATTTCATGTTGATAGAAGACATTCTTTCATAAAATTGTAGATAGGACTTATCTTGATGATATGCCTTGGGTCAACATTGCTTCCCTTGGCACAGGTTTGGCACAATGGCCTGACATGCATCGAGGAAAGTTATTGACTCAGTCTTAGTTTGACCAGGAGAGGTTAACATAAACAATTTTAAATCTTAAAGTTTTCTAATGTGATGATCTCTTTCGATCTTTCCTCATGTTAAGGTTTTACACAATTAGATAACAACACACTAAGCCAAGTAGATACAGAGATTGCAAAATTAATTGTTCCTTAAAGAATACCCTGACTTTTTTTTTCTTTCTTTTTTTTTTTTTTTTTTTTAGTTTTGGTCAGGCCACACAAGTTGTACTGTGCTGAACACAAATACACAAATAAATACCAGTACCATACTCCTCCCTATCATCACACAGGCTGCCAACAAAACTGACAGTGTACAGATATCAAAAGTCTTCAACTTAAAACACTACTTTAAAATTTAAAGGTAAACTATTGCGAAAAAATATTATTAAATGTAAATTTATTTGTTGGTCTAAATTTTAATCAGATTCCAGGAAGATTGGGGGGGGGGGGCTTATTATTAGAGCAGGGGCCCTTACCAGAAGGAATACAGTTTTTCATGCTTCACTGTGTCAAGCACAAAGCTATGATAATGATTTTTATGCTATGTAGATAAAACATTCAATAATGACGGAGAGTCTATTGTTCATCAAATTTCATTTGTAATATTAACGACAGCTTTGTTTTACAGTGTACTTAAGTTTCTATGCACAAGGGCATGAAAATATGAATATGTAATGAGCAAAGAGTCATTTTAATAGTGACGCCTAAATATTTGAGCTCAAAATCATCCAGTCAATTGGATTATATCCCAGTTGTGCCCCACACGGTCAATACTAATTTTTGCTTTGGATCCGTTTTATCAATATTTTATTTTTTTCCTCCCTGTTGATATGAGGCTCATCATTCAATGCTGTCATTAATCTGTAGGATATGCTGTTGATGCTTGCACCAAGTGATTTGCTTATCCATATACCCCACTTGTGCCGCACCATCTGTCTCTATTACCATAAACATTTATCTCGTTCAGACAGTTACAGGTATTTTGTAAACACACAGCCCTTGCCACATACTGCCTGCAAGGCAAGCCTTCCATTGAGCCTGTTACCAGACAGACTCCTTTAGCAGCAGTTGCACTCAGGACAACATCTGTCCTGTCATTAAATACACCATATTACCCCATATTAGTAGTTGTTAGTATATGCATCTTATTACCCCACAATGCATCATATTACCCCAAAAATATACTCCACAAGTGAACTTTTGTCTTTAATCTTCTGAGCACCTGGATCATCAGTTAAGAGACACACAGGATTAACACATGACATCCCAGGCTCCATCAAGAGGACAGTCACGTCCTCCTATTTCTCCTTCTCTTCCACCTACATATTGTCCTCACCAAATTTAAAACTGGTTATTATGGGTCACAACCTTTGCATTTTACTAATCACAGTCTCCCTTACTATTTTACTTGAAGCTGTTTTTTGTTTAACCTGATGCCATTTTTTTTACCAGAAACTTCTATTTTGATCTCACTTTGAAAAAAATCTTCAAAAACATGGCACATGTTATGACAAAGAGTTGCATGTGGAAAGGCTAAGAAAAGGAAACAATAGAAGTCAGGTGCTGTGCAAATTTAATGTCAGGGAAACTGGGTGATGAATAAATGTATGTATTTAATACACAGTTTTTTCCCCTCATTTGTTTGTGACAGCTCTGATGAAAACAACCTCCTGTGCATGCAAGATTTGTCAGAACAGCGTCTGCCATTAGAAAATATGAATATCGAGGCTGCCTGCTCTACGAAGTGATCAGTGCCCTCCGTGGCCATGCTATACCCCTTGTGTGGGGAACTAAGTGTCCTCCAGGCAGACACGCTGACAAAAAACTAATCAGAACAAGTACAATCATCACTGCCTTCCACAAATTACAACTGAACTATGGGTCAGTGACTGTTTTTATAACCCACCTACAGAATTTGTAATTGCTGAGAAACAACATGGTAGAGGCGTGTGAAATGTCAGTGGGACTTATGACAGCCCAGATTGGTCTTCAGCGTTTCCCCTCATCAACTTTAACATTTGAACCTTTCTGTTGTATTCATTCAATTCTTGTTGAAACCCTTGACAAAAAAAAAAAAAATCAAATTAAAACTATTTCAGCACAGTTTTATCCCAATTATTTTTTTTTTTAAATGGAAGCTACCTTGCAAAATTTTATTTTCAAAGATATTATCCAACCTATTAGTGCTTGTAAAATACTATGACATGCTTCTAAGGCCACAAACCAAATAAAAAAGTCAAATAACAAAGCTGAGTGTGACTGAATTGTACCTCCCAGGATTACCTAGGGCCTTGTATACTTTCTCGGGGTAGCATTTACCCCGATAAAGTTGACATATCGAACATCCTGGTACTTGTTGTGGGAAGTGTGGTTGAAGTCTGTGTCCAAAGCACCTGTTGAGGGCAAAACATATGCCAGCCCTTTACACATTTCCCATTCAATGTGCAGCAATGCCTTCAGTTACAGATAGAAGGCCAGAGGATGCTGCTGACCCCATATTTTAACCCTTTCCCCCCTTAAAACTGCCTATAACCTGTTTACGGTTAAATGTCATCTGCCTCAATGTTTTTTACTATTTGAAGAGTAATGTAAAACAGTTTGAATGAGAACTGTTGAGGAGATCTATCGTGATACCAGGCCACAGGTCAACAGCTTTCATTGCCATGGGTTGGATGCTAGAAGCCCAACCCATGGCAAGGAAAGCTGTTGACTCAGTGGAAATTCTACAGGGCATGGATCAAAGACACAATACATACATATTCAGCTACAAAATATTGATTTCCATGGCAAAATAAAATTTGTGAAGAACATACAGTGACTGACTATTAAAGCACACTGCACTTTGTTTTTCTGTCAAGGTCTGTAATCCTATGAATTGACTGCAGATAAAAATGCTGGACAGCAAAGGATGCAAATTTATTGTCTTGACAAACTGAATATATATCTATGAAATGAGCAAAAGATGGGTCTTTTTCTCATATAGACCTAAAAGCTTGTTATCTTTACTTAAACCTAGAAATATATATACAGTGGTCTTCCTGTTGTAAGGCCCCTCTGACTAGAGGCCACCCCCTCTACAGAGGCCACTTTTCCATGCAGCAAGCACGGTATTCTGACTTTATTGTCACCTTTAATAAGAGAGGCCACCCCTCCCATAAGGCCACATTTTGATGCACTTGGGGTGGCCTTATAAGAGGGGGGTGCACTGTATATAGATACATTCAGCACGGTGTGCATGGAAGGTGGTCAGTGGGGACTGGGAATGCTGCCTGTCCCTCAGAATGATATTCAAACTCCCATGCTCCTTAAGTTGTTTAAATTCAAAGAGAAAGGAAAAGAACAAAAAAAAAAAAAAAAAGGGGGGGGGGGGGGGGAACGCTTCTGAGATAAAGGCACCATGACTGTCAGAGCAACAAGGACAATTGTCAACCTACCTATCTCTTTGCTGGTAAAAGCCAGAGCAATCTTGTTGATGTTCTGTAGGGGTACAAAATGGGTCACCCACAGGTCACGTGCCTTGCATGCATCTGTGCCCGTCTTTAGTGAACGTTGCGGTTTTAGATTCTGACCCCACATGGATACGCATCCTTCCTGCAAGTTGATTTCAACAAATTTTGTCACGTATGTACGTAGTAATAACATGCAAATTATTGAGGCATATTCCATGCTGTATATGAAATGCATACAGAAATGTTATAGCAGTACCAATCATTCCCTTCAGAATAAATTTGTCATTTCCACGTGTGTGCACACAGTAAAACTTGTGTGTAACTGGCTCTCTTGGATAAAGTCAAGTGTGCACCATATTAATAAGGGTGTGTTGTGCAGGCAAAACATGTACTGAATGAAGGTTTAACAAGCCAACAAAACTGGACAATGGGAATCAAGGAATTATACAACTGTATTGGGCAGATAATCTGGCCAATGGCAAACTCAACAATGCCAAAAACATTATCACATATTGGCACAGATAATAAGATAAATTTTTTCTCTAAAATTTGATTTTGATGCCAAATATATTTGAAATTTTCTGTTGATCACTATGGAAAATTAAACAATGATTTGAAAGCGTCTGCCTGAATACAGAGTCATGGTGCTTGTAGGTCATACTGACTGCAGTAAGTGGGAGTCTGTAACACTAAATACAGAGCACCTCCAGCTCACACCGCAGTGACTGCCAGCCTTTAACACTGAATAAAGAGTGGCTACAGCTCACACTGCAGTGACTGCCGTCTTGTAACACATAATACAGAGTGGCTACAGCTCACACTTACTGCAGTGACTGTCAGCTTGTAACACATAATACAGAGTGGCTACAGCTCACACTTACTGCAGTGACTGCCGGCTTGTAACACATAATACAGAGTGGCTACAGCTCACACTTACTGCAGTGACTGTCAGCTTGTAACACATAATACAGAGTAGCTACAGCTCACACTTGCTGCAGTGACTGCCGGCTTGTAACACATAATACAGAGTGGCTACAGCTCACACTTACTGCAGTGACTGCAGTCAGCTTGTAACACATAATACAGAGTGGCTACAGCTCACACTTACTGCAGTAACTGTCAGCTTGTAACACATAATACAGAGTGGCTACATCTCACACTTACTGCAGTAACTGTCAGCTTGTAACACATAATACAGGGTGGCTACAGCTCACACTTACTGCAGTAACTGTCAGCTTGTAACACATAATACAGGGTGGCTACAGCTCACACTTACTGCAGTGACTGCCAGCTTGTAATACATAATACAGAGTGGCTACAGCTCACACTTACTGCAGTGACTGCCAGCTTGTAATACATAATACAGAGTGGCTACAGCTCACACTTACTGCAGTGACTGCCAGCTTGTAATACATAATACAGAGTGGCTACAGCTCACACTTACTGCAGTGACTGCCAGCTTGTAATACATAATACAGAGTGGCTACAGCTCACACTTACTGCAGTGACTGCCAGCTTGTAATACATAATACAGAGTGGCTACAGCTCACACTTACTGCAGTGACTGCAGCCAGCTTGTAATACATAATACAGAGTGGCTACAGCTCTACACTTACTGCAGTGACTGCCAGCCTGTATGACTAAATTGACATGCAGCTTACACACACTAAAAATGCAATCAGTGCACAGCTGACATGAGTCAAGTGAGGACAGTTAAGCATAGGGTCCATACAATGTACATTCAGGCCACACAGATGCTGCTACAAACTTGTATAAGCAAGTCTGAGTCAACTGTTACTGTAACAATAATTGACAGATACAATGTACATATTCTTTACCATTCTAGACATGTACAGTCAATAAGGGACAGCCCACAATGACTTGACTATACACCAATTGACTGGACTGACACAAATACACACTATTGATGGTCATAGCAACCATTCTGTCATTATGCCTGAACGTTTGTTTACAGTCCTCATCATTGTCCTCTTGAAGATTGAATTTGATACCTAAAATTATGTTCTGAGCACTCAAATAAAATTTTGAGCATTCAAGTCATGTTTTGACCACAAAAATAATTTCTACATGTATAACCATCGGAGAACTTCCATATCTTTCTTCTGTTTTCTCTCTCAATTTACGTACCAAACCATAAATGAATTCCTGTGACATAGTTGTAACTGTGGGTAAAGGATGGACAGGGTTCTAACAAATGCCAAGCAAAAGCCAAAGACTTTTCTCATCACTTTTGTTGAATGAAAAAATTGTTAGAAATAAGAAAATTCTGTTGATTGATATTTGTGGGCATGACAAAGGTTTACCTACCCCCCCCCCCCCCAATTAAGAATGAGTCAACAGCTTTCCTTGGCATTAAGTGCCCAACCCTTGCCAAGGAAAGCTGTTGACCTGAGGCATGTGATCTTGAAATGTCTCCTCAACACTTCTCAGTCAAACTGATTTCCATTTCTGTTGAAATTACTTAAAAACACTGAAGCAGACGACATCTGACTACCAGCAAGTTTTGACCAGTTTAAGAGGGAAGGGTAAAGCTTCAAAAATTGTAAAAGTGCTAAATTCTCTATTTCAAAAATAATTCTACTTCTGCTGAAAACACTGTCAGGAAATTATCAGTATTTAAACATGATAACAAGGGGGGGGGGGGGGTATGTGAGGAAAAAAAAAGTTGACTGTGAAGTTAATTTACATTGCAGTGGAAGCAGCAGAGGAAGTCAGACAGAGCATACAGACTAGTTTACAATGACAGTCCAAAGTCAAGGCAAAGGAAGAAATTCAATCAATTCTGTCTACTAAAATTAACATGTATGTACAATCTACCCATTCAATGTAATCTCCCTGTGTTTATTTAGGAACATGCTAATTATAAGACAACTGATAGAAAAATACCTCCACAATTCTTTTTTTCCGCTTTATCAAACAAGTCAAGTTTACAAGCACATAATGCAAATATTACACGCATCTAAATGAAAATTGACTGATATGGCTTCCAAAGTTTCAGCAAGGTCACACTGACCCAGAAATGTCATTCTTGTCTGCTTTATGAGAGAAGCTTTGTGCAAACTTTGAATTAACTTCTTCCCCATTACCTCTGAATAACTATCCTGGCAACATACAGATATCCTCTGAATAATTATCCTAGCAACATACAAATTTCCTCTGAATAATTTTTTTGTCAAAGAAAAATGGTCTTTGAATGATTAGAAGATGTTAAAAAAAGCAAAGACATGCAACAAATCACAAAAATACAGAAAAAAATTTGCAGCTTCACCTGGTGAACAAATTAAGAACTAAGAATCCCTAGGAGCGTTCCTGTGTGATATCACAGCAATTGGCTGCGTGGTTTCAGAGAAGATGATTTTTTAAGATTTGCCCCCAAAAAGAACCAAAAATAAATCATGACAAATCTAAAAATCACTGGAGCGAGACCATTTTAACAAATTTGGTAGAGATCCACCTAAGGTAAATTGCCACAATGTTTGAAGTGAATCTGGCTAACAGTTTTGGAGAAAAAGTCCATTGTTGATGACTGATGATGAACAACGGACCATAAGTTAGCTCAGCAAGAGACAAGTCTGCTGAGCATAAAAACTACATCTGTGGGGAAGGGAATAACTGCATACTCACTTTACTTATGGCAATATATCTGGACGTGTTCTTCAGGTACGCCACCTGTTGGATGACTTCCTTGTGTGGACTGAAACATATATCAAACATCCATGAAATCATTCCAGCAGCCATTTGGTGACATTGACACAAGGCCACTCACCACACATCTTTGTGCACGCACTTTTATTAACTCTTTTCCCTTTGAATTCGGGCCAAGTCAACAGCTTTCCTTGGGGTGGGGTAAGTGTTTAGCACATTTTGGATGGTTTGGGATGGGGGGGAAGGGTTAGTGTCAAAAAAGGTTATGTTATTTTCCATTATATATGGAAACATAGTACTGTTTACTTGAAATTTGAAGAGAAGATAAATACACCATCATCTACCATTGGTTACCAGTAGTACTTGCCATCAAACCACTGGTCATAAGAGCTTGCTTTGCTTTGAAATCTCTCAGACATTTTACAGATTTCTCACATTCGTGTTATATGCAGTCAAAAGACATTTGCTATATATGAGCAGTTCAGTTTTGGCTGTAAGATCATACATGTATATGTATTGTCTCATCATGTCCATCTACCTTTTTTTTTTAATTTTCATTGTTTGATTTTGAATAACACGGAAAATGTCAAGCAATGCATAAAACCATGTTTTGTTTACGTCAGCGTTTTTCATCAGAATTGGCAATGTATATGGCCCTGAAAGCCAGGAAGCTGACAGAACAGATGCTGGGCTTTGGAGTGCAAATCCTGCAATACGGCAACTTGCTAGAATGCCTTAAGAGATGAACAAACACAGACACAATCACTGCTACAATAACCCCGCAAAGCTCTCATCTACACAGCCAAGTACTCTCCTGCATGAAGAATTTGCAGGCCGGGCCATAAAACATAGAAACTGGTCTGTCCACTAGTGTGTCGTACATGGTCTGCTTGTACCTTAGGCCACAGGCCACAGTTCTGTAATAAAATGTTTCATGAATCTGCTGACATGTTTGTTAAAGTCCTGATTGAAAATAAACATGAAGGTACCTCCTCCACCCCCATCCCCACCCCTTACCCATGCTCACATTGTGACCAGCAATCAGAACAAAAACGCCAGCAAAATACGCTCTGTGGGTGACACACTGACGATTATAACACAAATGTGTGAATTTGTGACATGCATGCATCTGATCCAGTTTCTAACAGACCTGGTTGTGGACCATCATTCCAAATTAACTTTAATGCTCTCAATACAGCAGATTTAGATCTCATTGAGGGAACCTTTCAGACGGCATTGTGCATTCTGGTAAACATGAACCACACTTGAAATACTTTGAAAAAAAAAAGATCAGTGGGGGGGGGGGGCGCACCTAACTTGCAGACAAAAAAAAACAAGTGAGGGGGTGTATCATTAACATTTATGTCAGCAGAAAAGACCGAGGAAATCCTCAGACTTCACATTTCTATGCCATGTTCAGTCCATTTTTTCCTCCTATGGGTTTCGTAAAAAAAAGTTTTTATGTAGTTTTTTTTCCATTACTCCTAATTAAAACTTACAAAAACGTCTCTGAAATATTTTACCCAAAAAAGAAGAGCTGGGGAGTTACCTAAGGTATGTATAGTATGGTATACAAGGCATCCTAGCTGTGGCATTGTGTGGTGTACTTGGCCTTTTTGAATTGCATGGTAACTTCCATTCCCTAGCTATTAGACTGGCATACACTTAGGCCTGCTTGCACCTATGGTAACTTCCTAGGTATTAGACTGTGTGGTATACAAGGCCTGTTTGTACCTTATGGTAACTTCCCAGTTATAGACTGTGTGGTATACTAGGGCCTGTCTTGTACCTGATGGCAACTTCCTAGTTATTAGACTGTCTGGTAAACAGGGTCTCTCTTGTTCCTTATGCTAAGTTCCTAGTTATAAATTAGACTATGTGGTATACCAGGGCCTGCTTGTGCCTTATGGTAACTCCATACCTATGAGACTGTATGGTATACAAGGCCTGCTTCTACCTTATGGTAACATCCTAGTTATTTGACTGTGTAGTATACCAGGCCCTGTCTGGTACCTTATGGTAACTTCCTAGTTATCAGACTGTGTGGCGTATACCAGGGCCTGTTTTGTACCTAACGGTAACCTCCTAGTTATTAGACTGTCTGGTAAACAGGGCCTCTCTTGTACCTAATGGTAAGTTCTTAGTTATAAATTAGACTGTGTGGTATACCAGGACCTACTTGTACCTTATGGTAACTCCATCATTGTTAGACTGTGTGGTATACCAGGACCTATTTGTACCTTATGGTAACTCCTTCATTGTTAGACTGTGTGGTATACCAGGGCCTACTTGTACCTTATGGTAACTCCATCATTGTTAGACTGTGTGGTATACCAGGACCTACTTGTACCTTATGGTAACTCCATCATTGTTAGACTGTGTGGTATACCAGGACCTATTTGTACCTTATGGTAACTCCTTCATTGTTAGACTGTGTGGTATACCAGGGCCTACTTGTACCTTATGGTAACTCCATCATTGTTAGACTGTGTGGTATTCCAGGACCTACTTGTACCTTATGGTAACTCCATCATTGTTAGACTGTGGTATACCAGGACCTACTTGTACCTTATGGTAACTCCTTCATTGTTAGACTGTGTGGTATACCAGGGCCTACTTGTACCTTATGGTAACTCCTTCATTGTTAGACTGTGTGGTATACCAGGACCTACTTGTACCTATGGTAACTCCATCATTGTTAGACTGTGTGGTATACCAGGACCTACTTGTACCTTATGGTAACTCCATCATTGTTAGACTGTGTGGTATACCAGGGCCTACTTGTACCTTATGGTAACTCCATCATTGTTAGACTGTGTGGTATACCAGGACCTACTTGTACCTTATGGTAACTCCATCATTGTTAGACTGTGTGGTATACCAGGGCCTACTTGTACCTTATGGTAACTCCATCATTGTTAGACTGTGTGGTATACCAGGACCTATTTGTACCTTATGGTAACTCCATCATTGTTAGACTGTGTGGTATACCAGGACCTATTTGTACCTTATGGTAACTCCATCATTGTTAGACTGTGTGGTATACCAGGACCTACTTGTACCTTATGGTAACTCCATCATTGTTAGACTGTGTGGTATACCAGGGCCTACTTGTACCTTGTGGTAACTTCCTAGTTATAATCCTGTGTGATTTCCAGTGCTTTATGACGCATGAGACTTAGCAGAACCAAAAAAAAACTAGTGAACATTACCAGAAATGGTCCTGTATCATAAACACTGTCTGTCCCCCCCCCCCCCCCCCCGAATAATATGTGACCAGTCACCAGCTTTCCTCAGCACACTCTAAGAGTGTGCTGAGGAAAGCTGTTGACTCAGCCTCTGGAGGCTTAACTTCTGCACCCTCTCTGTTCCATCTTTCAACCACCATTTCTAAAACTAAATTAGGAAATAATGAAAATATAACTTCTGAAGATGTTCAAGCCCAAAAACTGTCAAATCCTCAAAACCAAAGTTCTATTAAAGATCACCCCCCAAAAAAAGTTCTACTTTCCACAAGAGTGTATGTTTACAAAGGAAACCTGTTAGACAGGCCTGAGAGTGGTCTTAAACAACAGCAGAGCTGACAGTAAACTCATGAAGATAACAACAGGTAGAAGAGATGAGATGACTGTCTCTCAACATTGACTATTTGCCTTACAATTGTATTGGACATACAGAGCCTCTGATATAACAGCTGAATATACATGTATTCTTCAGAGAAAACGGTGCAACAATCTATCATGCCTTGTAAAAAACATAAGTGGATTTTTTTGGGTTCTCTTTGCTGGGATGATCCTAGTCACGTTGCCAAGCATAGAGCAATGGGGATCGATACAGTTGCTTGTACAATGGTCACTTGGATGGCAGACTATGGCACTCTGGAGTGTGAAGGCACTACAATACATCAACACTAACACACACATTGTCTTGCTGGATTAAGATTACTGACCATGTAATTAGACCTCCTTTCGCGATTATCACATTCCCAAGTCAAAAACAAATAAAAGCCTTTGAAAAAAAGCAATTCCAGAATGGATTACACTCAGCTGCTAATGTCTCTTTCCTTTAGCATTCATAATGCAAAAAAATAAAAAATAAATGAAATTTAAAAAAATAATAAATAAAATATAACAAAATAAGATAAGATAAGATAAAATAAAAAATAAATGAAATGAAATAAAACAAAACAAAACAAAACAAAATAAAATCATTTTTGAGCTGAAATGACTCAATGACCTGCAGCATTAGGTCAAGATCTTCCATCTGCAACCCTGACCTAGCTGTTGGCATCAAGGTCATTCAAGGTAAAAATTGAAAAATACCAAAAGAAACCTTCCAGGTGGCTGTACTTTATTATTAATGCTGAACAGTAACCATGGGCCTCACATCTAGCATAACCAAGATACATGCCAGTATGGCTGTTTGACCTTGCAAGGTCACCCATGATCAAATTTAACAATACCTAAGAAACCCCATAGGTATTTTCCTATTAACGTTCAACAGTAACCATAGGCCAGATCAATTATCACCCAAGATATAAGCTAACAAGTCACATTTTTTGACATTATGTACATGTATCCCTTGTCAGAGAATGCATAAATAACTCAAATTTAAAAACCCATTACCCCCCCCCCCCCCACACACACACACACCACCACCACCACCACCACCAAAAAGAAAAAAGAAAAAAGAAAAAAAAAGAAAATATCACAGGCAGCCAATGTCAAAGAGGATCTGGTTTCTCTTAAAGACCATCCCTGATAAAAATTAGGTGATGTTGTGGTCAAATCTTTCTGAGATATTACAGTAATGTCCCCTTGGGCACCATGCACACAGCCTTCAAATAAATACATTAAAACATTCACAAACATTACAAAAATGATTAAAAAAGCTGGTTTCTGGTAGATATCTGGTCCATCAGGAGGACCATTTTTAATCAAAATTTGGTGAAGCTGTGGTCAATTTATCCTTCTTGAGATATTATGCCGGGTAACATTGGAGTCACTCACATGACCTTCAAATAGAAATTAAAGTACAAAACTAATCAGAAGAAGCTGGTTTACAAGTGGTATCTGGTCCACCTTGAGATATACCCCTGACAAAATCTAGTAGATCTGTAGCTAATATTCATTCATTCTTTTATTTTTATTTTATTTTGTCTGTCTGTTTGTATGTCTATCTATCTACTTACTTACCTATTTTTTTATTATTTATTATTTTTTTTGAGTTATTGTGGTAATATTGAAAAGACACATACCCAGACAGAAGGACTTATAATGCAGGGAATGACAATACCGTCTGTTAGTTTATGGTCTGAGGGTAAAAATGATCTGGCCATGCAACAAGTATGTTTTGTTTTATGCTGTGTATCTTGTTATGTGGTCAAGTTTTATTCCATATGACAGTGATTGAAATTACATGTTTCAGATCTTGAACTATTTACACCGAAAGTGTGATGTTGAATACGGAACTAAAAATATCTTAACCATTTCAGACAAATTTGCTTGAATCGCAGCATCAGTCCAATTATAGAGAGAAGGCAATATCTGTGTTGTAGTAATGCCATTCCCAGTGTGTGTTAGACAGATACACTGGGCAGTGTGTGTGGGAGAGACTGCTGTTGTACCTGGGCAGTGTCCTGAGGTCCTTCCACTGAGGTACCTGCGTGGACTTGACTCTGTCGTCCTTCTCATAGAACTCCAGCAACATGTGTGAGGCAAACTTGTCCCAGTCCACCACACTCTCCTTGGTCACATCAATCTTGTCAAACAGGTCTGAATACTGCAAGCATACAGTCAGAAAGTATAAAATATACTCATATCTTCAACGTTTAGCACCAACATGGCAACCGCATGCCTTGTATTAACATTATCAATCAAGATTCACAACTTATATCATTTGCAGGAAGTCAGTTTTTTGCTGTCAACTGCAAATTCTTGCATTTAATTTTTGTTGTTTGCAATTTTTGACTTGCAAGTTCTTGCAAGGAAAGCGCTTGTGACAAATTCCAAGCTCTAGCAAGAACTTGCAAGACTTGCTTACGAAATCTTCCAAGCAGGAACTTGTGTTATATACATGGGTTATAAAGCCATGCCATGTTTTAATACTGGATAGAGTCTTTATTTCATTTGAATAAAATGCAGAAAAAGCAATACACAGGTCATCTATCAACACAAGATTTGTTTGCGTGTGTGTATACAGGTGTGAGTGTGTTAGCACAGGTAAATTGCCTTACTTCAGTGTGTACATGTAATAGTATATAGCATGCTAGACAATATGTACTTGAGAGCAGGTGCCCTCTAGCTGGCTATCAAAGACCTTGTACCTGGGAGAGGGCCCATTGTTGTCCCACCATTCCCGTCAGTTCCATATCTCCCATACTCTACTTGTATCATTTTATTTGACAATTCTGTGCCCGACTGTGGCCATCTGATTTGGTCTTTGTTTGCATAGCACATCCACTGACTGGTACTCAAAAATTAGCTGATCTCTGTAGCATCAGGTCCAGTTGTTTGACATTAGGCAATATATCAACTAGAATGTGGTTAAAACTGTTGTCTGGCCCCTGAGACTATGTCCACCTCTCACATTCAAATCATTTCTTTCTGTGACGGCTGACTTTGCAAGACAACAGCATGGCCACAGAGGAACGCCGGGTAATTTGTATGAATTTATACAGGTCACGGGGGTGAAGCCCAATAGCACACTTGGGTATAACTCGCCTAAGCCCAACCTCCTCACCCATGGCATGTGATCCTCCCCATAAAAAATAGTATGTAGATTTTTCTATCTACCAAGGTCGGACATGGGGTCTTGCTTCTCTGAGCCAAACACAGAGGTAAATTTTACCAGTTTGACAGGAGAACTTCAAACTTAATCTAACTGGTATGAAACGGCAACATTTTGACCCTCCCAGGCCAAACTCATTTTGGAAGAATCAAATCACTCTATCCCCTCGTTTCTGTTGCGAGCTTGATAAAGATTTCCTGTATAATCTGGCAAGAGGCAGCAATATCAGTGATTGTGGGGAGCAGGGATGACTGGCCCAGCTTGCGGCGGTGGCCAGGCAAGCGACGTCAGCCGGGAAGACCAAATCAATGGAATGTACACACATGATACCAACAAAACTGAGATATCTAATCATGGAGTGTGAAATGAAACTGCAAGTGATGAGAAAAGCAAAGACGATGTCATCCTTTATCCATTGTGCCAAATCCTCAGCTCTCCAAAACAAAAAGAAGCGGAACACTCAGAAATGTCCTTTCTTTTTTTTTTTCCAATGTAAAAGCTAGGTCAGATCACTGTCTACTGGCTCCATATCAAAATCTAATCAGTCAAAGAAAGCAGGCTTGCAGTAATATATTGAAGCCTGAGAAGTCCCAATAGTGCTAATGAAAAGAATTCATCTTTGAAAATCCAAAAGACATAAAAAGTTCCATTTATCAAAATTTGCACAATTCTGCTTTTGAAACAAGAGAAGTGCATTGCAATTTAAGTTAACCCTCAAAGGTTATATTATAGGTCCGAGTCAACAGCTTTCTGCGGTAAACCCTGCGTACTAAGTGTCCCACGCCCAAAAAAAGCTGATGATTCTTGGCATGTGACTGCATGATCAAGTCTTCCCGCAAATTTTACTCAGAAATATTTTTAGAAAGGAAAATATTTAACAAAATGGATGAAGCAGATGACCTTTGACATTACCACTAGCTATAGGCCAGACTCACCTGGAAAGGGTTAAAAAATGGAGTGTGACAACTACGTCCCCACACTGCCACTTTAAATCAAGTCAACCTAAAATACACAGGTACTTTTTACAGTTCCTTACCAACATTAAGCTGCTGGCATTATTCAAGAGATAAACTCATAAATCTAACATCAGAAAAAAAACATAAAACAAGCAATGACAGAAATAATTTATGTATACAAACAATTCAAAATGTCACCCATCCAAACATTGAATATGATGAGCAAATCTAAATTTCAAATAAATCCCTTTTGTGCAAACTGTCTCCAGGATTTTAATAACAACTGACATCAAGGCATTAAATTGAATTTTTAGCTGGCAAATGTGAACCCCGGCCTCCAATTAACTAGAGCTTTTAATGAAATATTTCATTGCAAACTGAGAAAGGCAAATTCAAAGTGCTCTGTCAGACAGCTCAGCCTTCAGAACTGAATGTAATGCTTGAGTCTAAATGATGATCAAATGTCAATGTAATCCTGCTGTAAACATCTGAATATAAATTATTAAAATTATTACATGAAATTAAAGTGTTTCTGTGGACTTCCAGAAGGAACTTTATTTTATATATATATATATATATATATACTTTTGTGAGCAAATTTTAAAGACTGCTAAATGGACGATCATCACAATACCTCTTTTTTCCATGATTTGTAATATTTCAGGATATTAATAAAATTACTGATTTTTTTTTGTCTTCAATTGTGAAGTTCTGCAGAGCTTTCTTCCAAAATTTTTAAAATTTCTGAAGAAAACCCAATTTTTCATACAGTGTTTTACAATACATCAAAACAATGGTATACAACCTAGGAAAATATCTTCAACTGCAATTTAAGGGAGTTTTATTTTTTACAGCTTCTGAAAAGAGGTTTATTGGAACTATGAGATAGTTTTCAATTTTTATATTGCTGTTATTGTGTCTACAGTTGCTAATGAATGAGCAAAATAATAAAAGAAGTTGTTAATTTTCTGTGTTGGATTTCATTAATTTATCTTATCTTTCAAATTATTTCCTTTAATCTTTATCATTTTCATCCTGTCTTCAATAAGAATGGGAACATGTTGCCAAGTTTGCTTAGACAATCAGAAATAGAGAGATTGTGCATATATACTTAAAATATTTTTGCACTCTCAGGTGTATATTTCATTACATGTACATGCATATATATATGTACCTGCAATGTTTCTGTAGACTTCTAAACATATACTTGATTACTACATTCAAATAAACATATAATATGTTCTTACAGTGTTGGTGTGGACTTCCAAATTATACTCTGTGTGTGTGTGTGTGTGTGTGTGTGTGTGTGTATGTGTCTGTGTGTGTCTGTGTGTGTCTGTGTGTGTCTGTGTGTGTGTCCTGGTGGACTTCCACAAGTAAACTTTTAGTACATGTGTGCATGTACTGCCAGTGTTTCTGTGAGAGACCACCCCTTTTAACAGTTTGTATTGTATCCATACTGCCATGATCATTGTGGTACAGGACTAACCTACATACATTATTACCACATTATTGAACAGTTATCACAAGTAAATAAATCTAATACTTATAAACGACCATGCGACCTTGTCAATTAGGTCAAGACGATCCATATGCAACCCGACCTAAGATCTCATATAAACTGCTTTGTTTATTGAGCTTCACTCAGCAAATAAAATACATCAAGAGGAATTATTCACAAAATTCAAATTTGAATAAATGCAGCTGATTGGGAAGAACGGATCAGGTGGAGACACCTACTGTGAGGCAAGTCCATAGTCCCCAATGAAACTTGTCAATCAGATGAGTACAACTGGTGTTGCAGAACGATGTGATGAGTTTACAATGAGTTCTGGTTATTACGATATGAGCTTGTGATGATATGGAAATTGAAAAGGCACAATTGACAACAATAGATGTTGTAAGGATTGCTTCCTAGTCCCCTTGATCCATATCTGGTACAGAAACATCTACTTCTCCATGTGCACATGCCACAACAATCAAACTGGTCAGCAAGTATTGGAAAATAAGGTGCTTTTAGTCTGGACTTAAATGTGTTAATGGATGCTGAAGCTTTAATTGTAGAGGGTCGATTGTTCCAGATGAGTATCATAGGGTTAACATAGAAGAAGCAGAAGGTTTCAGTGTGGCAACCATAAGGTTTGAATCAGATAATGCTACTATCAGAGTTACACAGAGCCGGGATGTTTGGTTGCAATGGGAACATTTGTTGAAAGTTTACAGCAACAGAGGACGAGGCACTGAATCGAAGGCCTCTGAAAAGTCTAAACAGAGAATGTCAGTTTAAATTTTGTCGTCCACCTTTTTGTTCAGGAAATGAATCAAGTCTACCATTGGCACTGTACACAATGTACCCTTCAGAAAACCCATGCTGGTAATGATGAGTGGTATTTTTTAGTACACAAAACGTGATTTAAAATACACCTCTCCATCGCTTTACTTACAATGCAAAGTGCGGATATAGGTCTATAAGTTTCAACCTCTTCTTGTTTGCCTTTTGTGTGAAGAGGAATGACATCTGCCTTTTTCCATTGTGAGGACAAGTTGCTTTGAGCCATGGATTTTGGAACCTAGTTCGGCTGCACTGATTCTTTCAGAATATGGCTGGAGAGATTGACATGGCCAACAGATTTACTAGGTTCATGGGACTGGAAAATTCTGTTGATTTCCTGAGCGTAAAATGTGGAAGTTGACAGCCGTGGGTCTAGAAATGAGGTGATATTGGGTAATGGCAATTTTTTTACCATCATGATTTAACACGTAATAGAAAAATGGTTAAAACACATGCTTTGGTCTCTGTAGCGGAAGATTGCTGTTCCAATCCTTTGATGATATATGGAAGAGTTTTACATTTTGTTTTAGCTCTAAAAAAGGACCAAAAATGTCTAGGATTGACCTCAACCTGTGAACTTAGATCATCAATGAAATTAGTATACTTGAGTGCAACTAAGCTTTTCAACTTGTTTTTAATTTTGCAAAGTTTGTCCTTTAACTCATGGCAAGCAGAGTTCTTTACCTTCCTGTGTTTGGTGTCTGTTTAGTTCGATATGTGGAGAACTTTGCTGTCAATCCAGGGAGACATTGTACCACATATATTGCCAACCTGAATTTGATGTAGAAATTGATCCAGATGCAGATGTTAAGAACCAGTGCTGTTGATCCAATTCATATCAATGCTGTCCTCAAGAAAAGTAGGTTTGAATGTAATATGCATGAGATATTCACATAAACCTGGTCAGTCAGCATTTTGGAAGTAGTACATATAATGTGGAAGTTTGACTTTCTTAATTGGCTTTGCTTGAATGTAAAAATCTAGCACAAAGTGGTCAGACTGGATGACGCAAATTGAGGCTGCAGCATCACCAATTGCTGCAGGTAAATTGGACAAGATCAAGTCAAGTACGTTGCCCGAGACATGAGATGGATTCTGATTATGTTGATGCATCGACAAATCTTGAATAACATTATAGAACTCACACTCATTTTTAGTTGTTGGTACATCAGAATCAGTCCAATTTATGGCCGGGAGCTTGCAGCCTCCCAGGATACAAATGCATTGCACAGTTAGGACAGCTCTTAAGTATTCTGTAAAGTTGTCATTTCCACTAGGAGGATGATAATGCAATACAAGAACCATTTTTTTTTTTTTTTTTTTATTTCTCAGGTCTAAGTTGCCTCCAAAGCAGACCCAAGCTGTGTATTTCATCTACTCCGCTAACACTGAACTTGGTCTGCTTTGCAGGCAAAGGTCTAAGTTCAACCACCACGAGTTCATTTGAAGTAGCAATATTGTGATGTTGTAGGCATGGGATGGAGTCGTTGATTGCCAGCAATATGCCAACCCCTCTGCATTTGGGTCTGTCTCTATCGAAACACTATATAGGCACGTGGGGGGTATATTTGAACGAACTAATGTTTTTTATTTCTCAAAACCCCTTTGGGGTACATGAGTACAAGTCAGGATATATACAGTGTACATACATGTGGTATACAACAGGAAACAAACAACACACAATTTAATGCACAGCATAATATACAAGGAATGAGTTGTGAGGTTGTGCACATCAATGCTCCATGTATAGGCAGATAAGCTTCCCATTTACTTCATCTCCAGAATAATCAGTTTTGTTAATTTGCTGAGTTTGAATATAGTTTTTTTATCACTTGACCAAAACAAATTTGCAAACTGAATAGTATTGGAATGCACACAATAGTACTTTTGGATGTGAGCCTGACAAGATTCTTTAATATATATATGATAAAAAAATATAATGAAATTCATCTGAGTGCTTTGAGGTTACACTTTTTACATATTCGCCCTGGTGTTACTAAGGTATGTTCTCATATCCCTGCTTTTCTATGGGTAAGTGATGATTTGACTCTCAGAAATATGTAAGGTAAGTTATCAAATTTTATGGTAAAAGGAGTAAATATTTCTTCAAACCCAAAGCCCTTTCTAAATATTCTGTAGTTTTTACAGGTCGCATAATTATTTATTTCTTTATTATTTAATATTATTATTTAACTCATTCCATACTATGGTCAAAGGCCTTGGGCAGTGCCAGAACCACTGACTTAAGACTATAGGCATGTTGGTACTTGAATGACAGCTCTTTTCATGAAGAATTTAAATATGCCATTGTCGTCTTAAATCTAGATAAATATACAGAAAAATCAGGGACTGGTATGGAATGAGTTAATATTTGAAGATATTGGTCCTTTGCACAACGACCAAAAGACCAATATCTACAAATATGGAATAATGAAATGTATAATTATACATTTCATTATTCCATATTTGTAGATATTGGTTCCATTGCCATTGATATTTAACCAGAACCATGTTTCAGTCACTGCTACAATTTGTAATTTTTTTCAAATAGGCCTTTTCAGACACCTGGCATTTAAAAGCCAAGCAAACACATCAGGCAATCTTCATTGTTCTTGGTAATATTCTGGTTTGCAAGCAGATTTAACAGTGAAATGTCAAGGCTTTCAGACAAAATCTGGCTCATAGACATGTGTGGAATATCGGTTGCCAACTGAAAAAAAAAAGCGAGTCGTTTAATCTAGGTAAAATGCATTGTTAACACCGCCAGTTCTCATTGCTGCAGAGCTGGGTGTACTCAGAGAGGCTCAAATCTGCCTGCTTCCTATGCATGTCTAAGTCACAGTTTACACAAAGAATAGCTTGTTAGTACTCCATACTGTATTCACACAGGCCTTGCACTTGCTGTTGTTAGTCAATGGGCCTGGAGTAAGTGAAATGTCACCAGACAACAAAAGATCAATTTCAGCAGGTTACACCGATGTCTTGACTGACACACACATATACTGAACCCCAATGAAAAGTATCCACATGCCAATTTTGAAGTATTTTATTGTTTATACTTGAAACATTTCATACCTAGACGTGCTTAGAACTTAACAAAGCATTCACTTTTCTGGCGTAAAAATAATGTCACGCTCTACCGACATTAACGTCACTTACAGGCAAAAAATGTCATTAACTGCCCTAATTGAAAGTCACACAAATTTTTCTGTTCAATATGGGATGTGGCCACCTCGAGCATCAACACATGCTATACATCTGCGGCGCATACTGCTGACCAGGGTTTGAATTCTGTGTTGGGGAACATTATTCCATTCTTCCTGCAGAGCTTGGATCAGCTGGTTTCGGGTAGTAGGCCTAGGTGTCCTCCGTTGAATACCTTGGCCTAACTGATCCCACAAATGTTCAATAGGGCTCAGATCGGGTGAGAACGCTGGCCATTCCATGACATTGATGTTGTTCTCATTGAGAAAGTTCATTGTTAATCTTGCAGAGTGTGCACGTGCATTGTCCTGCTGAAAGATCGCCAGATCTTGATGCTGCTCCATAAATGGGACCATGTGCGGCTCCAGCACCTCATCAATGTACCGCCTAGCATTGAGGATCCCTTGAATGACCACTAGGGGTGTCCGGTAGCGGTTGCTGATGCCTGCCCACACCATGACAGAGGGTCCACCCCATCGATCTGCCTGACGGACACAGGCATCTGCATATCTCTCCCCAGTCCGGCGCCACACACGTTCTCTGCCATCTGCTCTGCTGACACAAAAACGGGACTCGTCAGTAAAAAGGACGGTATTCCACTGCTGGCGAGTCCACCTGGAGTGTGCTCTACACCACTGCAGTCGTCTTTCTCTTCTGGGTTGGGTCAGCAGGTTACCCCTGTAAGGTCTTCTGGCTGTTAGGCCACTGCTCCTCAGTCACCTCTCCACAGTAGAACTACTGACAGGACGGTGATTCACCCCTTGAGTCTCACGGGCTGTTTGGGCTGCTGTACGGAAACGGTCTCGCAGGTGCATCAGCCGGATGTGACGGTCTTGGCCAGGTGTTGTCACTCTTTCTCGGCCAGGCCTAGGCCGATCATCTACGGATCCAGTTTCTTGTTGCCGTTCAATCAGTCGTTGGATGGTGCGCCGAGTACACCCCATTCTTTGTGCGATTTGAGTGATTGGGACTCCACCCTCTGCAAGCCCCAAAGCATGGTGTCTTTGACCTTGGCTCAGACGCGGCATGATCGCCTCAACACACCTGAGACCACTGGCTTTTTTCTTGGCTGAACATCCCTTTTTAAAGCCACTGAAAACATCAGGTCATTTTAGCCATCCAATAGGAGTGGTGGTCAGAAGCCATATTCGGTGCACAAAAGTCACATGCATTATGTAACAACCCAGCAAAAGTTAAAAAGTTGTCCTGAATGACCCTGATGTAGGCTCCAAACCATGCATATATGCACACACAGTACTTAGTAACTTACAAAATTAATGTGTTAATTTTTTTATGTGGATACTTTTCATTGGGGTTCAGTATAGCTTTATCCTGTGCACTTGTACACCATTGTCTGAGACACTAACTGGAGAAGACTAGAGATAGCATATCTTAAAAAAAAATTGCTAAAAACTACTTCCTAGCTCACCCCAAATCATAGTTTCATCAGGGGATTCTAACTAATGATAATGTAAAGGTGACTGCTGGTAGGTGTTGAAGTGAACCAGTAAACTGTCGTCAAATATACATGGTGGGGCCTTTCAAACTACAGGCAAGAAAATCGCATTTTATATTCATTATTTACTTCCCTCTGAGACCTTCATATTACTGCTGCATAGTTAAACTAACCATGCATATAAGTATACTTCAGTCCATGGGAACATTTCGTTTTAATTGTGTTCCAGATGGGCCACAACCCCTCAGATGTCGCCACCAGGGAAATGACCATACTTAGCAGATTAATTAGCATAAGTAGACCTTAGGGAATAGGGCAGTCATCTTATCTATACCCAGGTTGGCCTTTGAAGTACTTCTAGTAAGGCTGGTAGAATTATTAAAGATGTATAACCAACATGTACTTGAGTGACATAGAGATCAACAGACCCATGATGCGTGATGGTATTTATTTTCAGAACAAGATGTTCGCAGACAAAAATGATTCCTACAGGTGAGCGACATTATCATTTCATACTAAACCCTTTACCATATCAAATTGTTTCAAAGTGCCGTGATGTAAATCGTTGTCGGCCTCAATCTTTTCGCATGAAATTCTCATCATCATAAAACATTTTTCCCGAGAATTGTAGATGATACATATAATGATGGCATATAGCCCAGGTCAACAGCTGGCAAGGGTTTGGGTGCATTGTGCCTAACCCTCAGTCTTTACTGTTATACAGCTGAAGCCCGGCCTTTATTCCCACAATGCATCTGTTCTGCCCCAAAGTTCCATGATGCAGGTCCATCCCTGACATATCTGTGAGACACCTATCTTCTAATTGCATTCATCAATCCCCTCTTCCTCACTTAATTGAATCTATAACAAACAAACAAGATTAACCGACCAATTATATTAATGTAACCCTGTTATTGATTTGACCCATTCACTGAACATGTATTCCCATTTAGAATAATGTGCTACAAAGCCTCAATGGACCAACAAAAAAGTTATCTGTACATTTAAGTCTTTTTGTCAGCCTGGCCTGGGGTCACAGTTCCTCCCCTTCAACTGATGGCCATCTGTCAGGATTATGTGTGAGTGATGGACACAGCAAGCTGTGCCTGTACAACATGGCTGTTATTGTACAAGACTAAATCTACTCTTTATGTACAGGGTTACAGAGTCCCCTCTAACATATGGGGTATGCCCCATAGCTTTTCCCGAGATACTCTTAGAACTGAGCCCGATAACGTCATGTGATGATGGTTTGGAAAACAAAAAAAATATGCTTAGGGCATCAGCTGTTTACAGCACAGCTTCTGATTTAATCATATACATCGTTTAAAGTGGGCCTATGTTTCTCCAAAGACAACCAAATCAGATTAAGTTTCTCAGCAATGTGAAAATAATGCCATGAGAAAAAAGGTTGGTTTTGTGGTAACTCGAATGGGTCTAGACACTACTACCATATTTGGCTATATATGTTTAACCCATATTTTTCCTGACCTCCCCCAGGTAAAGCTTTAAAAGAGTAATCTATTTTTACACAGTGAAAATGTAGATGCAAGCAGTCTCTGTTTGGTATTTTTAACATATTTTAGTTAAACAATTCCTTTCATGTCCCACAAAGTGAACTTCTGTCCATTAGCTCAGGTCAGTCCTAATTGGGCTCACATTCAAAGTTTGAATAGAATGTGTGATCACTGGGAACATAATTTACATGCACTATGCAAACTCAACAAGTGTCAAATCCATTTGCCTCCAAAGCAGACCCAAGCAGCATATTTTGTCTACTCTGCTGGAGTCTCCCCTTCTTTAACAAGGTCACTGTTTTAGCGTTGGAAAAGTGACTCAGTTTCTAATGGGCTGAGTATGGTTACTATGGTAACAGGATTCAGTGCAATAGGCACCAGAGGCTGCTACTTGTCTAAGAGATAGTGATGAACTTCCTGATAAGTGTCTCAGTCTAGAGGAAGGGTCATTGTGTAGTTTTGTTTCCCATACTATAAATAAAACCCTGTCTAAAAAGGGCAGACCAAGTGTAGTAACACGGAACTTGGTCTGCTTTGCAGGCAACAAATCCATACACATGCCAAGAAACTAACCCATAATTTTCCACGGTTTTGCCCTTACTTTTTAAAGACAATCTTAACCCTTTGAGTGCCAGTCACGGCTTAAGCTGTGCTGATGAAGCTGGATTACTGCAATGATTCCAGATTCATATTCCTCATTAAAAGACCTTTCATTCAAGTACCAGCATGCCTATGTTCCCAGTAAAAAATTTGGTCCAGGTCAACAGCTTTCCTTGGGGCACTTTCCGCGCAACGCAGGGAAAGTGCCCTAAGGAAAGCTGTTGACTCAGTCTCTAAATTGGCTCTGTAAGAGTTAATCTTGCATGTAGAGTAGACAGATGGACAAAGGCAATATCTCTATTATCATTCTGAATGTCCACTCAAACTCTATTTTTTTCCGTAAAGTAATCTCTGCTGATGCTAACATTGACCCAATGTCACATATGTTGATCTTATGTTGGTCTAACATATGGTACCAGCAGGGTATATACATGTATACATCTCACTAGCTGGCTAAAGATCTTAAAGTAACATGAGGTTTACTCCATCTTCTGGCTTCCACCATAATGCACTATGTAATGATTACCTACTTCACTTTAGATAGTATAGTTCTTTTTTCAGTTACATTTATACAAAAAACTTCGAACCAAGAACGTTGGCTGGGTTTGCTTCTAAAAAAACCTTCATCTAGTTAAATGTGTAATTGTCAAAGTACATCACAGGGTCATAAACATGTATATCAGATTTTTTTCCAGGTGGTAACTCAAAAATTTTCTGAACCTTACAGAGACTTAGCATGATTGTATCTGTCAGTAAGACTTGCAGTGGGCCACACATGAGTGAGCATGCTCCAATTATCATCACAACACGCTTTTGAATTGGTTTCCAAACGACAACTTAACTCATTCCATACCAGCCCCTGATTTTTCCATATATTAACCTAAATTTCAGACGACAATTGGATGTTTAAATTCTTCATGAAAAGAGCTTTTGTTAAGTACCAACATGCTTATAGTCTTAAGTCAGTGGTTCTGGCACTGCCTAAGGCCTGTGACCATAGTATGGAATGAGTTAGTAAAGTTTTACTGAAACTTAATGTATAAATGTACCTTGTTAAACGATTCCAATTGGGCATGTGACCTTGAACTTATTTTCATGGTCACAGGTTCATTTATTTAGATCTAATTGGTATCCATATTGTATCTCACAAAGAAATAAGAAACCTAAAGCAAGCTGATCTGATTATACATCAAAGGAATGGATACATGTGATCTTGGCAGTTTCTGTGAATAAAGGACCATTTACAAAAACAAAAACAAAAAAACAAAAAACAAAAAAAGAGAGAAAAAAGGGCACATTCACCTATCCAGCATTCACCTGGTATTAATGTTATATATTTTCTTATAATGATTTCAGTTTATTTATATAATTTTGACTGTGCTGTTCACACTGTTTGTGATAGTTTTAAGACAGCAGGGTGGCTTTTGTGTGTGTTATGGGATAGCAATGAGGTGACTGAAGCTGCCATTCTGGGTGTGGTGCATGCCACTGTTTATATTTACATTTTCTCCTTATTTTTTTCTGCTCGGTTACACAAAATGGAGAAAATTAGTATAGACGACCATAAACCAAGTAGCCCAGCATGCTAAAGTGTTGAGTTTGGAAAACCCAGGTGGGCGTGGCTTATTGAAATGTGGGCGGGACACGTGTGTTATGGTCCGATAACACATGAGGCTCATGTGTTACGGTCAGGATAACACACCAGGCTCATGTGTTATGAGCTGATAACACAGCATGGGCTCCCCTATACTTGCAATGCTAAAAGTTAGATTGAATGTAAATATTTGTGTAGGGTTAACAAGCCATCCTTTAATTAAGCTGCCTACATAAACATTCATTTTCACCAGAGCCAATGCGTGTGATTTATACCATACCAACCAACAAATGAACTGTTAACTGAACTTTTACCATGCTCTGATTGACATTCTCTCAGGCAGTTACATGCGATGATGTTATCCACTTTATCATTCAGCGTTTTAACTTTAGACCTATGATTGCTGTGAAAAGTCCAAGTTACGCATATTAGCAAGACGAACCTTTTGAATAAAGCATACTCCTGTCAAAATACAATATCACCTTGTCAATCCAGTTGCTGATCCACAAAAAAAAAGTTTAATTGTATCTGATTCCATCCATAATCATGTATGATAAAATACTCTTCAATTCTTGTATTTGAATTCCTCAGATTTTCTGTAATACGGCTAGCCAATCCTGTAATAATGTAGCGTGTGTGATCATGCTGCAATATTATATGTGTATAATTTGTCCAGGGATGAACACGCACAACCAGGTCACCACCATTGGCACACTAATTTCCTTGTTCCTATCACATAAAACTGTATGTCTCCATGGCAACTGACAGCGTAAACCCAATGGGCAGGGAGACCTTAATCCTGGGTATATCAAGGAGCTGGATGCTGATTGTGAAAATCCAGCAGAGTGGGACCTTAGATAATGGACCGTTTCATCTGTGCTCCCACCAATTATCCAGGGCTACAGGCAAAATTACGAATATACTTTTGATTGATAGGTGAGGTGCACAGGGACAACCCTTAATGTCACTGGTGTCTTCTCCCCTCCGTGAAACAATGAATAGTCCCTCCCAAAGGGACCATCGTGTCTTCTGATGATTTGGTGGGCTGCCGTGGCCCTGGTTTGCTTGGCAAGTGCAAAGTTGGCCCTGTCCCATGCTGTAATGCTAATCCTGGCCCGTAGTGACCTGCTAACAACCCAGGTGTCAATGTAATTTATGACAGCTACACCAGTATAGTTAGAATAATATGTGGTGGCTTTAATGCCAAGTGCAAAATCACAGATCCTTCTATTGCATGATGTAAAACAACCTTTTGTTGAATGAATATATTAATCCAAAAAGCATTGTGGGTAACTCAAGAGTTGCAAAGCATGTTGTGATAATTTGCAAGCTGGAATAACATACAATGAACATGACGGATAGACATGCAGCTAAATCACAAATTTTGGAGAAATTTCAACACAATACTATTGAACAGCAACTAAAACACACACACACACACACACACACACACACACACACACACACACAAAGAAAGAAGCTGACAAAATAAAACACAAGAGCACAAAAGTCTGAGCCATAGAAATACAACCACCATCTGGAGGACAGCAAATGGGAAGCATCAGCCACTTGTGTCATTACATCTACATTTCCAAATACAAATTTGAATTTAATGGTTACCTTTCATCCTATTAACTGAAATCTTATCCATCTTTATTCCAAGCAATGTGTCATGTACAGTTTTTTGCAGTTTGTGATCAACCCCTGCATGATCTTTCATATTTCTGTTCTTGACTGATAAGGCTGACTGGACTGAAGTACACCGTCCAATCAGACACAGCTCAGTCTTGTTACAATTAAAATGGATGAAGATCTTGGATGTACCACTAGCCACGCTGTACTAGCCTGTATCTCTAGTCGGCTGTTGATTCAGTGTCCCCTACAGGGATATAATAAATAACTTGAAAGAACTTCTGATCAAGAAAATTCCTGTTTAATGTAGCATTCTCTAGGTAACCAGACAAGGGGGCAAGCATGTAGTTGAGCCGGTGTACCTACCGCCACTTATAACGCACAAAATCAAACTGATGCCAGCTAAGAGCAAGGAAATCCCAGCCAAATGAATTGTGGCACCATCGAGCTACACACTGGACTGGCAGGCATTCCAACAGAAGACTGTCTGACACTGGCTACGAGAAATTAATGAGACATTGAGGAGTTACATGAACAGCCAGTAATTACTCTCCACTCAATGCTCCCCAGACAATCAATATAGCTCTATCTCCTGATAAGTTTACACTGAATACTCCCTTATCAATCAGCCATATATACAACATCTCCATCATGGGATTCCTAAAGATAAGCTTTTTCACAAGTTTTTTTTTTTTTTTTTACTTTTATTTTTAAAGCCAAAGATACACAGAAACATCCCAAATGGTGTTTCCTGTTTGACATATGAAATGTTTCCCTTAGGTTTGAAAAAATATTCCACATAAGGACGGCTATAAAACTCTACTTCTGAAAGGAGATAAAATTATTGTGCCACTGCAGTGCTTCTCAGCCAGTTTGCCTTCCTGCCCCTGAACCAAAGCACATGGCTCACATGATTGAGTTACAAAGAAGAAAATGGTCCAGTCTAGACTGTCAATGGGAAAAATAATTGAGTTTGCATGGATAAAGCTGTGATTTTTGTGTCAAAAATAGAAAACAATGGTCAGTTAGTCTGCCTGCAGCCAGGACTCCATCTGCATCTAGTTCACATTCAATCTTACTTTGTGACAGTGGGCTGCAGAAGTGGTCTAAACAGACAATGATTTATCCCTTATTTCTTCTGGCCCTTGCTTGAAAGATAGTTTCATTTACACCGTTGTGTGTCTGTCTGTACATTATATTATATAGACATAGTGTATGTATACATATGCACATATTATACAGTACATGCACATATGTATGTAAAACACATTGTGTGTCTATTATATTTATACATATGCATATATTATGCAGTACATGTATGTATGTATGTATGTATGTATGTATGTATGTATGTATGTATGTATGTATGTATGTATGTATGTATGTATCTATGTATGTAAAACACATGTATAAAATATACTTAAAGTCCAGACAGGTAAATGGTCAGACCAAGATTCAGCGATCAGCCAAGTGAACATTTGGGCAGGCTCTGAAGGCAGTCAGCATAGACAACTGGTTACTTAAAAATAGGCAAAGACTGAAGCAATTACTTGATACTGAAAAATGAAACAGCAACTCAGGGAGGTGGCCAATGGACTGAAGCCTGTAATAATCATGAAGCTAGCGATTAATCATGCACTTGCCTTCAAAACTCAAAGAGGGAAACCAATACAAGACAATGTGCTAAAGTCTGCATTGGGTCAGGAATGTATCCAGCCCTGGATAAGTGAAGCCAATGTTGGACAAGGAACTAAATTCAGCTATATAAACTGGCAAAGACTGAGGCCTTTTAATCATAAGATAAAGGGATTTGAGTGAAGCAAACTGTGGTGAATATTTTAGCCTGCAAGGTGTAGGGATTAAATCCAGCTGTAACCACAGTATGGATTAAAGCCATCTGCCAGCACAGTGTATTGATGTATGAAAGCCAGTACTGTTAGACAAAGGGTTAAAGCCAGGTATAGTCACAGAGTTAGGATTAAAGACAGCTACCAGCATGGAGTATTAAAGTATAAAGCTAGCACAATGGACATAGCTACAGTAAAGGCTAAAGCTAGCACAATGGACATAGCTACAGTAATGGCTAAAGCTAGCACAATGGACATAGCTACATAAAGGGCTAAAGCTAGCACAATGGACATAGCTACAGTAAGGACTAAAGCTAGCACAATGGACATAGCTACAGTAAGGGCTAAAGCTAGTACAATGGACATAGCTACAGTAAGGGCTAAAGCTAGCACAATGGACATAGCTACAGTAAGGGCTAAAGCTAGCACAATGGACATAGCTACAGTAAGGGCTAAAGCTAGCTATGGGTAAAGAGTAAGGATTAAAGCCATCTATGAACAGAGCACAGATGACAGTACAATGGACAAAGCTGCATCAGGATCGTAACCATCTACAAGCATGGAGTATTTAAGCCTGAAAGCCAGCTATCAGCCAAAAGAGACAATTAAAGCCATCTACAGGCAAAGAGTATTAAAGTATAAAAGCCAGCAATTAGGGACACATCTAGAGTAGGGGTAAAGGTCAGCTTTGGGCAAAGAGAACTGATTGAAGTCACTTATGAGCACGTCGTAAAAAAAAAAAGCCAGGTACAGGCACAGAGTTACACTAGGTCTGATACTAGCAACTGTGATACAGAAACATATGGCCATTATGAACTCAAATTTGCATGGCAAAAAAGGAGTGAGACTTGCAATGTGCAAAATGTGAAGCCGTTGGTCGGCAAAGAGTGAAATCAACAGAAATAAGTATGATATCAGTGGTAGGCAAAGAGTGAAACCAACAGAACAAAGTATGATATCAGTGGTAGGTAAGGTGTGAAATAAACAGAACAAAGTATGATAACAGTGGTAGGCAAAGAGTGAAATCAACAGAAATAAGTATGATATCAGTGGTAGGCAAAGAGTGAAATCAACAGAAATAAGTATGATATCAGTGGTAGGCAAAGAGTGAAATCAACAGAAATAAGTATGATATCAGTGGTAGGCAAAGAGTGAAATCAACAGAAATAAGTATGATATCAGTGGTAGGTAAGGTGTGAAATAAACAGAACAAAGTATGATATCTGTGGTAGGCAAAGAGTGAAACCAACAGGACAAAGTATGATATCAGTGGTAGTCAAGGTGTGAAATAAACAGAACAAAGTATGATATCAGTGGTAGGCAAGGTGTGAAATCAACAGAACAAAGTATGATATCAGTGGTAAGCAAGGTGCGAATACAGCCAGCTGTAGCCAGTGAAATCAATACGACAAAATATGATGCCAATTGTAGGCAAGGAACGAAACCATGTACTGGTAGGCAAAGAGTGAGATAATAGGACAAAGTATGATGTCAGTGGTTGGCAAAGAGTGTAGCCAGTGAAACAAAAAATAATGATACAGTGGTAGGCAAAGAGTGAAACCAACAGAACAAAGTATGATATCATACCAGGATTTGAACAAAAAAGGAAAAAGTAATGAATGAAGTCAGCTATTTAGAGATGAAGCCAGCACTGAGCAATGGGTGAAACCAGTTAAGGCTAAGTTATAGTGATACTTGGGCATTAAGAAGGCTTGGGCAAGAAATAAAGTTAGCATTATGCAGAGATTGAAGCCACGGATATGCAGTAAGTCTCTAATGGACTCTGACAAAAAGACAAGTCAGAAAATGGACCAGGATTGCTACATGCAGCAACAATCAACAAATGCAGAGGCAATGCAGAACAAATAATTAACCTTGAAACAGTCCCGCAATAAAACCAGTGATAGGGAAAGAGCAGAGCCATAATTTGTCATGTGTCAGATCTGAGCTTGCAGTCACAGACAAGTCAGACACACAGATTATCTACATGAAATTGGTATCAAAGACACTTGTAAGTGTTCTTGTGGCCAAGTCATTATAAATGTCTGGCAGTATATTTTTGCTTAATCCATTATCCATCATTCAGAAAACTGTCCTCATGCAGTTATTTCTAATTTGTTCTTCTTAATATCGATGCGGTATGACATGGATATGAATATAGCAGCTTGGAAAATAACATAAAGATATTCAAGACTGTGCAAAAATCCATAAAATGTCTGTTAGACTTGCCCCTAACATGTACCATATAACAAGTCTGTAACGTATAATTTGCCTTGATCTATGGTGCCCTGCTGTCTGTCTTGTTCTCTCCTGCAGGGATTTCTTCATCATGTTATCCTTGCCTGATCTCATACCTGGCCATTGTAATGTTTTGACTGCCTTGTCCATTGTCTCTTTTTGCAAGAGGAATTAATATAAAGGTATGCCCTGCTTTCCAAAGAACCAGATATCAGAACTTTGGCAAGAAGCCAGACACCAGAACTTGACAAAGGGTGAAGCACTAGAACTTTGGCACAGAGCCAGATACCAGACCTTCACAAGTGATGAAGCACCAGAACCTTGGCACAGAGCCAGACATCAGAAATTTGGCACAGAGCCAGAAAATGGAACTTAACAAAGGGTGAAGCACCAGAACTTTGGCACAGAGCCAGATATCAAAACTTTGGCAAAGAGCCAGATACCAGAATTTAGTTGAAGAGACAGATACCAGGGCTTCTGCAAAGAGACTGATACTAAACTTGGGCAAAGAGGCTGTGTTCTAGAACTTTAGTAAAGAGACAGATACCAGAAGTCTAATCACAATAGACAAAGATTGAAGCTACCCTTAAGAAAACTAGTCAAGTACCAATGTACTTACCATGATCTAAAATGTGATGATGACTTGGCAGACAACACGACATCTTTTTCATGAGCAAACTAAAACTTCTTATAAAATTTATCATGATTTGGTAGAAAACTCAACATGTTTTGGCATGTAAATAAAAAGTTTTGTAGAGGCATGATTTGCTCATTCAAAACAGCTATCCGTTACTTAACCAGCACAGGATCTGTCAATTTTCAAACTGTACAATTGTTTATATTCCCAAGCATTTAATTTGCCAATTTGACCCTACAATAGAATTTTCCAAGTTTTATGTTACTAACTTGACCCTGAATTAGATATAATGCTTATGTTTGTACAATAATTCTCTGGTCCAACACTCCAGAATAGACACAATACTCAGGACATGATAGAGAACATTCCTCCCTCATAAAAATTTGTGATTACACATAGCTTGCCAAACTGACCAGCCATTACTGGAGCCAGGTTCAGACATGGAAATACTCAGCAAGGAGACACTCTTGTGTCTGTACACATCCATTAGCTCTCCACTGCTGCAATTGCAAGCCAAGAATTCCCCTCTTCAAAGCGTTTAATTGCTGAAACATACACCCAAATTCCAGTCACAAGTGCACACAAGTTGAGACAGAAGGGAGTAAAGACGGACTGTGATGGAAGACCAGAGCTGTGTCGACGCAAGAGAAACCCTGTATTATCTAGCCACCCGCACCGTGTCTGCACAAACAGCCACAAGGACACAGAACTACGTGGCTCCTGAATGCACCCAAAGACAGATAATCCTTTTACAGATATTGACTCGTGTCTTATCTATATCAAACCCTGCATGCATTCCTCAAATCTGGAAATTGGCGCTCTTTTCTTCCTCCGCTACAAGCTATGAACACCCAGCACGATACAGACAATGCCACACTACCCCTCTGCTCCATTTTAATTACCTGCTCATGTTTTATGGCAAAGTAATTTTTGCGCTTCATTTCCTGCAGTCTCAGATTTCTTCAGGAAATATTGTAATGGCATTATCATATTTAAAACAGGATGCTCAACTCATAAAGGCACTCTAAACACTTGCCTGCCACTACCTTAGTATCTTGTTTGTCACAACACAGTTCCACTCCACCAATGTTCTTTTATGACAAAGTATCCGTATGGCATTCTAGCCACACGTCTATGGGTGCCCAAAATCATTGTACTTGACTATTGTGCTTGTCATTTCTTGCTGGGTTTCCAGGAAATTGACATCTTAAATGATGGAGATGTGCTAACAGCACAATTGCCGCATTTTCAAAGAAACAATAAAACTTCAGTAGATTAACCACTTATTTTTGTGCTGAAAAATTTAGCATCCTTTGGATATAACACTTTACAAGAGGGACATAAATTGGATCAAGAAAGACAATTGTCTTGTTCAGTCTTTCTTGTGTCAAAAACGTGTACCTGCACGGTCCAGGAAGCCATTCTGTACAAAATGCTGCTGCGACAAGCGACAAATAAATGAAGTCACAATAGGAAAGCATCTCAAGTAGGCCTAACATTAACCTAGCCCTCCTTGACGTGGTCCTCAATCCATTCTAATTAACGTACCTGGCAGCTTTTTGCTTCCAGAGAAGCATTGCCACATGTTCTCGATGATATCTCTGAGAGGACCCATCGTAACCTGGCCATGGTCTCATTATGAGACAACCAACTGTAACAGGGTGTCTTTATGAACAAATGCATTGTATCCTGTCTTGTTATGAGACGACATACTGGACCTTGGTCTCGTTATGAGAAGACACTGTAACATGGTCTCTTTATGCAAAAGTGCACTGTATCCTGGTCTCAACTTACTGCCCCTCACTTGCATTGCATTAGGGGAAATAATTTTATCAAGCTGCATGATTGGCTGGCAGCAGACTCATTAATTATTCACCGGCAAACATAGCTCATGTGCATTGGTAGCCTAATTGGTTCACCTGGTCAGCAGACTCTGAAGTGCATCACTGGGATGGTGTGCAGGTTTTTAAGTTCAGAACTGGGACTCTTAAGGTCATGACGTGGACTGTAAACACTCTGAAAAAACTGGCTACAAAAGCAATCACAATTGTCAAATTCAATCACGCCAGTCAAATTAATAAAACCTCTATGGGCAATTATGTCTCACATTTGTTTGAAGAGTGTCATCAACCACTTATAACTGACAAAAAAAAAATATATGTACTGATCAATTTGATTGTCATTTTGTTTCAGACAGTAACAATGTGTTTGCTTTTAGCTGGTGCAACCCTGTACTTGACAGTTTGGCAGAGTTACCCATAATATCTACTCACGGGGTGTATAGTAGCAAGCACAGGTGAATTGACTTATCTTAACACAGCCACCCTCCCTCTGACAACTACCCTCTGACACCAGGGCTGGCTTAAATGTGCAAAAACTCACACTTTAATCCCACAGTGTCACTGAGCAATCAAAATAATCTGATTAAACAAAAATGAGGACGGCAAGCAATTTTGAAATAAAAGTCAGGTAGTAACTGCGGCACGGTGGTACCAGCATGTCTTGGCAAATGCCAGGGGATGAGGTATTTATCCCAGTTGTGTCATTGGCGAGAGATATTACACATCCCTCCCATCTCATCCTCTACTGAACATGGAAAACCTTTGTGCCTTGCATGCAATGAATTCACTTACCTCAAAATACATCACATGTCAGGACACTATCATAAGGCGCTATCAGTATCGCAATAAAACAAGGATCAAATTAGGGGCAATCTTCATTTCCAGTCCATTACGGACTCATAGGCTTGCACACCCAATGCAAACAGTGATAAAACAGGTAGCCGTTTATATATTTACTGTATGTCAGCTATGAATAGGAAAGGTACCATTAATGTATTGTCTCATCAATCCTGCTTTTACATTGACCCTCTCGCTGGCTCGGAAAAGTGCCGCCATCCATTAAAACTGATCACACATGGCCACCACAAGTGCCGACTCCGACAAGGATGACCACATTTTGTGGACAGAGACGAGACAGCCGAGGTGAGTGCACTTACCCTTGCGTCTCTCCCTATTCTCCCTGCACTGATTTATGACAATATGACCATACACTTGTTCTGTGCCACTTGGGGTATGAAGATATATGTGACATGTCAACTTGAAAGTATAATAACTGATACCAAGTGTTGTCGAAACTTTCTGAGAAGTCTTCCAACAACTAGATGTCTCCAATGGCAGGTAAGCCTGGAGAGAATGGCTTCCCTGTGCCCAAATAGTTAAGGCTATGTAATTATAATGATTGATTGTATTACAGAACACTGATGAACAATGTAACGGGATCATATGGTCAGCAATGATAGGTTAAAATGATGATATATTTTCACATTTCAAATGATCACATTACCTTGACCTTTTCATCAAAGTAGGTCATCACTGGAAAAAGTAGGTCATGAGATATTTATCAACTTTGAGGTGCACAGTATTAGTTCATGGTATTGAGATTCTATGTTTTCAAAAGCTGGTGAATATGATGGACCTCTTCTTCCTCTTCATCTTCCTCTTCCTATTCTTATTTTAGATGGCTATACCATTTTGTCAAATATGAACAAATTTAATGTGTCCATAACCTTTCATAGAATTCTACTTTGCTCAAATCAGATAAATGTTTTTGACACATGAGCAGCTAAATGTTTCCAGGTAAATAGGTCATAACCAGGAAAAGTAGGCATGAACCTTCAATATGAGAAAATTTTTAAAACAGAAGAGAACAAGAGGCCCATAAGATGCTCTGTGCTCATCAGCCATGTTGTATAATATTGGAATCCAAGATATCATGTCAATTTCAGTAACCTTGAAAGAGTAGGTTACTGCCATCCAGGTAGCATTAACTTTTAATAACAAGCATAATGCCTCTACATTTAGACAGCTTCCTTAGTTATTCCTGCATTTCAAAAGTTGTTCTAATTATAACTACATGCACTTGATGTCATGTGATCTGAGACAAAAGTCAAGGACATTCATATTCCAATAAAACTGGCTTTAGGTCTGAGGTCCATATGCTATAAATTTGGCAGGTCTAATGAAATTTGATTTTAAATAATATATCTGATGCATTTTCTACCTCCAGGATGCCATGGACTGACCAGTGATCTAAAAAGCATAGGTTTAATTAGGTGTCAATGATTTGCCTATAATGTATATCAAATTTGACCTAGATTTGTTGTTCACAGAACTTGTCCAGAAATTTCATGAGGCAAAAAAAGTTTGCAAGGTCCTTTTCTCGCAAGCAATTGTTTCAGTATAACAGGTTGGACAGTCAGCTCTGTAACATTAGGTCAGCAGAGGTAAAAGGAAAGAAAAGAAAACATGAGGGCTGTCTGAACAGCTCATCCTCCACTGACCTTAATACTTTGAACTGAAAATAAATCCCATTCTGTTCCATGGGTACCCAGAACTGTTGCTGGGAGATTTCAAATCCATTGGCTGAGTGGCTTAAGAGAAGATAATTTCTAAGATTAATCAAATTTACAACAACCAAAAAATGAAAGAAAAAAGTCATAAATAAATCCAAAAATTACTGGCACACGATCCTTTGACGGAATATAACAAACACTCAACCATTGACCAAAAAGTACCCAAACTGACAAATTAATTAAAAATCACAGAACCAAAGCATCACAGGCAGTGAAAAACTTTGATTGACCCTTCCATAAGGATCATTTCTACATTTCAGCACAATCTGAGTAACCCTTTAGAGAAGAAGTCCAAACTAGCTTTAACACACAAAAATTCAAATAAATAGAAACAAGTCTCCTTTAGAAAGGAAATTGGCCTCAAGGTGAAGATAAATTTCCAAGTTCATGGGACTTCCATTTTTTAACCATGAAACCCTTAAACGCAAAAGGGAATGCTCTGTGAACAGAATGGATTTATGTCATTCTGTGCGTGTTATGTGTACTATTGAACACGCTTTACACACATGAGGAATGTCGTACACTGAAGCTAACCTTGTGAATGTACGCGTACATATACAGGAAAAGTTAAGCACATAAATTCAAATGACGCTGATGTAAAATTCTTATTGAACCCAAAATTTGGGTACAAACGAGGGTATTATTGTCAAATAGGACGCTGTGAAAAGGATTTCTGGCAGTATGCGAATGTACAAATGTAGTGGTCCAACTTCTTTCACTTGATCCAATATTGGCCACCCATAGCTGCCAATAAAAAATCACAGCACCATCTGTTAAAGCAATTAAAGTCTAGCATCTTACAAAGTGTGCCTATGCAATTTCACAGCAATCGGTAAGGCAGTTTTGGAGATGGTGATTTTTGAAGATTTTACCAAAAAATGAACAAAAAATCCATAAAAAACAAGAAAATCACTGGGGCATTACCATTTGACCCAGCTTCATAGAGACCCACCCAAGGTACATTTGAAGCTGATCTGGCTAATGGTTTTGGAGAAGAAGTCACAAATGTGACTGACCATTGCAATCCCCAATGATTTACATAATAATCAATAGGAATGTATGCATTTAATGATCAGCACCCAAACTAAACTCTATGATAAAAATCAGGAGTTGAGAGCATAAAAACTTTGTGAACAATCTGTTTAAGCCTTCCACTGGCATAATTTCTACCACTTTTCACCCCAATCTGAGGAACATCTTCAGAGAATACCGTAAACAATCCCCTACTTAAAACAAGATTATGCACGTTTGTGAATTTAACACAAGTTTTCAAATATTCAGTCAAGATTTGAGTAAAAAGGAATATTAAATATTAGAGGCCATGTAATCTTAGAATACAATTTAATGGTAAACTTAACATAATTTTTAAACCACTTGCGAGTTTTTGAAACTTATCTTGTCCCCCAGACAAAGTTTATAAACTTATAGGAAAATTTGTAAATCTCTCATGAGGATTTGTTGCAAAATTTATTCTTTTGACAGTGAGGAAGTTACAATAACTTTACCAAACAAAAATTCATTCAAAAAATTGAAAAAAAAAATACAGCTTGATCTGTTGCACAAATTAAGGTCTAGAGGTGCCTAGAAGTGTCTCGATGCAAGTTCAAAGCTATTGGCCAACCACTTTTGGAGAAAAAGCTTTTTGAAGATTTTGCCAAAAAAAGGCAAACACAAAATTTCACAAAAAAATAAAAAAATCACTGGCGCATGACCAATTAAACAAACTTGGTAGAGGCCCATACAAAGTACATCCCCACTAAGTTTGAGGTGGATCTGGCAAATGGTTTTGGAGAAGTTGAAGAGTTGATGTACCAGTGCAATCTCTGTTGACATACAGAGTAATCAATAGAAATGTATCCATAATAACCAATAAGTACCCAAATTGAACAAAATTTATTAACTAGAGCACTGTGATTGCACCTAATCACTGGAATGCCTCCCCATCACCCCTGTTGACCCCACCCTTAAACTACCAACAGATTGCTCTTCAACATTAGACAAAAGGGTATATTCATCCAGAGATTTTGCAGATATCAGGGTTTAAAAAAGCTCACATGCACAATGAAAAGGTCATAGTTGCATGTAAATATATCATAGTGATCTCAAATCTTCATCACATATTGTATGTCAAACAATGCATTTCTGTACCAAATTTGAGAAAAATTCATCCAGGCATTTTGAAAATATCATGGTAACAAAGATAGACAGTAACAGGTCACAGTATGCTGTATATAGGTCACATGGCCTCAAATTCTAATCAGCTAAAGGGGGTCTGCATATACATCTATATATCAAACTTTATAATTGCATTTTGAAAATGTGGCCCTTACAAAGCTAATATGAAAAATAGATCACACTAAGCTGTAACTAGGTCACAGTGACCTCATTATCTAAACACCTACTGGGGGTCCAGAAAAGCATATTTGTATCAAATTTTATAAAATACATCCGGGCATTTTCAAGATGTTGTGCTTACAATTCTCAGATAGTCAGTGAATAGATCACAGAAAGCGGGAATTAGGTCACACTGACCTCAAATTTTAATCAGCTAGTGGGAGCCCAAGAATACATCTATGTACCAAATTTGAGAAAAATCCATCCAAGCATTATGAAGACATTGCACTCATAAAGCTCAGACAGGCAGTTAATAGGTCACAGCAACCACAAAATCTAATCAGCTTATGGGAATCCAGGAATGCATCTGTGTACAAAATTTGAGAAAAATCCATTGAAGGAATTTGAAGATATCATGCTAACAAAGGTGGATGGACTGACAGACTGATGGATGGATGGACAGACAAGCCAAAAACATAATGCCCCCCCCCCCCTCCATTGTTGGGGAGGCTTAACAATCAGAGATCCAAAGGATCACCATCTCACGATAATTCTGTTTGACCCTTCTACAAGGTACATTTCTACCAAGCTTCAGCACAATCTGAGGGTTTCAGAGAAGTAGGAAATAGCTTTAACACACAAAAATTCATTAAAAAATAGAGAAAAAAATCACAGTGCCATCTGTTGAACAAATGAAGGTCTAGAGGTGGCTAGAAGTGTTCAGATGCAATTTCAAAGCAATTGGTTAAGCAGTGTCAGAGAAGAAGATTTTTAAGATTCTGCCAAAAAAAAATTAATACAAGAGTTAATTAAAATTCCAAACATCATTGGGCTGTGACCAATTGAGCATCCTTGGCAGGGTCTCGAGAAAGATCCCCCCAGGTTTGATGTGCATCTGACCAATAGTTTTGGTGAAGTCAAACATGTTAATTATGGACAGACAGACAGACAGACAGACAGATAGACGGACAGATGGATGGATGACTGCTGACTCGGATGGACCATCCAAAAGTCCTGACGGACAAGTCAGCTGAGGTAAAAATCTAGCTGGTGATCTTGAGGGATTACAGTCAAGTCTCAAAAATGATAAAAGTAGGGGTACTCAATTAGAGAAAAAATTGTTACAATAAAAACTGGCTCCCCCCCACACACACACACATCCTTTGGTGCCATTCTGTTGTAATTTTTACCACCTTGCCATAGTTTCTGCGCCTCTGTTGTTCATTCCCCCAAAAAGCCTATAATTTAATCATCATTTCATCAATATTACAAGGCATTTGCACACATAAACCTCAAAGGACCCTAAAAGGGCATGAAAGTTAATGTTTTTGGCAATTTTATCATCATTAGCTGTTCAATTGGGAGAATTTTCTTTCATAAAAAAGGCTCAAAACCATTAAAACATAAGAACACTGGGACTGGCATAATAAAGCAAAGAAAAATTAGCTACTAGGTGAAAAAAAACATTTCTTCTGTAAAACAACAACAACAAAAATAAATCATCTTTAAACTGTTGACTTCATACTCATCATGAAAGGTTGGAAAAAACAGTAATCTTTTGACTCGCTGACATGTACATGACATCAAATCTGAAAGGTAAAAGTGCTTCATAAAACAGGATCAAACTAGAAAAAGAAGATTTGCTTGAAAGCAAATATGTCTGTGTGCCTTCAAAAGTTTTACATATTAAATGCTACAAATTTTGTCCTTTGGTACTTCACATTCCATTACGCTTATGACAGGATGAAAATTTCAAAGTCAAAATGACCTTGACCTTTGAACTTTGAGGTCACATGTAAATTACAAAAAATGAACAGTGTTACAATACCTCAATTTAAGCCCAACATGAACCAAATCAGATGAAAATTGACAAAGTTAAGGCTAGATGAAACTTTAAAAGGGCTAAATGACCTTGATTGTTGACCTCTAGAGGTTACATGTGAATTACAAAAATGTACAGTGTTGCAATCCCTACCATTAGAGTCCAACATGAATAAAATTAGATAGAAATTGGCCAAGTTATGACTGGATGAAAATTTCAAAGGTCCAAATGACCTTGACCTTTGGCCTTTAGAGGTCAGATGTAAATTAAAAAATAGCAGTGTTACAACGGCTACAATTTGAGCCCAACATGATCAAAATTGGATAAAAATTACCCAATTTCTGGCTAGATGAAAATTTCAAAGGTCCAAATGACCTTGATCTTTGACTTTTAGAGGTCACATGTAAATTACAAAAATGTGCAGTGTTACAATAGCTTCAATTTGACCCCAACATGATCAAATTTGGGTTAAAATTGGTTGAATTATGGCTAGATGAAAATTTCAAAGGTCCAAATGACCTTGACCTTTGAAGGTCACATGTAAATGACAAAATGTGCAGTGTTACAATACAATTTGAGTCCAACATGATCAAAATTTGATAAAAATTACCCAATTTCTGGCCAGATGAAAATTTCAAAGTTTCAATTGACAATGACCTTTAACCTTTAGAGGTCACATGTTACTTACAAAAATGTGTAGTGTTACAATTGCTACAATTTGAGCCAAACATGATCAAAATTGGATAAAAATTGACAGAGTTATGCCTAAAACAAAGTTTCAAAGATCCAAATGATCTTGATCTTTGACCTGTAGAGGTCACGTGTAAATGACAAAAATGTGCAGTGTTACAAACATTCATTGAAGTTGGATTGGCTACCTGTACCTATAATAGTTTTGGAGATATTCAAGATCTAAATTTTCAAATGGCCCTAATTTGCATAATTTTCAACACTGTTGATCCTCTTTACAAAAACTTCAGACTTTATGTATGGAAGTATGATCATGCCAAGTTTGGAGTTTCTACATACAATACTTTTCAAATGAAATGTCGAACAAATCAGCCTGGAAAGAAAGAAAGAAAGAAAGAAAGAAAGAAAGAAAGAAAGAAAGAAAGAAAGAAAGAAAGAAAGAAAGAAAGAAAGAAAGAAAGAAAGAAAGAAAGAAAGAAAGAAAGAAAGAAAGAAAGAAAGAAAGAAAGAAAGAAAGAAAGAAAGAAAGAAAGAAAGAAAGAAAGAAAGAAAGAAAGAAAGAAAGAAAGAGCAACAATATATCTGTGTTGGTACCCAGACATAAAAAAAAGTAAAATTTTCAATTTTTTATTTTAGATTGCTTGAAATGAAAATCAAAACGGAAATGTAACTCACTTTTATGACACAAAACAGAGAGTTATATGAAAGTGAAACCTTGTAGGGATGATGATATTAATGAATTTCAAACACAACCGCTTCACAGAAGCCATAATGTCATGTTTATCTGTTGAAAGCATCAACAGATACAACAGTTTTGACAGAATTTGACACAAAAATGCTGGTGCATGATATAGACAGCATAGGTCTACTCCAAACCACAAGACAGGCCAAGGTACTGTCTGGCATAACAAGGCAGGACTGGACTGCCCAAGGCTGTTGATAGAGAGGTCATTTACCCCGCCATAGATGGAACCATCTTGCGGCCAGTAAATCTCACGATAACAATAAATCTGTGACTATAGCCGCTTTTTGTGCATATCAATATCACTCAAGAAGCTGGTAAAACATGGCAGCCACAGTTACCTACTTCAGCGTCCATTTGAAGCCCAAACCGGCAATTAATTGAAACTTTTCGATTAGTGCACTGTGCGTCAAATACTTGCCGTGGACCGTGAACATAATTTAGAAAACACGCTGTCTGTATGCTAAACAGAGGATGAATGGCCGACTGTCATACAAATTTGATGAAGGCACAAATTGATAGTGCTGTTGTTAATGGCTGGGGCCATAACCCTTGTATGATACACACACATAAAGTATATGTCTAATGACTGGGGCTACTCCCAACTCCATGTGATCACTGGTCTCTTATTGTTCTGTAGATGTCTGCTCCATTAGTCTCGATAGCAAACTGCTGAAATATATATAAGCCCTTTCAAATGTAGCAGCAAGGGAACCAGTATGCAGCTTTTATCTTGATTGAACAAATTCACAGTATAATCACCTTAAATAGAAAATGTTTAAGTTCTTGTGCAATTCAAATTGACTCGCATAAATTTGATTTAAAATTTTATACCGTTGACATGTTTCACACAGAAATGAATGAGAGTTATTGTGTGGCATTATATTCAATATACAGAGTGACGTGAACTACTGACAGCTTTCTATTCTCCTGTTGTATCACAAACTGCGGACCTGACTTGTCCTCATATACAGGTGTGGTCTGCTTCAAAGTAACAAATGCTTAACTGTTGACTCTCTCTCCATGGCAGCAGGAGAATCAAAACACTACATTTTTATTCATATCTGAATTGACTTGTTTTTGTACGTACACATTTCCTTCCATATCAAAAGGCCTCAATCACTAGTGGCCCCACATATACTGTGCTTTTAGTGTACCAAGTACATGTATGTGTTTCTGAAGTGTAGCGCTTTTTGCACGCATGTATGTCCACTCGTGATAAAGAGCCTACAGCGCTCGACCAGATAATGACAAACTATGCTGTACATGCCAAGATGTTCTTCCTCAAGACATCCACTCTGGCAACTCTCTCACCTGGCATCTGTCTACATTAACCCTTTCTCGGTCCATACTAAGACTGAGCTTTCTCACCACAGGTTGGGCACAATACACACAAGCCACGCCCAGGAAATGTATATGACCTCAGGCGTGCCATCATGATAAGGTTATCTACAACTTTCAGCACTTAACATGAAATTTAAGCAACAACATTAAAGGAGGTGAAAAAATATACGCCCTGGCACTTCTGGGCAATTGGAGTACTAAAGGGTTAAGATAAAGATTACTGTTTACTGCGAATTGCCCATTGCTTGGAGCCAATCCCACAAATTATGAGTTCTACTCCCAACATAAATTATTTCACAATCAAGCAAAGCCTGTCTGCTAATTGGTTTAATTGATGTCAGTCCAGTGGATTAATTCCACATTCCACTAATTGCCTATTTAAATTTTGCTCCAAAATTTAAATAGGCTCATAAAACACTGGGGAAGACGCTGACACTATACTCCCGTAAGCAACATCATCATGCCAAATCTGGGTTTATGCTGTAATGAGGAATACCATTTTCCATACATTTCTCTGTCTGAGCTAGAAACTGATGTCAGTGGGACAAGTGGATTCTTCTCTCATTCTATAATGTATAATTAACTATAAATGAGCCCTGTAAATAAGTCACAATGTGAATGTCCAGAGGAAGCACTGACAGGGGTATCATCTAACTTACAATAGGACACAAAAACTGTTTAATGTGGACTTGGGATGTGACATGATCAAGATGATGTACATAACACTGTAGTGTTTTTGAATGGAGATAATCTACCCACATGATAAATGTACAAGGTCTTAAGGATAAACAGAGTAATGGATGTGCTTAAGTTAGTGCCTTGACCATTATATTGTGTTTCTGCAATAGACACGAGCAGGAAGTGTGACCATTAGGTGCGTGAGATAAATGCCTACCTCTGCCTTGTTCCCCTTGTTGAGTATGACAGACAGTGCCTCACAGAACTGGTCCTTGGTCAGACTCAGCCGGTTGTCATAGCCATCACCCTCTGCCTGAAAACATCATCAAACACGCACATGTATCAAGGTCATCTCAGGTAAGACACGGCAATATACACAGCTCAGTCTGAAACATGCCGGTTAACCCTTTCCCCCTTGAATTAAGACTGAGTCAACAGCTTTCCTCCGCATGGGTTGGGCACTTATTGCTCAACCCATGCCAAGGAAAGCTGTTGACCTGGGTCATGTTGTCTTGACAGGTATCATCTTCAATTCTCAGTCAAATTGTTTTTCACCGCTCTTGAAATCAGTTGAAAACGCTGAAGCAGACGACATTTGACCACCAGCTGGTTTTGGCCAGTTTGAGGGGGAAAGGGTTAAGGTCCTGGGCACTGGCTTCTACATTGCCTGGCAACTGATATTTCAGCTGCCTGGGTAACAGCTGGAGCATTCCTTACCAGCCAATACAACCACCTCTGATTTGGACTTGCATGTAATGTTAGTATTTAAATGTATTGAGTGAAAGTTGTTTCAATCATAAAGCAGAACAAGCAACTTAATTTGGCTGGGTACGTGTATATTAACTCTTTGAGTGCCAAATTTTTTACTGAGTCAACAGCTTTTCTCGGCACGCATTGGGTGCAATGCACCCAATTTGTAACAAGAAAAGCTGTTACCTAGGGTATTCTCTCTGGAAGTATAGGCATGCTGGTGCTTGAATGAAAGGTCTTTTTACGAGGAATACAAATCTAGGAATCTAATGATAATTCAGACTAGTTTGACTTAGGTAGATTGACTTTAGGCGTGATTGGCACTGAAAGAGTTAATTTTGAGTAACATGCAGCTCTGTTTGGAGCATGTCACTGGCATCAAATTAGAAACTGACCAGATGAATATCAAGACAACATTGTACAGAGAACAGTCCAATATTATGTGATGTTATTGACACAATGCTGAAGGCATGTTTCAGCAAAATTAGTGCAATTGCTGAAAGTATCTCTCCCATTGGTACAATTACTGAAGGTAGATTTTGGCAATATCAGCACAACTGCTGACAGTAGATTTCCGCAATATTGGTTTAACTGCCAAGACTACTATTGCAGTTATACTGGTACAATTGACGAAAATAAATTTTTGCAATAATAGTACATTTTTGACATTACATTTCAACAATATTGGTATAATTGCTGAAAGTAGATTTTAGCAATATTGGTACAACTGCAGACAGTGGATACCTACAATATTGGTATGACTGCAGACAGCAGATACCAGCAATATTGGTACGACTGCAGACAGCAGATACCAGCAATATTGGTACGACTGCAGACAGCAGATACCAGCAAAATTGGTACGACTGCAGACAGCAGATACCAGCAATATTGGAACGACTGCAGACAACAGATACCAGCAATATTGGTACGACTGCAGACAGCAGATACCAGCAATATTGGAACGACTGCAGACAACAGATACCAGCAATATTGTTTCAATTGCTTAGAGTACATTTCTGCAGTGTGATCCAGTTGGATATGCTACCATAGCATTGCACAGTCATTCATGATGAAAACACATACATGTACAATACTATTTACATCATAGCCTTTACTTTCTGCTTGCTCTGTTTGATTTTTGTACTGTAGTTCATGCCTCTACTCCAGCACCCTCACGCACAGGTCAGTAATGCAGGCAACCAGGAAAACAAGAGGCCCATGGATCTAATGCTCTGCTGACCACCATCACCAAAAAATAATTTCCTGGAATGTATTCCCTCCACGACCTTGAAAAATTGATCAAGGTTATCCAATTAAATGTCCTTTTCTTAAGTGTTTTCATGACCTTGAAAAATGTTGATCCAAAAGGTAGGTCACCAAGTAGAGTTTAATATACAATGTACTCAAGTGCAATTTTGATCTGGAGGCTCAATTCTCTTTGCCATTGATGTTCAAACTACACCCTACCATCACAAAATCACCTCTTCCATTAAACAGGTCTGGTGACCTCATAGAAATAGGTCAAGGTCACTAATATTACATAAGATCTATCAAACATTAAGGATGCTAGAGTGGTCACAAGATTTTACATTTTCACCCATATATTACATAATACGACAGGTAGCACCACCAATGTTAAACTTGACCTAAATTTTTATACACTTGACAAGTCCTGAAAGTTAAATGGGGCTATCTTAAAAACTGTGGACTGTATCGTGCTTACAAGCAAAAAGTTTGCGGGGAGGGGGGGGCAGTGAAATGACAGATGGACAGATTTGAGTGATTGCATAAGCTCTGAGACATTTCAGCAGAGCTAAAAAAGGACAACATAGCATCAGTGACTTTCCATCTGCCACATTTGATTAAAATCCCTCAAAGGGGATCTTGACAGTTGACACTTAAGAAATTTCGCCGAAATTCACAAAAGAATCAGTGTGTGAAAGTATACAGGAATGACCCCACAAATGCATAGGCATCACAGGCTGGATAAACTATCTGCTCTAGACACTATATTGATTAGGCTTACAAAATAAACTTGAAAGAGATCTACTAAAAAGCCCACAAAAACTGAAAAATATGGAGCCCCGCAGAGCTGCGATAACGAACCACAATAAATATCTGAGCAACTTCAAAATTGCTTCCTTCAATGTACTTTGTATAATGTTATATAGTCAAATATATGGGAGCTACAGTATACTGACCAACTCTTTGCTCTTATGAAGCTCTATAAAAGTCACAATATTTATATAAATGGATAGAAGGTTGTAAGTCATCTAGCATTAACGTGATTACGGACCCATACATCAAGTTTCATACTTGATTTTGATATCAAACTTAGCAGTCAAATATATGTATCCCTTTTAATATGTTTATCTGGAAACCTCACTGAAAGCTGAAATTTTTGCATCCATTCAAATATCGACTGTCTTCTATTTGTGTAACCCTGAGCACATATAAGCTTTGTACAATCAAGGCTCAACATCACTCAGCCTGCTGGGGACCCAGAATAAACACAACCAGGAGTTTCTATCCACACTGATTTGGCAGAGACAAACACAGATGACAAAATACATCTCATCTTTTTCTGACAGAATGTCACTTAGGCCTGACTATTTTACGGGCTTCATACAAGTTGGACTCCAATCAATGATAGCAGTAGAGACTGATGAAGATACACCGTCTCACCCACAATTTATGCTTTATCAAGTCAGCTCTGATCCCAGGCATCAGCTCAAGCTTGCCTTAACCATATCTCCACCAAAAACTATTGGACTCTTAACCCTTCAAATACTGACTTCCAGACGGAGTCAACAGTTTTATTTGATGTATTTAAGGGGCACCCACAGTGCTTGGAGGAAAGCTACTGATCCAGACTATTAACCTTCTCTGGGACTATCAATTTATGCTGGGCATGCTGGAACTTGAATGACAGGCCTTTGACTGAGATAGTTCACATGTCACTATGGCACTCAAAGGTTTGAAATTATACAGGTCTTGTCTGCTGAGCTAGCCTATCTAAAAAAGGCAAGTTTATTTTTCCGATGTATCAGCTGATTACAATACTATCCCAAGCTGAATCATATCTCCCACTGGCACATTTCAGTCTTCCTCATGTTTTCACAATGACACAGTGACTCTGACAGACACCAAAATACACTATTTACAAAAATGCTCTGATTACTGATTTTAACGCACACTCACTGCTCTCAGCACATTTAACTTAACTGTTTTTTGTTTTTTTCATTGAGTTCTCCTGTGGTTCATTAACATGAGAAAAACTGACAACTTGTGGATTTGTCCATTGTCTGCTTACTTCACCCCCACTTTTGCTGTTAAGCCTGCACTGTGAAAGCAAATTTTTAAAAAAGCTATCCAGTTGGCAGCTTTGCCTCTCAGCCACTAGATGGCACTTGAAAAGATAGCCTGGTATGCATCTCGGTACAAACATCATTGTACCTGAAGTTAAATGGCAAGCATGGGTTCTAAGCCACCTTTGAAGATCTAGTGGGTCTTGCACCCAGTAAGTTTCTGAAGTATTATTGATTCTACAATAATCCAACATAGTGTCTTTACTTATAAAATAATTTTAAGTATTCAAAAATAACTTGTCATGACATCAGAAAAGAGGACATAGCAGAGCCATACATTTTACCCATCTTCTGATGTCATAATACACCAGCATAACTAGAATAACTCTAACAAACAGCCTCCCAGTGTATACTTCAGTGACAGATTTTTATCTAGATAGCTGTGCGCACAGCCCGTAATCAGCTGACCTGAGCTTGTTCACAAAATCCAAGTTGCCACTGAATGGACCTGTGTTGAACTTCAGCTGAGTGCATATGACATTTAGAAGTATTTCTCAGATTTTCCTACAGAAAAATTAATTAAAATGTGAATTACCATTTGAATGCCCATTGTCTTACAGAGTAATCAATAGGAAAGGTGCATTTACCCATAAGTACCCAAATTGAAGAAAAATGTTAAAAATCAGGAATCCAAAGCAGTGGCACCTAGTGAACACATTTGTTTGACCCTTTGGCAAGGAACATATACACCAAGTTTCAGGTAAATTTAAGTGATGATTCTGGAGAAGTCAAAAATAGCAAAAACACACAAAAAATCATAACCAAAAAAATAATAAAATAAAAAACAAAAATAAAAAAATGCAGCACCACATAGTGAATACATTAAAAACTAGGAGTCCCTAGGAGTGTTCCTGTGTGATATCATAGCAATTGGATGACAGTTTCAGAGAAGATTTTTTTGTTTTTATGATTTGCCCAAATAAATTTAAAAAGTTAATAAAAAATCAAAAAATTACTGGAGCACTACAATTTGAACAAACTTAGTAGAGACCCACCCAAGGTACATTGCCACTATGTTTGAAGTCAATCTGACCAATGGTTTCATTGGAAAATTCCAAAATGGGAAATAGCATTAGAATACCCATTTACTTCCATGGTAATATGTAGCAAAGGTGCATTTACCCATAAATACCCAAATTGAAAAAAAAAAAAAGGTAAAAATCAGGAATCCATAGCAGTACCATCTAGTGAATATGTTTGTTTGACCCTTTCACAAGGAACATATCCACCGAATTTCAGTTTAATCTGAGTCCTTGCCACCATGTTTGAAGTGAATCTGGCCTACAGTTCTGGAGAAAAAGTTGAAAATGTAGTTGTGAATAGACAGAGGACGGAGGCTGGATGACAGACAACTGAGCCTCCTAAAAACTCAGTCTGACTAGCAAGTGAGCTGAGCTAATAAAAATCAGATGCATCCTACCCCCAAAGAAGACCTCAAGAAGTCCAAAATATTGGGGTTGGGGTTGGGGGGGATGCCTCATTTTTTATTTTCTACAATATTTGAGCAACTGGTGGACGTTGATTGTGTCTTATTTCTGGTCAGATCTAGTGGCTAAGCCATAAGCAAGCTTTAATGCAAATATATAGCCAGACACTTAAGGAAAGAATCAAACATACAACAATGCTATAAACTTCTTTATTATAAATCTTTTTTTGCAAAAGGGCACCATCTTCTGTTAATTGCAGACCTATAGCCAGTCAACAACTTACATGCATGCAGGTACATTGGCTACCCATGACACTTGGAAGCATTGATAATTTGCAAGGCACATCTGGGCTATGCAGTGGTATATACTAGGGTATGATTGGGTATACTTGGGTATAATGGGTGCCTCTAGTATTGTGAGATATGGTAACTTTGGGCATACTTCGAAATGCTGGGGAATACTGGCCATCTGGAGCAACTTGACACATGGTTGGACATGCCTGGCATGGGGCATGGTTTGAGTGTAGTGTATTGGCTGCCTTGGTTACACTGAGGTATGGTTTGAGTGTAGTGTATTGGCTGCCTTGGTTACACTGAGGTATGGTTTGAGTGTAGTGTATTGGCTGCCTTGGTTACACTGAGGTATGGTTTGAGTGTAGTGTATTAGCTGCCTTGGTTACACTGAGGCATGGTTTGAGTGTAGTGTATTGGCTGTCTTGGGTACACTAAGGCATGGTTTGAGTGTAGTGTATTGGCTGCCTTGGGCACACTGAGGCATGGTTTGAGCGTAGTTTATTGGCTGCCTTGGGCACACTGAGGCATGGTTTGAGTGTAGTGTATTGGCTGCCTTGGGTACACTGAGGCATGGTTTGAGTGTAGTGTATTGGCTGCCTTGGGTACACTGAGGCATGGTTTGAGTGTCGTGTATTGGCTGCCTTGGGTACACTGAGGCATGGTTTGAGTGTCGTGTATTGGCTGCCTTGGGCACACTGAGGCATGGTTTGAGTGTCGTGTATTGGCTGCCTTGGGCACACTGAGGCATGGTTGAAGCATTTTAAAATAAAACATGCATGTATAGGATCTGACTTGGGTTTGATTTTCTGTACCAGGGGCACCTAAAGGCATGTAGCATGTATAGACACAGGAAAAATAATTAAGGTCATGTGGCACATAAAAGTAATGTACTGCCAAGCATGAATAATGGCACAAAAGGTATGTACGTATACAGTAGTACATGCTTCCATATTTTGCAATGTACATACCCAGATTTGAGCTTTCTACCTTGGTATGCTTAATAATTAAATAGATAGGCAGACAGACAGACATAGACATAGATAGATAGATAGATAGATAGATAGATAGATAGACAGACAGACAGACAGACAGACAGACAGACAGACAGATAGATAGATAGATAGATAGATAGATAGATAGATAGATAGATAGACAAATAAATTTAAAAAGAAGTTATGAGCCAATGTAGATTAACCAAGTCACAGACTATGACGTTATGCATAACCCAAACCCTTAACCCATCATACCAAGGACTGCTACTGACCAGACATTTTATTCTAATCAATTTCTGTGTGATTGCATTCAAAATCATTTTCACTGCGAAGAAATTTCATTTGCAAAATTTGAATCAGATGACATTTAATGTATGCTATTGGTTGATTTATGAGAGAAAGGGTTAAATTTTTGTCTATTTGCAACTACTTGAAAACTGAATGAAAAAATAATAATACTCACGAAATGTACTCATTTTCATCCTTTAGGATCCAGCAAAGGTTTCACCATATGGTCAGGTATTTACAACAAATTGCCGAATGCGAGTTTGAAAAGCCAAAATATTAAATGCAGAAGTTTGAAAAATCCTGACAATTATATCCACAGCAACTATTAACATTCAATTAAACCAATAAACTGAATTTACACAGTAAAAGTGAGATGCTTTAGTAGACTTCAAATCAGTTTGACGTCTTGTGAGTATCTATGGGAGCATCAGTGGGGAGTTCTGAGAAATGTAATTAATATGAAACACAGTAATTCCCAGTTGCATTAACCCCTTCCCTTAAATCAACAGCATGTAAATATAATGTGTTTTGATGTTTTTAAACAATTTTTTTTTTAATTAGCAACATTCAAGACAAGTATTGTGACACCTATCAGGTCAAGGTGTCCCTCAAGTCAACAGTTTTCCTCAGCAAAGTATGGTGCCTGGCACCCAACCTTTGCCAAGGAAAACTGCTGATTCAATTTAAACCCAAAGAGAAAAGAGTTAATGCTATGCGCAGTGATCAGGTAGGTAGGTACCCATCTACATGTGCTTTTGATGCATCAGTATCTTGGAGCTTGAGTAACCCGCCAGCTGTTCAACACAGAAGTACTGAACATGTTCATACATGATATTCACAAACTCAGTCGACTTGTTCTCCCTTTATTAGTTCACATGAGTACACAGCGTGCTGTGTCCACTCATAACATTAATATAAACTGATTAAATTGAACAAGAAATGGAACAAATTTAAATAGATTTAAATTTATGCTCCCACATGGAACTCCCAGGCATATGGATACACTCATCAAGAAATGAATACATTTTCTCTTTATGAACTACAAAGACAGACAGATAATGTGGCTTGTGCCAAAAACCAAAGCCTCCATTTTCATTAACTCAAGTAAGTGACTCAAAGCATGCATCCAGTACTGGCTTAAATGAGAAATTTTCCTGTCTATATTATTTGTTCTTTTTGTGTAATTTATAGATATAGATCATACAGAATTGATAACACACTTCTCTCTTGTTTTACTCTGTTCTTATCTGAGCAGAGACAGAACAGTAACCATCTAAATAGAATAATTTTTTAAATGATGAAAATACATATTTATGTGTGTGACAGGCCTAAAGTAAGTGCTCCTAAATACTAAACCTAAGGTTGCAGCTGTAATTTTCCTTTAGTACATATGCATAAGTTGTACTTTCTTCTTCAACAAATATGTCCTTGTCTTATTACAGGTTCTCTGGCCGTTAACTGTATATTTTAGAATCATAGGAACTTAATATTATGCCCCAGTTTGTTTCTATTTCAGTTATACACTGGCAGGTAGTTAAACTAAGGTAAGCTACCCAGGTAGAAAGGGTACATACTGGTTCAGGGGTAAGTCAAATTCTTGTTCTTATCTGAACCTGCACCATACGAATTTAGTAAAGTCTATGTTTGGTTTGACAGGTATTATTTATTAACTTATTTATTTATATTGAAGCGCTGCATTTATAAGCAAAGCTTCACTTATTTAGCTAATGCATCATTTGACATGTTCATATTTTTTCACTATTATGAAGGTTGTCTTTGCTGAATGTTTAGCTTAGACAAGGAGCCGCAACACTCAGAGAAACATGTACGGGTACAGGCTGCGAAACATGTTCTGAGTAGTTATCCGCTGAAGACCCTTCAATCTATTTGGGCTAATGCAGCATATGTCAAAATTCTACAGAAGAACGTGTGAAATATGGACAATAGTACTTCCATATTTATATAGGTTAGACAGTGACAGGTTAGCTTATGGAGTGTAAAGAGTTCGGACGGCAGAATATGATAACAACTACTACAACGTGGTTCTGGATGAGAAGACACACACATAATAATTATTCTTTACATGACCATGCAAACATTGCTTGTAATAACACTGCAAGGTTCAAACACATTTTTTGAAACACTCAGTGGACACTGATGACACAAATTTAATAACAAGTTGCAGGTAACATGACCCAAGTTGATGGCTTTTGAATGTCAAATTCCACATTAAAAAAAACACATAATCTTTAATTCACATCAGGTTCTCTTTATAACAGGTTTCACTGCAGCCCAAACTGACATGCTGGTATGGCTGAAAAACGTGTCTGCTTAATAAAGTTAGCATGCATGAAACTGAAATTTGAACAAAAAGGGCCTCTTTGCCAACTAATATTGAAGCTCTTGTCAAAGTTGGTGAGCAGGGTAGCTGCTCTCCTACTAAATGCAGGAATACGCAGACTTGAGAACAGGGCAGAAAATAATTAAGCTGGTACCCTACTGAATGCAAGTACGGTAGAGCAGGGTAAAAGATAGGTTGGTACCCTACCAAGTGTAAGCATATATACTAACTGTGCAGCAGGGTAGAAGATAGACTGGTACCCTTCTAAATGCAAGCATATGAGATCAGGGTAAAAGATGGGCTGGTATCCTATTGAATTTACAGACATGGGAGCAGCTGAGGCCAAGTTGGTTAACTTGCCTGTTTTCGTACATACAGATTAAAGTAAATGTTCGCATTCCATCCAGTGCACATGGTTTTGGCACCTGCCGAAATGGTGATCCAAAAGACTATGCTCTTGAAATGCTAACAGTATGTCCTTATGATTTATGTAAGGACATACTGTTAATATTCTGAGGGCTGCTCTGTAGAACATGCAAAAAACACATAACCAGTGCACATGCTGGCTTTACAGCTTTAACTGTTTCAGTGCCAATCACATCTAAAGTTGATCTACTTAAGTCAGACAAATTATAATTAGGATCCCAGATTTGTATTCCTCATAAAAAGACCTTTCATTCAAGTACCAGTATGTCTATAGTTCCAGAGAGAATACCCCATGCGAACAGCTTTTCTTGGTGCACATTGGGTGCATCTTGTCTGGCTAAACTCTGATACTGCATTAATCTGAGTGAAGAATGAGGTAAGCAAACACCATTTCTTCAAATTATTTTGTCTGTTTCAGGGATTAAACTTTTATTTAAGGCTCGGTGTGAACACAGACTTCTTGTTTTTCCTCGAATATTTTATTCTTTCTTTCTTTATTAAGTCTGTGTATAAACACAGACTTCTTGTATTTCCTCAAATACTTTATTCTTTCTTTATGTCTTTATTTATCCATCCATCCATCTATTTATTTATTTTGTGGTCAATTTTTTTCGGACACTATTGTTACAAAAATACAAAACTTGGCATGGTGATAGACCTAGTATGAAAGTTATGCATATTGTTCGGAACAGTCATGATGTTAAAAAATATGCAAATTAAGGGCAATTAAAATTTTAAAAGCTCTATATCTTCCAACCTATTACATATAGACACAAATCTTACAGTGGTACATACATGTACAAGTTTGCGACACCTGCCAATCTCAAGGACAGTGAACAAGAACTGTAGTTTTTTTTTAAATTATGCTAGTTAGGAGCACTTGAAACATTTACAAGTTGAATATCTCCAAAACTATTGTAGAGATACCAATCCAACTTCAATTTTTTAAGTTTGTAATATAGCCACATCCAATGAACCATGAACCAGATAGAGGCCTCATTCCAACCTCAATTTGTAGGTTTGTGACATAGCCACATCCAATGAAACATACCAAAGTTGTAGCATTCTGATTTATGCAAATTAGGCAAATACATAAAATCTAAATCTTGAATAGCTTCAAAACTATAATAGATTGAGGTGCTCTTCCAACTTCAATTTATAGCTTTCTGCCATAGCCACATGAAAAAATTATCACTGCAGGTGTTACATAAATACTGAATAGGCAATCTTAAAAAGTTTTCTAGCCACACAGACTGACTTGCTGACAAGAAAATCAAATTTTCCTAGTTTTATTTGTATTACCTTGGCCTTAAAAGAGTTACACAGAAAATTATAGAACAAACGGACTAAAACAAAATGTTGTGTAAGAGTCATTTAATTTGGTTTTTCAGAGTCATTTAAGATGTATTACCAAGTTTAAAGAAGATGAAGCATGCAGTTTGGGGATGGATAAAACAGTTACAAAATATTATTTGAAATCTCAGTGACAGCACCTGTTGAGGACATAAGGTGTAAGAAGTATTCCTGCATCATTTTGATGCAACTGGCAAAGTTGTTCAAGGTAGAAGCCTTCATAAGATTTCCTGCAAAATTGAGCACCATCACCTCCATCCCCCCCCCCCCCTCCTCCTGAAGAGACCTGGTCAAGGTACACTGTCACCACTCTTAAAGAGGAGCCTGCCATGCTTTTACGAAAAAACATAAAAATTTATATTGTTGACATAACACAATGTAGATGATAGTCTCAAGTGACAAAAAAAAAACTCAAACTAATGATGAAAAAGAAGACAGCAGACAAACAGTGTCCACAGGGAGCTGTATGTTTGAAGCCCTCTACCCCATATCTAAGTCTATACACCAAGTTTACCCCTGTGACCAGGGTGTGAATTCCCAGAAACCCTGGGTCATCTTGATCCAGACTCCCTTGATCCCCTGTCAAATGACAGACGCAACTCCCTAGCCCCACAATAATACACTTGTCTGCATCTCCAGCCTGACCTCGAAGGACTTTGCACAGAGGTCATGACCTCTGGAGTTGCAGCTGCATCCCAAAGGTCTAGCTATCATTGATCAAGTTGCACGAGATGTGCCAATGAAGAAAACCAGGGATTCACCACTGTACACTGTATGTGACCCTATCTCTGATTTAGTCTGGCCAGTACTTTCCCTTTCAAAACTCACATGGCTATGTCAGGTACTATACGTACTTTCAATATACTTTAAAGTCAATCATAAACATTGTTGGGCCATTTTGTGAAGAATTTGAGGTGCAGAAAGTTTAGTAAGACAAATCCACCTCTCATCTCCTTTTTTTTTTTTTTTGTAAACTCTGAATCTCTGATGACGACCACAAGAAACTACATACATTTTGAGAGAACCAAATGGGACATTTGTCTGTCTATTAACATTACCTGTAATTTGAAAATACACCTGCCAAATTGCCATATGGTCTGTCAGTTTTAGCTTTCATGAAGGATGACCTTGACTGCTTGTACTGGTTTATGATCAACATGTAACAATCCTAAACAAATATTTTATGTACCATTGGGAAAACTATACATGTACTTCATTCAAATTTAAAATCTACCACAATCATGATGATGATGACGACAATGATCACATGATGATGATGATAAAAAAGAAGAAAAAATATAGAAAATAAAAGGTCTTGAAAAGTTAGAATATCAACTTCACGTAACAACATAGCTCAGAGAAATCAGTTTGTCATGTAGATGATAATTCAACAGTGCATAAATTTTATCGTAGATCAAAAATAAATGAAACAAAAAGGTAAAACAAAGAAAATATTTGTTAATAAATGGAGTATCTTGTGCATCTCCTAGAGAGACTTGTGTGATGGATCTTTCCCGTATGACGGTAAATTTGTCTCCAGGCACTTACACCCAGGGAAATCTACCCTAATACATCACTATGAAAGACAGATCTGCCTTGTCTCCCTGGGCTTCTTTATTTTTGCACATCTACTGGCAAGATTAACCCAAAAAGACACATGTGTCACAATTTGTAAGCATCCACAGCTGCCAGTAAATTTGTGAGATCAATTTGGGTTTGTATGTAGTTCTCTGGCAAATATACGTTGTTTAAGCAACACTTTCACCGTGTATAATGTTCAACACATCAAAGTCATGATCAGTACACAAAATTGTGTCTTAAAATCTTGTAATGTTATTTCTCTCTCTCTCTCTCTCTCTCTCTCCCTCCCTCTCTCTCTCAGTGAGATCTACTTCACAATGCATACTACATAATAAGCTTTTAAATGTGAAGCATTTCAAAGTCAGCTCTAACCACAGTAGTGTTTTTATATCTTTTTACATCTTTGTTCTTTTCCAATTGAGATTATTTTGACAAAACATACTACATTTCAGGAGCTATGAAACATGCTTGGTCTCCTGATGATGACCTGTTTGTAATTCATTTGGCTGCTCAAGCTTTGATATTTTGTTTAAATTTGCACATCAAATGTGATAATAGGGGTGAGGAGAGACAGAAGTACATGGAGGATATGGAAATGCTGCACCTGTTTTTATGTCTGTCTGCCAAGATAGAGGTCATCTCAAGGTCAAAGATCATTTCAACATCAAAGACCACTTTCGATGTGTCTTTCTTCTAGCCATAACTTGGTCAATTTTTATCCAATTGTGATCATGTTGGGCTCAAATTGTTGCTATTGTAACACTGCAAATTTTTTAAATTACGTATAACTTCTAAAGGTCAAAGGTCAGCGTCATTTGGACCTTCAAAAGTTTCATCCAGCCATAACTCAGCTAATTTCCATCCAATTCTAATCATGTTGGAATCAAATTGTAGGTATTGCAACACTGCCCATTTTTGTAAGAACATGTAACCTCTAAAGGCCAAAGGTCAAGGTCAGTTGGCCCTTTGAAAGTTTCGTCTTGCTATAACTTCGTCAATTTTCATCTGATTTGGTCTATGTTGGGATTAAATTGTGGGTATTGTAACACTACATTTTTGCAATTTACATGTGACCTCTAAAGGTTAAAAGTCAAGGTCATTTGGACTTGAAATTTCCATCCAGCCATAAGCTTAATGGAATGTGAAGTACCAAAGGACAAAAGTTGTAGCATTTATTATTTACAACTTTTGAAGGCATGCAGACATATTTGCTTTAAAGCAAATCTTCTTTTCTAGTTTTATAATTTTAAGCTATTAATACAGCAATTAAATCAGCTTTAACCCAAAACAGCATTTTTAAATATTGATATTTCTTTCTCCTCCTCCTCCTCCTCCTCCTCCTCCTCCTCCTTCTTCTTCTTTTTTTTGTTTACTTGAGATGCAGTTAACAATGCACATATACAAGTGAACTAAAGTGGTGTTTGGTATTTTTTGGTCTCTTTTATTTTAAATCCAGTTAACAATGCACATACATGCACAGTATATGTGAACTTAAATGGTGTTATAATACTGGATTATAAGAACTCTGTTAGAAACTTAGTCAACATGCATTTCAATTGCATTTGAAGACAATCAAGATGGCAGTTTCAAAAGTAAAAGTTACACCACCACTACCACTACCACTACCACTACCACCCCACCACCCAAAAAGCAGCACCACCAGTTGAAAAAAATATTGGCATGGGGTACCCATGATGTGTTCCTATGCAATTTCAAAGTACTGGACCAAGAAGTTTCAGATAATATATTCTTAAAATTTATGAAAATTTGAGGGAAGTGGGAACATAAGAAATGCTTTGTTGAAAAATCTTGGTAGAGATTTTACCAAGATACAGCCCCATCAATTTTGAAGAGAATTGGGCCACTGGTTTGGAGACAATGTGAACAATGTAAATTATTGATGGGATGACAGGCTAATGTGGATGATGGGAGACCATGGACCACCATGTAAATTAAGCTGACTGAAATGTGGTGACTCTTTTAGCTCAGCTGAGAAGTCAGCTGTGCTAAAAAGAGACACACCAAATTTCTCTGTGAGCGATGTACATCAAGTGCAGCATCTGCACCCCTGACTCACAATTTTGTGTTTACCTAAAGCAACATCCATATTGTACCATAAGCCACATGTTCTAAAAGACACTTGACAGTGCTGCCAACTGCTTGGTAAATGACAGTACAAAATGATTACCTGAAGCATTTGTGATATTTCTAGCAGACAAGGGTTACCATCTAATATTTGCATGTGATTGTATGTAATCAGTCAATATGTCATTTACCATACACTGTGCAGCAATAAACCCCAGCGACCATAGTTACACCATCTGTGGCAGCTCGCGTGTACACCTGTTAGTATTACTACCTTTTTCCCCCTGTCCTGTAGGCTATATATAGTTGTGTATATATATTTAATGAAATTGCTTTATGTTATTTTCATTTATTTTCCAGCATTGACACAGGGGGATAGGTTTAACCCCCTTGGGACCGAGTCAGCTGCTTCCTCTGCCAAACCGGGTCCAATATGCTCAAAGTGTGCTGAGGAAAGCTGTTGACTCAGTTTGGTGGGACTCTGTGGTGTCCACAGCATCAAATATCACTCATGGGATGTAAATGAATGCACATAACAACTGGAATTTTTAAATATGCTATTTGAGGGGGGGGGGGGGGAGAGAAATCTTAATTTTTCTCCCTCAGCAGAGTTGACAGGTTTGGCTTGTTGATGACCCTCAGAGGCCAGGCCCTTTCTGATGCTCACAATGTCAAAATGTTCTCGACCTTAAAACAGCCCAATACACACAGTGAAGAAAACCTTATTTTGAGCCCAGTTTGCTACAAAATTAGAGAATGCTCTTTGTCTTTCATTGGATCAATTTGACAAGCATGCTGCGATGGTACTACATGTATTTAGCAGCAGTCACTGCAATCAACTTTCTTCTTGATTTTTGTTCATTTGTCTGCTTGTCTACCTGCTTGCTTGTTATTATGTTTGAATGTATTTAGAATGTATTTAGAGCACAGATTAGTCTGAACTACAAAGGTTGTGGGTCTACCAAAGGAAAAAGTGACGATGTTGTCACCTGGATAACTCCCATCAACTACTGCAGGCTGCTCTGCTATATCACCTGGCTTCACTGTATTGATCCCAACAATACTCAGCCATTATCTTTTTTTTTTTTTCAAATTCTACCTTGCCTTTATAATGTGACAATCAAGTAGCTTGCCATAGGCCTGTACAGATAGGGTATGGTATCAATAGACAGACATTAATCTGTTTTAGGTCTACTCTTCATATATTCAAAACCATACTTTCATGATTGGATTATATTTGTCTCAAACACATTGCTTGATATTTTGCATTGACTTACAAGTGACGCCACCAGTATCACGATACTTCAACATTTTTGTCTCCCCAACTTTCTCACCACATTTCGAGGTCCAAGACAAATATTAGGGTCCCTAACAAGGTCCATAAGTATTTTGTTCACTTTTATTCCATCAGTGACCTTTAAAAAGTGGGCTAAATGTCATTCATCAAGCATAACATATCAATACTTATGTACAATGCATATTTTTTATCAATTTAGTAACCCTTTCCCACTTAAATCTATATTTCATACTCCTTAATTATGAAAGACATATGCAATTTGTATTCTGACCTTCAAAAGTAGGTCAAGGTCATCAAGTTTCATAAAAGTTGACCATTGACCCAATGCATAGTTGGTGTAAGTTTCAAAGCTTCATCTTTATTTATGATCATAATACTGAATTGGATGTGTTTTTCACACCTTTAATGTCAGTTCCATTGAAAACCACCAGTAACACCACCTGGACTCCATGCATCATGATTTTTTTTTCTGTATAATATTTCTGTAATGGTAAAATGTATATATGTTCACATGTAAAGACAGAATGACCATCACAAAAATATCATCTCCTGAAATGTATTCCTTCAGTGACCTTGAGAAAGTAGGTCAAGGTCAACCATATTATGTAATATCATACTTTCAGACCTGATACACATATGCCATGACATTTGATTAAGTTAGTGTGCAAACAGGACCAGGCAGAGGTCACAATGTTCAGTGGTGGTTGTTTCAACCAGTTTCATCTTTTGCAAGACTCCTCAGGAACTGTTGGGGAGATGACGCACACCCTTTTATACAGGGGACAGTGGCATTTCTGTTCCTATGCAACACGTTATTGCATTGCATAACACAGAGGTCTGGGCTCACTATGATGGTGATCATGTTGAGTAATGATTCAAATAAGCACTGAATCACATTTGACACAAGAATTCTGTGTTTACTCTCAGTACACTTGGGGTCAATGAGTGTATTTTAGGTGCATTGGGTAGGGAAATTGTGGTTCCCCATTAACATTGAATGAGGAGTTATGGACTGTGTGACTACACAGGAAAAAAAATGTGCATTTCCCGAGGGGTGAGAGAATGTCAACCCAAAGCAGTTATCAAGGAAAAGTGAGCCCTGAATAAAAAATTTTGCATAAGACTGAGCAAGAGCATTTGATTAAGTTCGCTTGATCATTTCTCATGATAATAAATTTCATAGGTCTGAACACATTTTGGCTGATATTTTTTGTTCACCTGTAGGTGGCGTCAGCAGTACTACTTTGATTCCACATATTAGCCTCCATAACGTTTCCACCAAATTTCATACAGATCCATCACAAATCAAGGACACCAGAGTGTTTTCAATTTTGTCACTTTTTGGCCTGTGTATTACACAATCCTGTAAGTGGCACCACCAATAACAAAAGGAACCTAGATTTTCATTGATAGAACGTCAAAAAAACCAAAAAAAAATGCAAGAAGCTAACTTTGAAATTGTTGATGCTATCATGTTCACAAGCAAATTGTTTACAGACGGATGGACAGAATAACACCTGGCCGGACATGAGTGATCGCATTAGTTCTGCGACCTATGGTCAGCAGAGCTAAAAATACAAATAAAGTTGAAACAGCAGACAGATGATACCATGACACTCGTCTGGACAATTTCTGGCAGTTTCAATGGGAAATGTTTGCATGTTGATACCAGTGCTTACAATAGGACAGCACGACCCACACCTGAAACAGTCAGCATTATGACAGACAGATGTTGCTGTCCCCTGGGTGTTGCATGTATAACCATTATAAGTACGAGGAATTTGCATCCCTCACGTGACTTTTTCTCTTTCCGTCCTCATTTATGCCTCTCAGAGGATGCAGCTACTCACAGACAAATTGGACAAAAGTGTGCAACTTGTTGACACCAGCATCATCAATAGTGGAGATCATTAGTGACGACTGGTGCCCTCCCCCTCCCCAGCCGTCAATGAACACCTGTAGACACCGTGCACAAAATACACTCATTCTTCATATTCTGTGTTTACGAACTACGCAATCCTCTTAAAACGATCATTTTATTCAGCGTTATAACTTGGTGTTGTCTCCAGTGGCTGCAATTTTGATAGAGCACAGAGGACTTGTAACAGGTGATAGCTTCATCAAATACAAATCATACATTCACTGCTATTGCAATTCTATTAAAGACACAAGCTGAAAACGCTAATTTTCTCATGTGACAATTGATCCCTTCAAAGAGATCATAACCAGCTCTATAAAATATAAACTTTTATTAGTTATTAGCTTTACCGAAGACAATAAAGAAGTATGTTTTGCATATACTTCATGACCAACACAGCTTCAAATAAGAATATGTTTGTACCATGATGGTCATGTGCTCAGCTTAATGTTTCAAGGTGGTGCCCCCTGTTGGCAAAATGTGTCACTCGTACTCATGTATTGCTACTCACCATGAAGGCATCTTCCAGGGCTTCCAAGTCTTTGATATTGAGTCTACTCTCCAGTTTGGTGTCAATGGTCACTGGCTTCCTGCAAATATAATAAATTGAACCCAATCAGGCATTCTGTGTCTGATATCCCAATATGAATTTTAAAAGTTACATACAAATATTTGTAAACATGCTGGAAATGTTCTTTTTTAGGCTCTGTTTCATTCTACAAATTTTTCTCATTACTTTATAAATTTAACAACTAAAGGTATTGATCGATATGCACAGACACTTTTGTCAGGTGTTTTCTTTTCTGTCTGTCTATGTATTTGTCTGTCTGTCTGTCTATCTATCTATCTATTCACTTGTTTATTTTGTTTTTTGTTTGCTTTTTTGATTGAAATATTTTCATCTAAACTATGTGTATGGTTGACAGTTTTTATAGTTGCAAAGCAAAAACTATAAGCAAGTACATATAGAGGCATTAGTTAGCATAATATTACAAATAAGATTACAGAACATTAAGCACTATATCAATCCTGATCAAACTATGCCTCATAACCAACCTTTCACATTGAATCTATCCACTTGATAACAATTTACAGTGTACCTACATATATTTATTCAAATTAAAAAAGGTTAAGATATTCATATTTCTTATGAATGAAGTTTTTAGTGAAATACTATTATGCAAATTGTACAATTATAGTATTTCTGAAGCATTGTCTGACAATTTGTGTAAATCACCAAGTAAGGTTTACCCAAAGACATGGAATGACTATGTTAGAAATAACAAAATTTTCTTTCTTTTTTTTTTTTTTTTTGAAAAGGCATCAAAATCAAATGATTTTGTGACTTTGTATTATTGAGGAACATAAGTTATTTTAGACAAGTCCATGCTGAAAATAACCTGTTTGAAATACAATATCCTTTACAGTTGGATAAGCATTAATTCTGTTTGCATGCATTATTCTTTTCATTTAAAAAAAAATTAAAAATTAAATTAAAAATATTTACCAGTACCATCATTTACATATGCTTGGCTGACGCTAGTCATCAGTCAATTAGCTTGACAGTTGGATAAGCATTAATTCTGTTTGCGCTCATTATTCTTTTTACTTTTAAATTTTTTAAATCAAAATTAAAAAATATTTACCAGTACCATCATTTACATGTGCTTGACTGATGCCAGTCATCAATCAATTAGCCACTCAACTAATGAATGTTTACAATTTTCTATCCAAAATTTTAGATTTAAGCTTCAATACTGAACTGCCAGATATTGATAGAAAAATCTGAAAGGAATAGCCTTGGCAATGACAAATGAGAATAAGTCAGACTAACACTATCAGTTATTTTAGCCAACTTGGCTACAATGGTATAATTCCATTTACAAGTAAATGAAGCCAACATATGCTCACAATAATTTTTGATTAACCTTCTGGGGACTATGGGTACACTCAACCTTTCTGGAAACTGAGTCAGCAGCTTTCCTTGAAGTACTGGCTAGAACACCAATCAAAGCTATTGACTCACTCATACTTTGACCAGGAATGGGTTAATCTTAATAATCAAAATGAAGTGGATGATATTGATGGCACCAGACACTTGTGGTCAGCTTTAACAGACAAAAGTTGCATGATGATACATGGGTTTCAGGTCTCTCAAGGTTAACTAATCGTGAGAAACATACATAACAGAAATACTCGTCTGGCAAAACATTTTCCATGAAATTAATGTTGACAGCTAGCAGACACCGGCTTCCATATTCGTCTCCAAAGCTGCCCGGAAAAGCGGCTTGTACTGAAAATTGTATTGTTTCTTGTGACATCCCAAATCAGATATGTTGCAATAGAGACCGCAGTAAAATGCAGGCATCCAACCATTGTGTCTGCAGAGACCAAAGGAACTAGTGCTGTATCCATAAACACTTGGCAATGTTCCAGCAATCATATGTGCACTGTACATTTTTCTCTCTCTCTCTCTTTTTCTTTTTTTCTCATTTACAAAAAAAAAAAAAAAAATCAATGTTGTAAATGCTGAGACACGTGTTCATGAAGATCTTCACTTTGCTCTTGGGATTATTATGTGATAATCTCATGTTATACATGCTTAAGCATGCCTCATGAGAAGATCCCCACCAGCCACATTGATGCATCTTTCTTGGGTTATAAGGACTAGTACATGCACCCTTCAAACACTCCGAACCACAACGCTGTGGCACCATTTGCATAGGGACACTGAGAATCCAATATAACTGATGGAAAACCACATAATCTCTTTTACCCATGGGCAGGCATGATTCCTTCTACTGGCACCAATGATTCACTCTTATCAACTCCTTGAAAAATGGGCAAAAAATGTCTAATGAGAAAACTATTTGTCATGCATGAGAGTGAATAAAGGGTGTGATCATAAGGCTGATTAAACATGGCCATGCCAGGTCAGGAACACCCAATCAAGAGCCTAGTCACTGTGTGTATGCTCTCTTAAACACTGGGCTTGATAAGTAAAACACTATCTTATATCCTGCACTGTTACAACATTCCATTGACACACATCAACTCAGCATTCCTCAGTATGAGCATTGTTTACAGTGAGTTTGAAGTGGGCTTATTGGCAACCAACTAAATTAAAATGGACAAATTGATAGGGACTTGTTGAGGTAATAAGGATTTATCCACTTAAAAAAAAAGAAAGAGAGAGAAAGAAAGAAAGAAAGAAAGAAAGAAAGAAAGAAAGAAAGAAAGAAAGAAAGAAAGAAAGAAAGAAAGAAAGAAAGAAAAAGAAAGAAAGAAAAGAAAGAAACCAATGACTCGTTGTCATACTCTCCTTGGATATTTGCTTGTTTCAACCTGCAGCATAAGAAATTCATAAGTAAAACAACAAGCGTTTGTCATCAGTAATTTTAATTTTATCAGATCAGGAATGAGGCAGTTTGTACCACACGGCAGCCATCATTCTTTTTTTTTTTGGGGGGGGGAGGGGGGAATGGTATCAAGGTCAATGTAGCTTCACTGACCAGATTTTGGCAAGCTGTATTATATTGCAACAAACAGATAATAATAATGTTACCAAAGTGAAAAAATTGAGATGAAATCAAATCTTTGAAGAAAAAAATTATGATTTTCAGTGATTGGCAGGTTCAGATAAAAACACCTAAAATTGCATTGGAAATCCATTGTGACAGTGCATACAAAAAATGTTATATTTCCAAAAGTGTACAAGTTAGCTGACTTTTATCTTCACAGTATTATTCCTGTATGGGTCAGTATTGCATGTGCATGATTACATGAATACTCATAGCCATTTGCATAATGGCGGTGTGAATACAGCATTATGGCCAATCAGGTGCAGGTTACTGCACTAACTAGTTCTTGGTTGTCTTGCGCTTACTTCTTTGGAAGCCATTTATCTGTAATTAGCCCACTGTTTCAGCTAGACTATTACATAAAGTTCTTGGCCTGTTTGTGTTGTTTGGTTTGACATATATTTTTACCATGATGAATTTTATAAACAGAGGGTGGATCACATATTCATACACAGTGACATAATGCTGGAAAGCCTTGCTTGGAGCACTTGTTTTCTGGCTATGACAGGTCAACACTGGAATAACTTTTGATTCTATCTATAGACTTGCCTTTTTATCTTGCATGTTTTCAATAAAAGGTGTCTGCACAACACCAACCGCATACTTTACTTTAAAAAGTGACCCGACGAAACTTGTATGCCTTTTATGCTAATACGATAATATACAGTAAACATACGAATGGTGGTTTCATCCCACCTACAGATCTGCTCTGCATAACAAACTCATAGAGTAACATGCCATTTTCATAGCATATATATATATGAACCCCATTATAGGCCTACAACGTGAAGGGTGGTCTTAAGCTGTGTGGTCTCATATTAAAGGTGTTCTTTACAGCAAGTGCCACCACAAACACAGTCTCACTGTTTCAATGGTTGATCATTTCTTTGTATGTACTTTACCACAGGACATACCTATCTCACGCTTTCTTTTCACACATTTCAGGAACATTATCCAAACTACATTCTGAGGCTAACTATTACATTTCCAGGTGCTAAATGCCAGACGTCCAGATTAAGTGACAATAAGCGCATGTGTTCATAGATCCAGACAATGTCCTTGTGTGCTTAGATACCTGGTACAAACTTCTTAAATTCTTGATGTTTTTCAAAACACGTATGGAAAATACATTTTCTAGCCTTCCACATGTACAATTTCTTCACTTGTTTCTTTGTTTGTTTATTTAATTTAATGATCTTTCAAGTGTACTAAAACACTTAGGCTCAATAAGTAAGACCTCTCTTCCATGAGATTTAAACTGTAACTGGCAAAACTGCATTCTCTGTTTGTTTGTTTGTTAATTTGTTTGTTCGTTTTTTTTGTTTGACTTTTTTTTTAATTTAAGCTTCACATTAGGCAAAATTTCTGTATTCAGATAAAATATGGAATTGTTGCCTGTGAAACAGACTTTTTTTCCCTGTGCCCTTTTAATGTTAATTGGCCAGCACTACTTGTACACACATATCCTGCACAGCAGGCCTTCAGTCAGCCTGCTGTCCTTCTTCGTTAACAGTCAAATGTTGACCTTTTTAAATGCCAACACATCACTATGTAGACACCTTTGTATAGACATTTTGCAGGGAAATTACCTACCAGCATGCAGATACTGAACCATGATTATCTATGTCTAAATGCACTTAACTCAGCTGAAGTGTCTTTCTTTAACCAGTGGTCACGCACCAAATATATTATCACAGTCGCATGTGTCTATGAAAAAACACATAGCAGTGTGTTCATTAACCTGCTACCTGTAATCATTCTCCACTGCCTGTCTACATTGTGTTGCCACTTCATTCATCAGCTAGTTTTTTTTGTAAAATGACATACATAATACTTTAACTCATTTTTCCCTTTTCCTTGAAGTAAGCGAGGCACGTACAGCAGCACACAGCCCATGCCACAACAAGCAGTTCATCTAATCTAGGGCATTCACTATGGGTCTCATTAATTTATAAGTCTCATTCACAGAATTTTGTATTAATCCACTCCCCCTTAAACTGGTCAAAACTGGCTGATGGTCAAATGTCGTCTGCTTCAGTGTTTTCAACAGTAATGAAAAACAACTTGACAGAGAATTGCAGATGAGACCTATCAAGATCACATGCCCCAAATCAACAGCTTTCCTTGGCATGGGTTGGGCACTCAGTGCCCAACCTTTGCCAAGGAAAGCTGTTGACTCAGTCTTAATTCAAGGGGAAAGTGTTAAAGCAATGGCAGACTGAATTGCATGCTATTTGGCTAGCAGGTACATTGGATCATTTGTCAGGGTAGAGAGTTAAAGAATTTGCCATAAAACATTGGTTCTCTAGTCAATGAAGCAGAAGGAGTTTCCAGGATATATCAGCCTGCCTTGTCAGACAAATCATAATTTATTAACATGTTTCCTTTGCCAAAGTTTACAAAATGTAATATTCCTACCATCATTTTTGTCAACAACATAAATCTTCATTGCAGGAGAGCGTGCTACCTAGGAAAAGAACAAAAGATAGAAGAATATCCTCTTTATGTTACTGACTCTTGGGGGGGGGGGGGCATTTATGATTTGTGTTTTTATTTTTTCATAAAAGACATGACTGTAGCTGCACAGCCATAAATCTATAATTTGGCAAGTTCAGACATTCAAGTTATTTAAGTGTTTCAGTTTTCACAACTAAAATAAAAGCCTACATGTAAAGAAAAGCAGAGGTCACAGTATTTTAAATACTAATTAGGTGGATATATTTATGCCTTTTAATTTTTAATTTTGTCCATACTTTGGAGGAGACTGAGGTCATGTGACTGAAAATATCCTTATTAGATCAAGGTAGTTATTCCAGCATGAGTATGGTAAGATGGGGAACCAATCAGATTGATGGATTGCATCATCTGATCATAGGGCCATGAAGAATTGCAGTGTCTGCCTTCCACTGCAGGTCAAACCAATTGAAGTATGACACCTGATTGTCATGGGTTACATGTCTGTCAGCCTAATAGCTAGAGAGTTTAAAGCCACTTAGGCTGTCTGTTTTTAATTCAGTGATCATACTCCTGAAACATACATCAAAGCTGCAATCTAACTTAAATTGTTATTGTTGGATTAGGTTTTCAATGATGGCTGCCTGTCAGAAGTGGCCACCCTGTGCATGATAGTGCATTGGAGGCATACATAGAGTCCTACCTGACCACAGGAGGCACAGGATACAAGCCTCAAATACACTGTACAGTTTGACCACTACTGATACACTACATGTATTATAATTGAATCCCATTCTATTGTAGTACCAACATTGGACTGGATATGGTCATCTTACTTTTCAAATGCCAATGGCACTTCTGCTACCAGAGCCAAGATTCACACATTAAACCTCTGATTCCAAATAGAATACAATGGAATTTGGTCCATAGTGAATGGATTGTGTCTGTGTTTATCAGTCATCTTTGAGAGTCAAGTATAACATGCAAGTAAAGACCTACATAAAACTGTCTTTTGAAGCTAATGAAATGAAATCTTCAGAATCACTTAAGTCACATATCTAGATTTACCATGGAAAAAATTTATGTTCCCCTACACAGTGGTTTTAAGTTGGCGCAAATAACAATAGAAAGTAATAGGAATACATAACTCTAACCCTCCTGAGTAAAGTGCCCTCTATAGTCCGATACAGAAATCTTCCATTGTTGATAATTCCCATTGGTCTGCTGATGTTGAAACTGAGGAATCAATGTGTGTGTGTGTGTGTGTGTGTGTGTGTGTGTGTGTGTGTGTGTGTGTGTGTGTGTGTGTATAAATAGGTAGGTAAGCAGAACTAATATCTTTGACTTTCTCCTCAAAAAAAACTCTCCACACACATTTCTTTCCACAGTGCAGAATTGTCAACTTAGACAGACTGCAAGGTCAGAGCTAGCCCTGGTGAATGGGGATTGGAGAGGAAAGAAAACCGACAGCCATGTGTGTGTGTTGTTTCTATTGAAAGCTGAAGCCACTGCAGTCTTCACTATATGTCTGTCTCAGGTGCCACCTCCCATGACAAAATTACCTGCTAAAATATATGAGCTAAGACACGCAATTCATGCATATAAAAATGTCTGTTAACTTTGGCTCAGACGGTAATTGATTTTAATTGCATCATGAAAACATCACCTCTACGAAACTATTGTCCTGCTACAACGTTTCTGTTTAAATTTTTCATTAGGAGACATTTTGAACTGAAAATAATGATAACAGCCATGATAGCATGTCTGGGGTCATTGTATACAACACAAACAACACAAAGCAAGCAAAGGTATTGTCTTGTTCGGAAACGACTGAAATCTAACAATTTTGCAGTACATGTACAGTACCAACAGCCAAGAAATGTATAGTTAGGATTTGCCATTAATTTGTCACCCGGGTACATTTGTTTACAAACAATGCTCAGTGAACTGAAGCAAAACCTGCTCATGAATAAGCAAGGTAGTCTAACTAAGCAACTCATTTTGACAGTGATCTGATGGAGAGTAATCATGCCAGAGTGTAGCAATTATATTTTTAAAGATAAACAGCAAATTATTTAGATGATTCATCTCTTCAATGTTATTACGGTAGTCAGACCAGTAAATGAGCCATGTTATGTATATATATTATGACTGTCTCCAAGGCCATCGACTCATGTGATAAATCATCAAACGACTACACAGCAGTCTGGCCACTAGGCCAGGCCTGCTGACCACAAGAACTTTTTCTAAGCAACTTGGGTTCAAACAATTGAAACTTGATGTTTTTGTCATACTGTTTGACATTTAAAGTTGAAATAAACCAGTGATGCACAAATACAAAATCTGAGTTTCTGAAGTTATACAAGTAATCAGCACCTGCTACAACTGCCACCTCTTGGCCGTGGCTCTAACTGAGCCCCACACCGTCAAGAAAGCCTCATCACAGGTTACATGTATAAATCTGAACAGGTACTGAAGATGGCTAACTAGCACAGGGGATAAATCAGCCTGTAACAATGCCAATGGCAAATACAGGCAAAAGCAGCAAGAGACAAACTGCTGCCACGCCAAGGCTAGGTGGCAATCTGTACACAGGACAAGACTCCATCTAGTACTGATATCACATGATCAATACACACTGACAAACTGCAGACTTCCATGCAAGCCATTAGGTAACTTGATATTTTTTTTTTGTAAGACTAGCCTATGGGGGAAAAAAAGAATAACAAATTGTCAGTCATTGTATCTTTGACAGTGTTTGAGATAGGCCATAATAGCAGGTGTCATTGGCCATAGCCCCTCAGCTTTTTCCTCCCTGTGTTGTTGACCATTTCTACTCTATACCTTAGTTCTTATGGGGAGTCACTGAATGACTGTAGAAAACCAGATACCATCCACTCATACTCAGCAATATTCTACATGGTTACATTCTTTGAAGTTCCATGAGAACAAAGCCTGTAACATCTGGTATCTATGATGGGATGTACTTGTGGTCACCCTGTTTGTTTCACAAGAGCTGCACTGCTCATTTGCTCAGTAACCAAGCTATAGGCCATGGCTGCACCACGGCCCTGTGCATGGCTTTGAGCTTGGTTCCACTCTACAGTGGACACCCAGGTGTCACAAACTGCTTGACGATGAGACATTTATATATATATATATATATATATATATATATATATATATATATATATATATATATATATATATATATATATATATATATATATGGAGATTAATTTGTTTCAATAATAAATTTTTAATCCTATATTTTTTTCAAAATTTAGCAAAGTTGTGGAGCAAAGCCACATGTGCACCTTGTCTTCACTCAGTCTGCAGTTATCACCACAAGGCCCCACCTATTGGTATGTGTTTCTGTGTCTTTTCACAACTCTTTCATATTTATTGCATTCATAACGAAAGGTTACGAAGATGTTGGGCTTTGGATTGCAGCAGGTTCCCATGTTACTACCATCTTATAAATGGGGACTTGCAAGGTCCCAGTTGCTCCTTCTTTGACTCCTGTCAAAGGCCAGCATTTTGAGCCAATCCCTCTGTAAAAATCTGACTTGACTGAACTCACCTAGAACTATTGGCTGAATCTTTGTTCGCTTTATACCTTTTCAATGGTCACCATTTAAGTTATTTTACTCAAGTGACTTATGGACAGAATCAGTGTCTGTTTTTGGACAGTGATGTTGTGTGGATACCATCACTCTTGGTCATCCTGAAACCATTTTCCCAATGCCTGTTCTTCTCTTGTGATGTAATCAACGTATAGAGGAATTATAAATACCAACACTTCAGACTGCATGCTGTACCACCAGCACCCCTGATTAACTATTGGTTCCCCTATCGTTCTATGTGACTGATTAGGGCAGGGTACAAGCTACACCTTATTTCAGCAGAAGCCCTGCCAATTATCTGCAGGGTTGGAGTGCAGTATACTACAACTTGAACTTTGCAACGGTTGTACTTAATGAAGTATACATGGAGATTTGTCTGGCCAGTGGGTCATCTTATTGGACATGATGTAATGGACTTTCCATCGATGGCTGTTACATCAGCAAATGATACCCCCTTCCCCTAACCACAAATATGTTTGAAATGTCACACACATCACTCATTTAGAGGTACGTAGGCAAGCATTAAACAAAAAAAAAACAATCCAGATATGCAATAAAAGTGACCGTGTGCTTTGCAAAATCCACAGGAAAATGTCATTTTGCACAAAACAGTTCAAGGATAACTTCTGTGTGAACAATTTTGTTGAAACTGGAATAAGTATATCCATGCTTTCAGAGGACTACTACTGACAACACCTTGACAGTACTGTCAGCACAGTACCTATCTTACTGGTCAATGACTGACCTGTTGCTGCACTGGCAGCCAGCCTCAACAAGTCAAGCTTTTATCAGATACCACAGGTTCAAACACATATGCAGCCTGTTGGTAACTTCCACTGTACATGTACTGGCTTTTTGCTGGTGGTTGACTATACATGTACTTGCATTGTACTGGCTCTTTGCTGGTGGTTGACTACACTTGCATTGTACTGGCTCTTTGTTGGTGGTTGACTACACTTGCATTGTACTGGCTCTTTGTTGGTGGTTGACAACACTTGCATTGTACTGGCTCTTTGCTGGTGGTTGACAACACTTGCATTGTACTGGCTCTTTGTTAGTGGTCGACCACACTTGCATTATACTGGCTCTTTGCTCGTGGTTCGCAGTACTTCCCCTGCTCTTCGCTACTGATTGACCATATTTCATCTCTACTCGTGTTTCCTAACAATAAGATATGCGCTTGCCGATGATACATATGTAGCCCACCCTTAATATTATGTTATGTATAACTAATCTATGTACTGATTTCATACCAGTTGCCATAAACTCATATAAAATTGTTCTGAGTTCTGCTGGTGCTAAGCCATAATTCCAGTGTATTGATTCTTTGGTGGTGCTTTGCCATATGTCCAATACTGGCTCTTTGCTGGTACTTGACTGCATTGCAAGATGTCTCTCTTAACTAATTAATAATTACAGTACAGTGGTTATACACACTCTGACTACAGTTTAACTACTCTGGATCCAAGTCAATGCCATGTCCCTTTGAAGTCATGACATTATGCTAAGAAAAATGGACCTTCTTCTTTATAAGTCTCTTTAAAGTCCTATGCCTCCCTGTGCAAAAATGGACCTGCCCTGTTACATGTAAACATATCCATTCAATGTAAGCAGAGATTTGTAGAATACACACAGCATCCATAATTGAGACTTTTATGAAAAAGTACCATGACAAATGTCAATGTAACTCAATGATCAGATACTCAACCTTTTCAATCTTCCATGTTTGGCTCTGGTGATGGTGACAGTGACACATGGGAAATTGTAACTTCATGTCATTTGTACAATTTTGAACATTGTGGCCATTCAACATCTTGTGCATGTTTTCATACATAAGAGTATGATTGTTAGCAATTTTAATTTTGTAAGTGATATAGTGTTCAGTAAAAAATCCTAAACAAGAATGTGTGTCAGAGAGAGAGAGAGAGAGAGAGAGAGAGAGAGAGAGAGAGAGAGAGAGAGAGAGACTTGTTCTTAAACCCTATCCACATTTTGCTCAACTTGTAAGTATGATCTGACTGGCCGAGTCAACTGTGCAATTTTATAGAAAAAAAAATCCTTCTTGCCCTCAGGATGTTGGCATACAAACTTGATGTGGGCAGTGATCACACCACTTTCACATCATGACATGCTTTTTCTTTGATACAGATCAAAGATACTCCATTTTTTTTGCTAAAACGTCCCTACATGGAGTAATTTTTTTCATTTAGATGATGTACGGATAGAGTGACTGCAGCTACAGATGATGGTGATCCCCTTGCATGCAAGGTGAATGCAAATGATTCCTCATCACACCCCAGGCTGATGCATAATTCAAGGAGTCTATAAATGAGAAGCTCATACTAGAGGCCATAGGTCATTAGCATTGGTCAGCAGTTACACTTTGGCAAACCCATCTCCTCCTGGACCCACACACATGAAACCATGGCCCGATCTCTTATTGATCTGCCTCCCAAAGATTCATGGCAGTGCCGGCCAACTTGACTTTCTGCCAGGCAGGCATGACAGACAAATTACTAACTCAAGATCCCTCGTGGATTGAATGGTTTGAACAAACTGCACACAAACTATGGACATTTTGCACGCATCCCCTTCAGGATGTCACGGCATGCAATCAGGCCATATGGCTATGGCAACAGTCAGCGACCAGGCACCACCTACAACTCTCAACAACTATTATGCAGCAACATTGCTCTCACTTGTCTAGTCTTTACATTTTGTCTTCATTCAATTTTTCATAGGCTTTAAGAAAATACCATTAAGATAGTATCTACCATGTGGCATGCCAGTCTTGACCACCTACATCACAGTCTTGACCACCTACATGCCAGTCTTGACCACCTACATCACAGTCTTGACCACGTACATCACAGTCTTGACCACCTACATCACAGACACAAGTGTTTGAAAATCATTCCAAATGTGGGAGGTTGCGTGTAAACGTCCATTGGCCTGATGAACATTTATAGTGATGTCTGTTGTTACAGTAATTATGTTTGAAAAAGGATAGTATCTGAAGAGGCATTCAATATGGTAAGTTACTTAACTACATGTATTAGAAATCCCAATAATGCAGGTAACATTAATGGACCAACCAGCTGTAAGGTCCCACATCATGTGACCACATGGTATGGTGCCCCACAAGTATACTACCCTTTTGTCTTATGGGGGGGGGGGTTAAGGGATTTTCTGAACTGGCCTACTGGGTATTTTTATTTGCCATACTTACGTACTGGAAGCCTTTTTTATTTCCATACTTCATACCAACCATTATTTATACATTTTCTTATTTTCCGTACCTTGTGCTAGGGCAAAATTATTACTCATACCAGCATATTACAGGCCCCCCTTACCCTCACCCCTTTAATTCAGTATGCACATGTAGATGAAAACAAAAATGACTGGCTTTATAATACTGACTTCCATAGCTACACTTGCTGCAAGTTTTGATATTGAAACACAGTTTATATCAAATCCAATTATGACAAGGAATCATGGGTGGGTCATTGTGGGTGTGTGTTGGGGGGGGGGGGGGTACATCCCCAAATTTTTGACAGGCAAGTGAAACTCAAGCATTCCAAAACTTATCCTTCATTGGGGGAACTTGTAACAAAAATACTACTTTGAATTATTTTAACCAAAATAACAAACAAACAAAAAGTGTCTGAAATTAGTGAAAAAAAAAGGGTTTTCCAGCAAAAAAATGTTGACCTTGATTAAGAGAAATGGATGAAACTTGAGGCAAAATATCTTAAGTGTGAACTGATGTCATGAGAACATTATACATATGTTATGCAAGCACTGTCAATTGAAATTGCTTCCATCATGAATCCATAAAACCTGGGTCTGTGAAAAAAATGGGCTTTAGGTATAAATATCAATATTCAATTCCCACCTGGTTTTGGAAACATTCAGACAAATACATGTAACTAAGTGACAATTTTGGGCATTACTGTGACCTTCAAAATGGGTCAAGGTCACACAAAATAATGAGTACATAGAACCTTCATTGAATGCTTATCTGGTGTAAAGCTTCCCTGGTTCTTGAAGCGTGAAGCAGGGTGATAAAAAATATACATATTTCTGGCTCCCATGACCTTGAAAGTAGATCAAGGTCACAAATAATTCCAATCACACCTGGAAGTCATGTATGAAATTTTACACATATACAGTGGTACCTGCTGTATGCAACCACTGTTGCGAGCAGCGGTATTGCCTTTTGTGGTCACTAGGTTCGAACATAGGAGTCAATTTCTTTGTAAAATTTACCTGTGGTCACAGGGCACCTGCTGTATGTGGCCACTTTTTCTTGGCAGAAGGGGCGGTCACATACAGCAGGTACCACTGTATATCATCATTCTGTCTCAAAGTTCTTGAGATATAGAGCTTGACAGACACATGGACAAACACATGCACAGACATCCCATACACTGACTGTTTCCTTGTCATCCAATGCTATCTTTGGTGGCAGGTGACAAAAAGGTTTTCAGTTTGTCAGAGAATGGGAAAGGTCATGTCCTCCCACTTAGGCCCTTGAGGACTAAGACTTATAGGCTCAACAGATGTATCACCCTTCTAAATGTTACATATTAGGCAGGCCATTTTGTAAATAATTCATGGCATGTATATGTCTCTCTGTGCACTCATTTGAACTTTTTCATTGATTTCCACTGAAATAATTTTTACATGTACCTATCCCCACAAATTAATCCAACAATTAAAAACTGTCATTAATTCAGTTTCATGAATCCTGTGGCTACTTCTTTGATTAATCGATAACAATGAAAGCCAATAGACTCTAAAATGTTTAGTGAGCATGTTCATCAGAACACAGACTGCCATAATAGAGGTCCTGTAAAATTGTCTTTGGTCCTACAGCTTTTCATTTCCCACATTTTGGCCAGTGTTTATGAACAAAGTGTCATTTAGCTTATTTCAAAAGGTAAAAATGTCAAGATGCAATAAAAATACACACACAAGAATAAAACAACTAGACATACCTTCAGCACATCCGGACGGAAAACCTGAAAACATTAAGGGTCCCCCCATATATAGTAACAACAGAAATTTACCATTAGTTATGTACTATTCTCTCTCGACCACCACTGCCAAGACCTCTGTTTCTGGGCATGACGCCCAAGAAATCAAGTTGAGTTTCACTCACTTGATCCTGAAAACCTGATGGTCCCGTGGCACCATCTCTCGGTTCTTGTGGAACTGATGGTGACTCCTGGTGCGCATGCTCCCCATCTCATCCTTTCTCTTTTGGTGCCATTTCTGGCTTGCCTAATGCGAGTTGAAGCTCTGTGAACTTTCATTCACACTCACTGCAATTGTGCTTTACACACATCCTATTCTGGGCAAAATCTTTTTTCAGCAGTCTAGGAATCTATGGATACCTAGATAGCTAATTTATGTGATTGGATACCACTGACATAGTAATTGCAAAGTTGGTTGTTTGACTTGTGCTAAGATTTTCAAGATGGCGTGCCATCAAACAGAACGTACAGGGAGGAAAAGCACTGCACACTATTGCCTCCTTTTGAAGACAGTCGATGGGTGTTGATCCAGTGACCACTTTGTCCACATCCTCGTCCACATTGGATCATGGACAAAAGTTGAACCACTACATGGCAGCCTGGGATGAGTCACTGCTTTGGTTGTTGCCTGCAGTTGAGTCAATTTTGTTCTCCTGAGAGAACTTGCAGATACTGCCGGGACTGGAAAGAAGACAAATGGCTGCTCTGTGAATAGGCACGGAGAAAGTCTGACCATGAAAGGCATAGGTGGCAGGTCGCTAAACACGCCAAACACCGAGGCATGTCCTGGTGTATGTGAATGTCCTGGCTGACCAACTCTCAAGAAGAGGTCAGCCAGTAGGGACGGAATGGCCACTCCACCCCAGGGTCATTCAGGCCATGTGGGCAGACCTTGCCAGAAAGGCCTGGCACCTTGCAACTTGTCTCAGCCAGGTCTCACAGAGAATGAGCCTTCAATGCCTCCTGGCGTGCCCTGGGGAACATTGCAGCTCTCAACATTCTGAGGATGTTGACGATCATCTAGGACTTTCGCTGTGCACTACTTGCCACATGATAGTGCTCCAGGATGGCATGTAGGCCTATCTGGCTGTAACAGGCTCCTTTGCTTAGGCTCCGATACTTGTCTGTTAGGCCTTCCAGATCCCATCAGAGCAGCCACCATGTTCCAGCTTATGGCGCTCTCGTGGTCAGATCCGATGCACGCCTATAGGTCTGTGCATTTCTCAGTGGGCCTTTTAGGGCTTCATGCCTAGCAGACCTAATCTCCAACAGTATCAGGCAGTTTGTCCTGTCGCCCCAGCCTATTGCCGGTTTGACACAGGAACCGCTGCCCATGGCACCATATACTGCCCCCCGGTGCCTGTCAGTTTTGTGACTAGGACCTGTTAGTCTCCAGACCTGATGGAGCTGAAACGGATAATGTCTACCCACCAGGCGGAGAGTTGACATGTTGGCGGGCGAGCACCAGGGGATTCAGTGCGGTCCCATGACGGTTGGTAAGGAGGGTTTACGGTTTAGGCTGGATTCTGCTTTTTGGCGGCCTCATCTCCACATAGCCCTGAGGTCATCTCCTCACTTGGACCAATGGTTACCCCCAAGCTGCCGGTATCAGTGGTCAACTGAGGTCGGTGTACCAGTGACGTTACAGCCACCACCAGTACATTATTATATTGGCTATGGTGGTCGAGAGGTAACGTTACATAACTAATATGGCATGTTTGGAGCAATATCAGTATCCATAAGTACACTTACCTCTCGACCACCAGAGAAGCCCACCCGACCAACCATGCTACCTCTTACAGCTGATATCAACTGACCAATCTCCAAAAGAGGAAGGATGAGATGGGGAGCATGCACACCGGGAGTCACCATCAGTTATATAAGCACCGAGAGATGGCGCCACAGGACTGTCAGGTTTTCAGAATCAAGTAAGTGAAACTCAACTCGATTTCTTGGGCGTCATGCCCAGACACAGAGGTCTTGGCAGTGGTGGTCGAGAGGTAAGTGCACTTACTAATACTGATATTACTCCAAAAATCCCGTCTTTCTTTGCTACTGCTAGACAAGAGGGCTGTGTGAACAGCCCATGCTCAGCTGACCTAGAGATTCATCACACTTGTGGTTCTGTGAACTTGGCATAGGATTAAGGTCACCCATATCCTGAGTATGTCTGACCTCTATGGAAGAACACTAAGATGTACAATATTAAGATCCAGCATAAAAAATCCCAAATCACTGGAGCGTGACTATTTGGACAAACGTGGTAGAGACTCACCTCAGGTATACTGGCAGCAAGTTTGAAGTCAATCTGATTGAGAGTGGAGAATTCAAAAATAGCAAAAACACACACAAAAATGAATAATTTAAAACAAAAATGCAGTGCCACCTGGTGAACAAATTAAGAACTAGGGGTCCCTAGGAGTGTTCCTGAGTGATATCAAAGCAATTGGGGAAGAGGTCTTGGAGAAGATCTTTTTGAGGTTTGCCCCAAAAAAGAAAAAAAAAAATCATAAAAAAAAAATAAAAAGGTGTGATCACTTAAACAAAGTTGGTAGACCCACCAAAGGCACATCCCCACTAAGTTTGAAGTGAATCTGGCCAACAGTTTTTGAGAAATTGAAAATGCGAATTCTGGACAGATGACGGATGGACCACAGACCCTCAAAAAAGCTCAGCTGGTTGGCAAGTCAGTTGAACTAAAATGATTGATTTTTTCTTCTGTTTCTAGTTTTACTAGATTGATGACACCCATCCAAAAACACAAATCAACTCATCCTTTGTGACTGTAGTGTTAGGCCTGCACAGCATCTGAGTTCTCGTAAAGCTACAACAGTCCATGAACTAAGGAGGGACAGGTTTCTGCTGGGTCTATACATCTCATTAACAGACAAACAAAACCAACCAATCTGCAAGAGAAACAGGTTCCTTAGAAGCAATCATGAATAAAGTACAGTGATTTATGGTCATAAATTTAATGTGGACTTCATGTCTCAAAACTTGTTTCCGTCATCAGATTCCAAAACACAGGTACTTATTAAAGCATCTGTTGACCAACTTTGCTTGCTGGTTGTTTTAAGTTAGGCAATGTCTAGCTTAAAATTTACAAAAATTTATATTTGTGGTTTATGTTGGCTAAGCAAACCTCCACCTGGTGAAAAGAATGAGAAAATAACTGTGGAATAAATAAATGCTTGCATTCAATTTAGCACATAATTCATACATGTAATACATACGTTGTATGTCAATATGAAACCACTTTTTTCTAGCTTTTATCAATTTATCTGACACTGGTCACACTACATATATATGATCTGCTATAGCTGATGTTGTCAGAAGAGTGCATTTGGAATCTTTCAACTCAGAGTCTTTTTCAACAAATATATATATATATATATATAAAAAACAGCATCAGGCTAAATTGATAAAATAGCATTCGCAGAACAGATTACGCTGGGCACACACAATCTCTTTTCCTCAATTCTCAAAGCTGGGACTTTTAGTAGTGAAAATTTTATACTACAATACATAGAAGTATTTGTAAGTAACCTCGATTTAGGACAGGTGCCATAATATAGTGTAACAGTACCGACAATTTTATAAAGCTGTGATGAATCCTTCTTGAGATATGATGGCAAGATTGTCCTCATGTGTGCCACTCAGACGTCCTTCAAATAAATACTTCAAAATCTTCATAGCAAATTAAAAAATAATAAGAGGAAGCTGTTTTTTCAATAGAGAGGTGGTCCATTATAACGTGCATCCCTGATAAAAATCTGGTAAAGCTGCGATGCAGCCTCATTGAGATATTAAGCTAACATCATACCCTTATGCGCTGCGCCACTCAGATGGCCTTGAAATAAATACTTTCAAGTTTCATAAAAAGTTTCAATATAAACCAGAAGCTGGTTTAAATGAGAACCTGGTCCATCATAAGGTTCTTCTGTGACAAAAATTTGGTAAACCTGCAGTCAATATTTTTTTAGATATTGCTGTAAAATAGTCAGGGTTGATGCCGCACAGACAGCCTTCAAATAAAAACATTACAAGTTTCATATAAAAATTTGCAGAGGAAGCTGGTTTTCCATTAGAACCCAGTTCATCATAAGGTTCTTCTGTGACAAAAATCTAGTAAAGCTATGTACAGTGAATATTTTTTGAGATATTATGGTAACGTCATCCCCTTGTTTGCCACTTAAACAACCCTGAAATAAATACTTTAATAAGAGTTTCATACAAAGCTTAGAAATAATCAGAAGAAGCTAGTTTTCAATAGGAACTGGTCCATTATAAAGTGCATCTCTGACAAAAATTTGGTACATCTACAGTGAATATTTTTTGAAATATCATGGTAACATCAACAAGACAGACACATGATGGATGCAGGGGATGGCAATACCCTCTGGCACTTCATATCAGGACTTGATATTAAGGATTTTTTCCTTGTCCCAATGACAACCACAATAGGAATTTTACTTGTCCCAGGGCAACCACCATTACATTTTTACTTGTCCCAAAACAATTCACATGTCCCATTTCAGTAGTATATTAACCTACTTGTCTGCAATGGACATCACAGAACAGTGTGAGAACTATCACTTTGGGTAAGAAAAACTGAACAACACAATACTGAATATTGAAATAAATTATTTTTGGGGGGGTCATATTTCAACATTTCTTTTTGCATTCTCACACTCCTAATATAACACAGACATTGATTGTTTTAACTGCATGGCACCTCTGGAATTTTAAATTCTAAAGTTTCTTGCCGGCTTTCATTTCACATACATAATAAAATATGTATAATGCAACTACTACAACTAAAACTGAAATTTCTAGTGATAAAGTTTATGTCTGCTCTCCTGCTATAAGAAACTTGACATATAAAGAACAACAGCTTCTTGGGAATAGCACTCATGTTTTGGTACACCTCTGGAATGTTTTGAAACTTAGCACGCTGGGCAGTTTGCTGTTTGGAGATCTGGCACAACCAGCCTCAGGGCACTTTTTTCATTTTGTTATGCCACATGCTGGCATAAAAGTGCTGAAACTTTTTTATTTTTGCAATTCATTAAAAATGATCCCACAATTTTCGTTCAGTAAGACCTTCTCTACATTGATATGTGGATTATTTGTCAATTTAAATAAAAACTCGTGCCCTACACCCTAACAAAGTGAACATATCAATCTCAAACATGAATTGATCAAAATGGGCAAGCCTGTGTGAACACAATTGCATGGGTACCGGTCCACACATTTCCCTTGGTTAGCATCATGAAAGATGTTTCCTCTTCAATTTTTTCTAATGATCGGCTGTGTGTCACAGTTGTCATAAAATAATAATGGTTGAATTTGTTTGTTGCTGCAGTAAACACTCGAAAAACACACTTTATTGCAGTCAATGATAAACTGTCAACATGATCAACACAAGCAGCAGCGTTTTTTTTCACCCGAGCCATGTTTACCTGTGGCCAGTTTATTTTCCTCACTTTCCCTGAAAAATTAGATCCTCTGCTCTATTGTATGCAAAGACTGGTAGTATGTTATCATTCTTATCAATTTACAGCATTAAAATTAGTTTCTTGCTTTAATAAATTATCTCTAATCATAACTAGTGTTCCTGAAACTGTCACCCATCTTTCAAGCCAGACTTCACAACACAAGGTAGTGAGAACTACTGAATGAAATATCGGTAGAAAAAAAAAAACACATTTGATTGGATGGCGAACACTATACAATCGATTCTGGCCCCCCTCACTGACCCAGAATACTCTGGAGAACCGTCTTCGGCAGTTTCTGACTAAAATAATGAAGTATCTGTTTGCAATTTTGGAGGGGTTCCCCCTAAAGAACCCAGGTAGTGGCAAAACGGGTCACACATAAAGCACCAAAAGATATACTTTATTTGACTGTTGGAGGTTACTGACAACACCACAGACAAGGAGAACTCGTCAATGTGTCTATCTTGTTCAATAATTCGGGGCTTGACATTATGTTTATTTTCCTCACCTTCTCATTTTGTAATAAAAGCTAGTATGGGCAAGACCTGTACTAAAGTCCTAGTGGTATATAAATAATTGTCACTGGTCCCACTCTTCAATAGTGTCCTGACAAAGTTGTAGTGTTTTCTTTTACTGTTGTTCTTATCATGACAACATATGTATTTTAACAGATGGACAGAAATATACAGGGAATAGTTAGGCAAGGGAGAAAAAGTCAGGGATGAAATAATTTATTAAATATGTGAATAAGTGGATAAACAGTCAATCCCTGCTTTATTCTGTTTTTAGTCACACATTTCAGTGAGAACTCCCATGAGATTTTAAAAAAAATGAATCAACATGACCACTTTTTATCCAAATGATGTACCATATGTTCTAATCTCTTAAGCAGGGTTCCATCTTGCCACTGAAACCTCCTCGTTAAAGGTCAACAACATTCCTAAAAACAAAAGAAATGTCTTACATGAACAAGTGTAAACTAGCATGTTCCTTTTTATCATGTCATGAAATGGGTTGCTGATGTTTAAGTCAGTGGACTTATGATCTTCATACAACTTTGTGTAATAATCTGAATGTCTGCCATGTACACCATAGTATAGTGGTCCCCCTCTTATAAGGCCACCCCAAACATAATCCAATAATGGCCTTATATAAGAAAAGAGGCTTCTGTAGAGGGGCGCAATGTAATACTACGTAGGACAGTCTTGAAAAAGATGTTGCCTCCTGTGAAAGAAGCCTTACAAGAAGGGAACTAGTGTATGATGTATACAAAATATTGTCCAGTCCATGATGAGCTAAGCATACAGCAAACTGGTCAGGCCTTTATTCACAAAATAATACATGTCCTACCTTTTCATCTAATGTGTTTTCTGAACTGGCCACGTTTATTATGGGAAGCTTTGGTCTTTTGACAGGGCCAACAAGATGTCATTAATATTTCCAACAGATCTTTGCATGTGCATTTTTGCTTTGCCTTTGAAAAAAACAAGCAAGCACTGGCTCGGGCATGATTTTATCAGTCACACTTTGCCACTGAATGTATGCATTAGCAATGGATACATACAATGGCATTGCTGTGATTGTCAAAATGGCGTTCAGCAGATGGTGCTCACACTCACAGGTGTACATCACTTACTTATCGGGTTTTGGTGTAGACTCTGCATCCTTGTAGGACCGCGTTGGACTCGTTATTGACGACATATTCGATGGGTTGTGATGTAGCAACACAAATTAGATAATGTCAGCTTTGCTTCACAGAAAAGCAAAAAACATCAGCTCAACTCAGGCAGCTGAGCTGCCGATAGACCACCTGCTAAATTTGTAAATCAGTGCATGTGCTCTGCCAGGTCGCTATCCAAATCCATTTGGTTCAGCCTCGTTGGCGCTCTTAGCAGATACAGCTTCTTGCAACGTTACCTAGTGGTCAGTTTCACTCAAAAGAGTCAAGTCAAGCCTAGTTAGGAGGTCCGTGTGTCTATTTTGTTACACCGAGTTCCATTACTTGGCAGACATCTTGTAAAGCTTCGAGTTGCCTAGCAGGTGACCTCGTTTTCGATTGGTTGACACAGCTGACCTCATGATTTCCTCTTCCGCTTCCTTCACACGTGCAAATGTTTACAAATACACGATGAACATCTTTGTGCCAGAAATGGTTGGAAAGAAATTCTTTCTTTGTATTTCCGCTGTGTGAAGTTTTTTTTCAGGCACCGTCAAACTTATGAAAATTGGTGGGGACACTGCTTCTCATCTGTGATGAACTTGAGCACCTTACCTTGAATTGTCGGGAAGTTAAAGAATTATATTTCATGTTCGGAACGAGCGGGACTCGAACCTGCAACCTTTGGCACCAGTCGCCTAGCTGAAATGGGAAACGCACATATCCACTCGACCAAATCCCCATCCCTAAAAAGAATGGTTCAATGGAGGTAGTTATGTGCGAGTGCCATATCAACTCGGTAATGCAGTTTATCCAGTAATTATAGCTTTATCCAGTAATTATAGCTTTATCCAGTAATTATAGCTGTATCATCCAGAAAAGGTGGAAGATACAGACTGGGTGATAACCCTGTCCATATCACCACAGTGCAAAGGTCAATCCGTATCACCACAGTGCAAAGGTCACTGAGAACTACCTTCCTTCTGAATTCTTGTAGTCGGCGCACGTCAAGCATGTAGTTTTCAAATGACCCAATTACTGGATCCTGCGTTACAGTTATTCATACGCAAAACTATGCAAAGTCTTGTTTGATGAAATAAACGTTGAAACTGTTTTTAATTGTCTTTTTTTTTTATTTAACGATGAAAATATAATTACAGCTATAATTACTGGATAAAAGTAAAACCAGCCGCGTGGAGGAGACTCGTCAGCAGACTGGCCTCGTTCCCGCGGCGGATCACTCCTCGTGCAAGCACTCGGAGTGATCCGCCGCGGGAACGAGGCCAGTCTGCTGACTCGTCTCCTCCACTTGGCTGGTTTTACTATTGTATCATCCAGAAAAGGTGGAAGATACAGACTGGGTGATAACCCTGTCCATATCACCACAGTGCAAAGGTCAATCCGTATCACCACAGTGCAAAGGTCACTGAGAACTACTTTCCTTCTAAATTCTTGTAGTAGGCGCACGTCAAGCATGTAGTTTTCAAATGACCCAATTACTGGATCCTGCGTTACAGTTATTCATACGCAAAACTATGCAAAGTCTTGTTTGATGAAATAAACGTTGAAACTGTTTTTAGTTGTCTTTTTCTTTTTTTTTTGTATTTAACAATGAAAATATAATTACAGCTTTAAGTACTGGATAAAAGTAAAACCAGCCGCGTGGAGGAGACTCGTCAGCAGACTGGCCTCGTTCCCGCGGCGGATCACTCCTCGTGCAAGCACTCGGAGTGATCCGCCGCGGGAACGAGGCCAGTCTGCTGACTCGTCTCCTCCACTTGGCTGGTTTTACTATTGTATCATCCAGAAAAGGTGGAAGATACAGACTGGGTGATAACCCTGTCCATATCACCACAGTGCAAAGGTCAATCCGTACCACCACAGTGCAAAGGTCACTGAGAACTACTTTCCTTCTAAATTCTTGTAGTAGGCGCACGTCAAGCATGTAGTTTTCAGATGACCCAATTACTGGATCCTACGTTACAGTTATTCATACTCAAAACTCTGCAAAGCCTTGTTTGATGAAATAAACGTTGAAACTGTTTTTGATCATCTTTTTTTTTTTTTTTTTTTTTTTTTTTTGTATTTAACGATGAAAATATAATTACAGCTATAATTACTGGATAAAAGTAAAACCAGCCGCGTGGAGGAGACTCGTCAACAGACTGGCCTCGTTCCCGCGGCGGATCACTCCCCGCGGGAACGAGGCCAGTCTGCTGACGAGTCTCCTCCACGCGGCTGGTTTTACTTTTATCCAGTAATTATAGCTGTAATTAGCTGAGTCGGCATTTATTTCCAGAATCGGGGACTTAAATCCACCAGCATTAAGGAAATGCCGAAAATATATATTTCATGTTCGGAACGAGCGGGACTCGAACCTGCAACCTTTGGCACCAGTCGCCTAGCTGCAAATAAGGGGCAATTAAACATTTAAAAGTTTCATATCTTCAAACCGATGTCGGTAGAAAATTACAACTTGTGCCAATATGTTTGTGACACATGAAAATGCAATGGGCCATGAAAAAAAGAAAGAAAGAAAAAGTTGTAGCAGTTGAATTATGCAAATTAAGACACTTGAAACTTTGAATGTGTAATTTTTTCAAAACTATAATAAATAAAAATGTCAATCCAATTGCAGCTTATAGGTTTATAACATAGGCACATCCAATGAACTATGAACAAATGTTTTAATCTGTTAATTTATGCATGGACCTGTTATCCCATTAGTACATACATGATTTTTGCAAATTTATCAAATACAAAATTTATATCTCAAATATCTTTGAAAGTATTACCAATACATGTGATCATTTAACTGTAATAAGCAGGTTTGTGCAACAACTGCATCCATTGAACCATGATTCACAGTTGTAGCATTTTAATTTATGCCAATTAGGCCAATACACAAGATTTAGATCTTGAATATCTTCAAAACAGTTATAGGTAGATGTGGCATTCCAATTTCAATTTATTGACTTATGATATAGGTACATCCAATGAACAATGAACAAAAGTTGTGACATTTTAACTTGTTTAAATGAGGGATGTTAACAAAATTCAAATCTTTGAATTATCTTTGAAATTACATTCGAGTTGCCATTTCAATTCCAATTTATAGAATTGTACTGTGGATTCATCTGATTAACTGTGAACAAAAGCTGCAGCATTGAAAATTATGCAAAGTGAATTAATTATAAAAGGATAAGATTTTGAGAATATGAAAAATGCTTTCAGATGAAGATATTAAATTTGATACGCCATTCCATTTTCTGGCTGCTTGTTTAGTACAACAGTATATCATTTATATATCCAAAAAAAAAAAATACAAAAAACTAAAATAAAATAGAAATAAATGAAATAAAAAATTTTAAAAAAAAAATGAAATTGAATCTGCATAATAATTCACACATGTTTAAATATTGGCAACATTTTAATGTTAAGCAAGACAGACTAGATGTCAATATCATCAATGACAAACAACTCATGATTTTGAAAATAAAGATAGCGCAACAGAAGGTGGCTGCTTCTTCAATATATGCATAGATAGATACAGTAGTCATGGCTATCAACAACTACAATCATATATATATATATATATATATATATACACACACACACACAATGGAATTTCCCAATTAAGACAACCTAAAGGCCTGGAAAATGTGGTCTTAATAGGGGAGTGGTTTTAATGGAGGATATAATTTAATTCAGGATGAAAAACAGGTCTGTAACTTGGTGGTGTTGACAAAAAACTGGTCTTTTTATGGAGGTGGTCTAAAATTGGAGATTCTGATATATATATATGTGTGTGTGTGTGTGTGTGTGTGTGTGTGTGTGTGTGTGTGTGTATCACAAAGTTATAGTTTGACTGTGTTCAGGCCTCAGCAGCAAGTATGAACTTATAAACAGCCTCTCCATAACAAACAAGGATATGGAGTAATCTGCATTTACTTAACTCTTTCAGTTGGAAGCTTCAGAGTCACACTGTATCCTCAGTATGGTGTGCAAGCAATACATGTACAGTGTGTTGAGGAATGCTGTTATCCGAAACAAAATTTGCTTGTTGGTAAATAACTCATTCCATACCAGTCCCTGATTTTTCCATATATATGCCTAGATTTAAGACGAAAATTGCATATTTAAATTTTTCATGAAAAGAGCTTTCGTTCAAGTACCAACATGCCTATGGTTTTAAGTCAGTGTTTCTGGACTTGCCAGGCAGTGCCAGAACCACTGACCAAGGCCTGTGACCATAGTATGGAATGAGTTGAATGAAAGTTCTTTGCATGAAACATTTGACTAGTACTTGTGGTTACAGTGTTTGAAGTAAGAGTGACTAGACTCACTTATTGTGGTGAAAGAATTTAATTTCTTTGAAGTTGCCTATGTGACACCGCTTGTTGTTTACGCAGAGACATGCAAGGCTGACCAAGTTCACCCAGATATTGCAGCCATGAAGAGTAATATTTCTGTTTTTAAATCCATGCATGTAGTGCTAACTTAGATTACAGCATCACGCAAGATGTTGGTAGTGGAAACGAAGGCAGGAGGGGGTCATGGGGAGGGGGGGAGGAGAGAGTCAGGGCAAAATAAATGCCTAAGATGTCTATTTTGTATCGAAACATTTCAGTACAGTGACTTTAGACTCAGTTATGATCTTACTGTGAGCATAAAGCTGGTGAGTCCATACCGTTACTGTAAGAGAAAACAAGCTGGTTGGTTCTAGGCAGGAGTTGTTGATTTTGCATTAATTATGTTGATGTATACACAGACCATATTTCCTGGGTCCCTAGCTTAAATCGTACTTTTCTTGTTTTAAAATGTGAAAACGTGTTCATGAGTAGGAAAAGACCTATTCAAATGACTGGGTCTACTATAATGGCCCGGGGCTGGCATAGTTGCAAGCCAAGCTGTGTATTCAGATCACACTGAGAGCAGTGAGGGCACCCTCCACCCTCCACCCCCGTGTGACCTTTAGGAGTATTAACATCTCTGTGTTAATTATCTTTTTGTTTATTACCAATTACATGCAGATTTACTGGATGAATAAAGGGTCACAGCCATCTTGTACCCAATCTGAGCCTATTGATTGTTTGGAGAACAAACCTTCCTATCTACTGCAGATTTTGCAACTTGTGTTCCTGGTCCCAGGTTCTGGTCAACAGAAAATGGGGCATGATGTACATGATCAGAAATTATACGGCTACCAGGAAGTGGTTCTGGATTAAAAGATATATATATATATATATATATATATATATATATCTTAAGAATCCTTGTGTTTACGGAGTGGCCACAAGTGCTGGAAACTATTTTGAATGATATACTTATCATTATCAATCAAAAGGAAATAGTGAAATAATATTCCACTGTGGCATGCAGTGTTCCAGCATGTGTGTAAAGCAGTGCACTTCTGTAGCTAGATTGGAAATAGATTAAGTTCAATATTTCAATATTGAGATTTTTCAAATGTCAAATTATGTTAATGATCCCCCATCCCCACCCCCAACATAAAATAAGCATGTATGGATCCAAATAAGGCATGATCACAACTAGGAAATCTTTAGTTTCAACAACAAAACTTCTTTTTTTTGGGGGGGGGGGGGGTAGGGGAGCAGGGGTTGCTTTACTGTGAAGGTTTCTGGCACAAAGCTCTTATGCAAAAAAAAACAACAACAAAACAACAACAAAACAAAAAACAAACTGTAAAAGTGAAGTCATGTGGGCAGCATGCCAAAAAAATACTGCAGTGCACTCAACTGAAGAGCTGTAGAAAGGGAAGTGCATGAATGTTCCAAAAAGAGTCACTTTGTACAGGCATGGATTATTACCATGAAAAGAGAGGAAACAAGCACCATCATCATGTGATACATTGTTTTTCAATGCTGGACACTTCTATACCACCTTGGCACCGATTGAGCAGCTATAGTACTTGCTGCAAGGCTTAGGCCTACTTAATTTTTGCTAATCAGTTTAAATGTTCAAAATATCATCCAACTTATTTGAAGTTGCATACCCAACTTTGATTCTCACCCACATTTAATTTCGAGTCTGGCTGTGTGGAAGAATCAACATTTAGAAGACTGTTTGTGTCATTTGTATGGTCTCCTATGTCATGCTGGATTATACAGTCTCCTATGTCATGCTGGATTGTACAGCCTCCTTTGTCATGCTGGGTGTACAGTCTGCTATGTCATGCTGGATTGTACAGTCTCCTATGTCATGCTGGATTGCACAGCCTCCTTTGTCACACCAGGTGTACAGTCTCCTATGTCATGCTGGATTGTACAGCCTCCTTTGTCACGCCGGGTGAACAGTCTCCTATGTCATGCTGGATTGTACAGTCTCCTATGTCATGCTGGAATGTACAGTCTCCTATGTGATGCTGGATGTACAGTCTCCTGTGTCTTGCCACATGTACAGGCTATGGACACAAAGTCAATATCGTAGGATTTAAATTAGGCCACATTGTGAAGGCATGCAGACAGATTTGCTTTCAAGAAAATCTTATTATCTAGCTCAAATTAAAGCCATTTAACAGGAAAATAACCATTCAAATATAGCCAAGTGTATTTGATGTTTACTTCGAATTGTAACCTTCAGTCATGATGATGACAATGATAATGATACTACTACTACTACTACTACTACTACTACTACTACTACTACTACTACTACTACTACTAATAATAATAATAATAATAATAATAACAATGGTAAAACCAAAATTCTTCAGAAATAAGAATGGACACCATGAAATGCATCCCATTGGCTTTAACTTTTCTGCTAAATGTCGCAATGGCACAATACAAACATGCCCTCTAATGACATTTTACCACAGAGCAACAAAAACAGTAAATCCTATGGGGAGACAACAGCCATTTTTTTTTTTTAATTACAGTTTACAAGTTTATTCGGCAATCCATTTTCAGAATACAATTCTGTTGACACATGGAGGCTCATAACAATAGTGGGTAATGTGTAGATGAATATAAAGTCAGAAATACATATCATAAAATTATCAAGAATATGAGTAGACTCATAGTAATAGGTAGTCACTGGTTCGAAACATGTATGATGATGATGATGATGATGATGATGATGATGATGATGATGATGATGATGATGATGATGATGATGATGATGATGATGATGATGATGATGATGATGATGATCATCATCATCATCATCATCATCATCATCATCATCATCATCATCATCATCATCATCATCATCATCATCATAATTAAACCTAGTGCAATGAGTTAAATGGCACCTCTGGACTCTGGTGTAAGATCTTGTTATAATTAGAACAAGGTCTTTCTCCAGAGTTAGAAGCACTTGACATAATAAAAAACGTGATTAAACACAGTTTTTTTTTTAAACTATATAAAGATTGAGTATCATGAACATGCTGAGGCAGAGAGTTCCAGATTTTGGTATTAGTAATGTTTAAAGATTTAGGGTGAGAATCACTGATATAACTAACAAAAAATCTGCTCACACTAGCAGACCTGGTGTTATGGGTAAGTATAGAAGATACAGTGGTACCTGCTATTTAAGACCACCCTTAATGCCAGACAAAAGTGGTCACATATGGCACGTGGTCTTTCACTGCAGGTAAGCTTACAAAGAAATTAATGGCCATTGTCTTGAAATGGCGGTCTTAAAAACTAGTGTGGTCTTTCACGAGAGGTGGTTTTTAGAGCAGGTACCACTGTATAGGAGTGAAAAAAGTGGACAAGTAATCAGAGGTCATGTTACTATTAATCTTCCAAAGTAAAATGGTTGTAGAAAAATCTTTGTTTGATACTCATCCACTTTATGGTGTCTGGCATGTCCGTGATAAGTGTTCTCAGAGCACATTCTAGGATAATTCGCATAGCCCTATTTTGAATCCTTTGTAATTTTGTCAGATCTTGTTTGCGGATGCTATTACTCCATACAGTGCTACAATAATCAATATGGGAGTGTATAAGTGTGTTGGACAAAGTGACCTGGGCGTGTGGTGGTATAAATCCAGCTTCCCTGGAGAAAACCCCAATTGCCCCTTTTACCTTGTCATAACTATGTCAAAATGATCATTGAATTTGAGTCGTGAGTCAATTTGAACTCCAGGAT